>JAYESA010000004.1:346137317-346294817 GCA_036927795.1 Iris macrosiphon
TTGTTAGCTAGATAGTTGACCTAGACAGCGTTCTACCGCCAATGCTACGGCGAAGGCTGGACGTACCCACGACTCATGCCCGATTTTCGGGTACGGGTCATGACACATTTTTTGGTGGCGGCCCCATGCAGGTCTCGATTCGCAATTAGTACGATGTCGTGGTAGTACAACAACTTAGTTGTACTGCTGCGAGCCTGCTATAAGATATATGATCTAGGATGAGAGTGTACTCAATCACGACTAGGAACAATTCCAATCTAATTATTCTGAAATTGCTTCTTTTGAAATATTACTGTCCTTCTTTGATGATATCGTATCTTGTGCCGTATTGACTTCTTTTGATCTGTGTTCAGGATGCCTCCGAAGACACGATCCCATCATACAGTTCCAGCAGTTGCCACCGAGAGGTCTGCTATCTCTCGTCCAGCTCGTATTCAGGCAGCTGCTACCGCTCCACTAACCACTCCTGCGGTCGAGGGAGCATCTGCTTCTCTCGGGAATCCTCCTTTACCTGTCGATTCGAGGACTACCCCAGTCGTTCCGGTGGTTCCTCCACCACTTCCTGCTCCAGTAGATGTCGTGCAGTTGTTTGCGTTCGTCAGGGAGATGATGGACGCGCAACACCGTCAGGTGGATGTGATGAGGCTGGGCATTAAGAACGCCCACCAGGTGGCCATGACGGCAGTGGATAGAGTGGCACAGATTCAGCCACATGCAGATCAGATTCATCGCCCAAGGCCGGGCAACATCATTGACTTCCAGAGGATGCGGCCCAAGGAGTTCCAGGGTACAGAAGGGATCCTGTACGCGGATGACTGGATAGAGCAGATTGAGAATATCTTCAGGCTGGCACAGATTCCAGACAGCATACAGATGGAGGCAGCGGGCAGTCAGATGTTCGACCTCGCCTTGACATGGTATCGCACTGATACGAGAATTGCAGCACCAATGCTTACTTGGGAGGCTTTCAAGAGTCTTTTTAAGGAAACGTTTTTTCCAGATGTGGCGCTCAGTGCTTTGGAGAGCCAGTTCGAGGCACTCGTCCAAGGGAGCATGATGGTGGATGAGTACGCAGCGGAGTTCTGCCATCTGGGCATATTCGTGGAGGGCTTGAGTGAGGCAGCAAAGGCGAAAAAGTTTCGCAAGGGCTTGGTCATGGCGGTCAAGTCTTTGACTAGGAGCGACCGCGAGGCAACTTTCGAGCAGATAGTAGGAGATTCTCAGAGAGCAGAGGATGACTTGGAGCTCAAGTCCAAGAGAGGCAGGGAGGATTCAGGTAGTACGAGTTGCAGTGCGGGACCAGCTAAGCGTCCCTATGTGCAAAAGGCAGTGAAGCAGGGTCAGGATCAGAGGGTGCCCACTTGTGCCTACTGCAGGAAGGCATGACACACTTGGGATATTTGTAGGAGAATGCTAAAGGTGTGTTTGTTCTGTGGATCCGCTGCTCACCAGATGCGAGATTGCCCCACTGCACCTCCATTGGGTGGAGCACAGGATCGGAGAGTTAGAGCTAGGCCACCAGTGGCGCAGCATCATGCCCCGCACAAGCAGAGGGATACACCCCAGCAGGGCAGGACTTATGCGTTGACGGTCGAGAAGGCCGATGCTACGGGTGTCGGGTTAGTAGGTCTGTCTCTTTGTTCTTCTTTCTGTCCTTTTCTATTCCTTGTGGTGTGCTTCATTAGTACCTGTTAGACTTTTCTTTGTGCTGTGGTAGATAGTGTAGTGACCCTGATTGAGACTGTGATAACACGACCAGTAGGACCATGATCTTGCATGTTGTTTAGGTAGAATTTCTTGACTGTGATTGTTGGTGGTTTGACCTAGAGGGAGTGTGATTGACTTTAAATTTCGAGGACGAAATTTTCTAAGGAGGATAGGCTTGTCACTACCCCATTTCCAGAGCCGGGTATTTTTTTATTTTAATTTGGTTAATTATGTATTATTTATAATTAATTATATTTATATTTAATTAATGATTGTATTATTTTTATATTGATTGTTTTAGGGTTTTGGCTAGCCTGGACCCATGTCAGACCCTAGTGGACCCATGTCCGACCCAACCCAACTCACACCCTTGCAAGACTTATTTTTGGGTTTAGAATATTTATTATATTTTTAGTAGGTTAGTTGGAGAGATTAGGAGTTGGTTTGAGTGCTTTTGGAACCCGAAACCCAAAACCCAAGTGATAGAAGGGCATTTTGGTCATTTGGACTTTATGTAATCTATATTTTGTGTGTGGCCGACCCTCCCCTTACTCCCAGACCCGTGCAACCAGCAGCCCCAGCCCCCTATTCCTTCTTCTTCATTTCTTCTTCACTACTTCTTCTTCCTCTCCACTCTTTCTTCTTATTTTCTCCTCCCAACTTTAAGTAAGCACCCTATTTCTCTTCTTTATTCTTCTATTCTCCATGGATGTGAACCCTAACCCTATATTTTTCTCCAACCTAGGTGTTTAGAGCCTAGACTTAGTGTGGAGGCTAGATTTGGGAGCTTGGAAGCTTGGTTTGGTGGATTTGGAGCTTTTTGGAGACTTTGGCTTGGGATTCCAACTCCCAAGAAGTAAAACCTAATTTTCTCCATTGTAATTACTCTTATATAGTGTAATTAATAGTTTAGAACCTTCCTAAATCTTAGGGCTACCTGTGGGAGGAAGTTGGAACTAGTTTGGTTGTGTTTGGAGACTTTGACATTAGGTTTTGTGTCAATTTCGGGTGGAATCCGAAATTGGTCCAATTTTGGGTAATGTCCTAGGTTAGACGGACCTAGGTAGACGTGCTCGGGTGTCTTGAGGGTTAGTGTGTGTCTCCGTTCGGACACGTGAAATCGTATCGCGGAGAAATGGGCGTTTCAAACATTTTCGGGATTTTCGTTGTCGCCGATTCTAAGTGCGTGCGCGTTTTCTCCACAGGCCTAGAATCGACGAGTTAGCATTTTTTCTTGGATTTAGACATCGTTTAGAATCCGTGGGTAAATTTTGGGCCGATTCCGAGTTGGTTTGGTGTGCGTTTCAGGAGGTTTTCCGAACCGCACACCACTTGTTCGTCGAAATGGCCGTTCGGCCATTTCGACTTGGTTTCCTAGTTTCGGGCTTGTGTGCACGTTGGGTTAGCTTCGGAGAGTGTGTGCTCGAGTTCTAGGATTATATTTTATATATATATAGGTGTTTGTATGCGTAGGGGTCGTTGGGCCTGCGTTGGTGGGACGTTGTGCGTTGTGTTGTGTGTTGTGTGTGTTGTGTTTATAGGTATATATATGTGTATATATATAAATGTGTATGTATATATATATATATATATATATATATATATATATATATATATATATATATATATATATATATATATATATATGTGTGTGTGTGTTTGTGTATGTGTGGATGTGTATATATATATATGTTTATGTGTGTGTTAGTTGTGTGAGTGTTTGTGTGAGAGTGTGTGAGTGTGGTTGTGTGTGTATATATATATATATATATATATATATATATATATATATATATATATATATATATATATATATATATATATATATATATATATATATATATATATTTATTTATGAGTGTGTATATTTATAGATGTGTGTTTGTATTATATAGATATGTGTATGTGTAGTTGAGTGTTTGTGTGTGTAACTATATGTATTAGTGTGAGTGGGTGTGTATATTTATATATATGGGTTGTGTGTATATGTATATATATGTATATATGTATATATATGTATATATGTGTTTGTATATCTATATAAGTGTGTGTATATATATATATATATATATATATATATATATATATATATATATATATATATATATATATATGTCTATATAAATATGTGTTTATATATATATATATGTGTGTGTATATACCTATAATTGTGTTTGTGTATGTGTATTAGTGTAAGTGTGTGTATATATATATATATATATATATATGTATTAGTGAGAGAGTGTGTGTGTGTATATATATATATATATATATATATATATATATATATATATATATATATATATATATATATGTGTGTGTGTGTGTGTGTATATATATTTGTGTATATATATATTTGTGTGTGTGTTTCTATACATATATATGTGTATGTGTATACATATATATATATTTGTGTGTGTGGTTGTGTGTTTGTGAGCGTGTGTGAGAGCGAGTGTGTGTTTGTGAGCGTGTGTGAGAGTGTGTGTGTGAGGGTATATATATATGTATGAGTGTGCGTGTATATATATATATATATATATATATATATATATATATATATATATATATATATATATGTGTGTGTGTGTGTGTGTGTGTGTGTGTGTGTGTGTATATAGATATGTGTTTGTGTATATAAATGTGTGTGTTTATATATATATATATATATATATATATATATATATATATATATATATATATATATATATATATATGTGTGTGTGTGTGTGTGTGTCTGTGTGCTTGCTGGTGTGTCGAGAGGGGGGGGGATGGCAGTGCGCAGTGAAGAACGCAGCAGAGCAGCCGCAGCAGCGGAGCAGAACAGCGAGGCAGCAGAACGCGCAGGCGCTGCAGCACCGAGGCAGCAGATCGCAGCAGCAGCAGCAGCGCACTAGCGCACAGCAGCGTGCGATAGCGCTCGTGCGGCACCGCGGCAACGCCGCGGCAGTATCCTGCAGCAGCAGGAGCAGCAGCAAGCGCATCAGCAGGGGTAGCGACAGTAGCAAATAGTAGCTAGGGGGAGAGGGATATATATATATATATATATATATATATATATATATATATATATATATATATATATATATATATATAGATTGATAGATAGGTAAATAGATAAATAGATATATAGATAGATCAATAGATAGATAGTTAGATAGATAACTAGACAGATAGTTAAATAGATAGATAGTTAGATTGATTGAATAGATAGATAGATCTATAGATAGTTAGATAGATAGATCTCTAGATAGTTAGAAAACTAGTTAGATAGATAGATAACTAGATAGATAGATAGATAGATAGATAAATAGTTAGTTAGATAACTAGATAGTTAGATAGATAGATAACTAGATTGATAGATAAATAGTTAGATAGATAGATAGATAGATAATAGATAGATAGATAGATAGATAGATAGATAATTAGATATCTATATCTATATGTATAGATATATATATATATACATATAGCTAGATATATATATGTATATGTAAGGTAAGGTATATGGGTATATGTGTGTATGTGTGAATAGATATATATATAGATACGTAGGTATGTATATATATATTATAGGTATATATTTTCTAGCCTAGATTATTAACTAGAAGCATATCTATATTCATAATAGTTAGCTAGAGGGGTAGTAGGGTTCTGTTTAGAGAGGTATCTCAATACCATGAGATACCAAGGTATCTCAATACCTTGAGATATCCAAGGTATTGAGTTTCGAGCGGGATTTTGAGCAATTGCCTAGGTTTGAGTTTAGAGATAGGTTTTATGTATATGTGTATATATTTACGCGTGCTAGCATATATTTTAGCGGTTATGGACGGGACGTATAGCGTAGGGTGAGGTATCGGATACCGAGGGTATCCCGGTATCTCAAGGAGGCGAGTTTGAGGGTTTATTAGCCTAATGACCTAGTTTGGCCTAGAATTTCAGGGGCACCCTAGTTTGACCTAGAGTTGACCGTAGTTGACTCAGTTGACCGCCAAAGTCAACTTTTGACCTAGATTTGGCCCAGGGTTGACTTTTTGGACCCAGAGTTGACTTTTTGTCCTAGATTTCACCGATTTGATCCGTTTGACCTAGAACGACCGTAGAAGCCTATTTTTAGTTATTTTATATCTGTTTAACTCATTAGAACCCTGTTTAACCTTGCTTTTCGTAATAGGTCCTTGCGATACCATTTCGGATCGCCAGTTGCTCATGACGTCAGGCGAGTACATTCTCTGATAGTTTTCATTATCTGATGATTATTATGATTCAGCTTCTAGTATAGTATCATCTGATTTTTCTGGCACAACACGGGACACAGACTGGTATTTCTGGATTCATTTACTTACGACACGTATTTTTTCATGTTTCTGGCCTATATTCTGGAATCACCTACTGGCATCACCTACAGGCATCACTATAGGTATCACTCATGTTTCAGGCTGGACTCATACTTGATTTACGTGTCGGGTCTTGGATTCACTTGTACTAGTTGTGGCAAAAAAATACTCGAGTAGACATATAAATATTCCTATCTGAAATTATCAGGAATCACCCCCTCTAGTTTAATCTGGAATGATAGCAGCCGCGCACCCAGTGCGGGGTGAGACGTACTTACCCCTAGCCGTTTATATGTCGAAACAAGTATTTCAAAGACACCGAGTTCATTCTTTATAGTCTGGACTCACTTGCATTTCTTGCTGGTCTCACTTATAGTTTCTGGACTTGACTATTTACATATATTTTATGCTGGACTAACTACACGTTCTTGTGCACAGACTTGATCTTAGTTTAGATTTCTTGCACCTTACAGTTATTACTATCTTGCTTATGATATCCATGCATCTTAACTTTATGCACCAGTGATATGTATATTTCTTGTTCCATACTTTATTTCATTCTCCTTGCTACTTGCTACAACTGTTTTATAGTTTTTATCATTTAAATGGAACTGCTGTTAGAGATGTACTTGCTCCAGTCCTGACTGGACATATTTTTTCTAGAGTATCCGGAGGAGTGGTGTCCAACGTTTTATGGACCTGAGCCTGTCGATGGTGCAGACATGGACCCTCTAGTTTAGGGATGATTTTCGGGTTGGTAGCTTGGATCACTAGGACCTTGTTATTATTTTTATTAGCCTTTGGTACCGGATTTGTCTCCGGTTTTGGATTTGAGACCTTGTATTGTATATTATTCAGGATGTTGTATTATTATTATTATTGATGTTGTGGTGATTTTAGTAGCAGTTGTTTAGACTTTATAGTTGTTAGACTTCTTGTTATCTTATCGTGCTTAGATTCGTGATTGAGTACATTGTGATTATCATTATGATATTGCTCCTCCGTTTGGAGTTGAGATCTTGACAGGTTTATATATATTGATTGCGTGGGATTGTTAGCTAGATAGTTGACCTAGACAGTGTTCTACCGCCGATGCTGCGGCGTAGGCTGGACGTACCCATGACTCATGCCCGATTTTTGGGTGCGGGTCGTGACAGTAGCAGCAGCAGTAGCAACACTAGCAGTAGCAGTAGCAGCAGCAGCAGCAGCTAACATACCCCCTTTTGCTGTTAGCTAGAGTGATATATATATATATATATATATATATATATATATATATATATATATATATATATATATATATATATATATATATATATATATATATATATATATAGTTAGTGAGATGAGAAGGGTAAGGTAAGTGAGGTATTGGAGTTCAATACCTTGAGGTATTGAGGTATTGCCTATATACTAGGCTATATATATATATATATATATATATATATATATATATATATATAGAGAGAGAGAGAGAGAGAGAGAGAGAGAGAGATATGTATTGATGTTTACATATAGTAGTATATATATAATTATATATATAAGTATATATATATATATATATAGATAGTTAGCTAGTTAGTTAGTGTTAGAGAGGGATAAGGCTTGAGTATCTCAATACCTTGAGATACTCAAGGTATTGGGTATCGGGACGAGGTATTAGATTTTTGCTTAGAAATGGGGTTAGAGTTGCTTATATATATATATATATATATATATATATATATATATATATATATATATATATATATATATATACGTATTAGGATATATATTAGAGGGTATAGGCAGGATGTATAGCGTAGGTTGAGATATCGGATACCGAGGGTATCCCGGTATCTCAAAGAGGCGAGTTTGAGGGTTTACTAGCTTAATGAGCTATTTTAGACCTAAAATTTTAGGGGCACCCTAGTTTGACCTAGAGTTGACCGTAATTGCCCCGGTTGATCGCCAAAGTCAATCTTTGACCTAGTTTCAGACTAGAGTTGACTTTTGGACCCTAGGTTGACATTTTGACCCAGATTTCACCGGTTTGACCTAAAAAAACCCTAGAAGCTTGTTTTTAGTTATTTTATATCTGTTTAAATCTTTAGAATCTCGTTTAACCTTGCTTTTCGTAATAGGTCTTTGCGACGCCAGTCCGGATCTCGATCCTCACCAGTTGCTCAGGATGTCACGCGAGTACCTACCTTTGATTATTTCTATTTCTTGATAGCGTATATATCACCTGTTCTAGAACTGTTAATACTTGATTTTGACATATTGTTTTACGAGCTGGTACTAGTTGGATCCTGTCATGAGATGTTATCCCCCTTACCGTGTTCAGCGGGTACTCTATCACGTGTATTTCATTATGTGTTTCGGGTATTGATTCTCATATGCTTCATGTGCGCGAGTTATTTATCATGTACATAGTGTGACGTGGTTGGATCCAAGAGTATTAGTGGGGGAGGGGAGTAGAAGTTAGTTATATAATAAAATCCAAACAGTATTCATGTGTATGTCGGTTATACAACTCACGCATAACGGAGTTATTATAGAATAAGTCATGTGCAACCTAAGCCGATCACATAATGAACTTGTGCTTAAGGCACTTAGCTAGTATTCCTATTTTCTCACATACAGTTACTTCTCTACTACTTGCATTATTCTCCAATTTTATATTGCAGTTACTTTATCAGTTCCACCATGTATTTACTTTCCTGTGCGTCTTGTATTATTTTCTATTGTTAGTCATATACACCTTACCATGTATTTGGAGTTGTTTTCAGAGTTATATACTTTGCTCCAATCCTGACTGGATATATTTTTTCAAAGGATCCTGAGGACTTTTGCCCGACTTACTACGGGCCAGGTGTTGACGATTGTTGCGACCCTGAGATAGAGGATGAGCCCATCCCAACTGAGGAGACGTTGCTAGCGCCCTAGTATAGCTAGGTAGGTTTTACTGGGTTTGTTTTTAGTTGATTTTAGATGGCTGTATTATTTATTTTGCTACTACTGTGAGATGTTGTATACTCTTAGACTTGGACTGTATATTTGGATATTGTACTTGCTCTCTTTGGTTCTTTGTTTCTTTTGTTGATATCTTATCGTGCTTTTACTCTTCCCCTAGTTATTGTGATTGAGTTTATGTTTATATCATATGTTGTCCTCCTTTTGGAGAGGTTATCTTGATAGGTTATTGTGAGATATAGATAGTTGTGACCTAGAACGGACCTAGACAGCGTTCTATCGCCGATTCTGCGGTGTAGGCTGGACGTACCCACGACTCATGCCCAATTTTCTGGGTGCGGATTATGACAACGTTTTTGGTGGTGGCCCATGCAGGTCTTGTTTCTAGGTCTACCTGCGATAGGATATAGGATATAGGCTGAGAGAGAGAGTGCTCAATCACAACTAGGACCCTTCCTGATCTTTTGCTACTTTTAATTTTTCTGAAATTGTTTCCTTTTGAAATATTACTGTCCTTCCTTTATGATATCGTATCTTGCACAGTATTGACTTCTTTTGATCTGTGTTCAGTATGCCTCCGAAGATATGGTCTCACCGCACCGTTCCAGCAGCTGCCACCGAGAGATCTGCTACCTCTCGTCCTGCTCGACTTCAGGCAGCTGCTACCGCTCCACTCACCACTCCTACGGTTGAGGGAGCATCTGCTTCCCTTGGATATTCTCCTCCACCTGTCAATCCGAGAGCTACCCCAGTTGTTCCGGTGGTACCTCCTCCACCACCTCCTGTACCGGTAGACGCTGCCCAGTTGTTCGCGTTCTTTAGGGAGATGATGGACGCATAACACCGACAGGTAGACGTGATGAGGTTGGGCAATGCGAATGCTCACCAGGTGGCCATAACGGCAGTAGACAGAGTGGCTCAGATCCAGCCACAGGCAGAGCAGGCACATCATCCTAGGCCGGACAACATCATTGACTTCCAGAGGATGCGGCCTAAGGAGTTCCGGGGTACAGAGGGGATCCTGTACGCGGATGACTGGATTGAGCATATCGAGGGGATCTTTAGGCTGGCACTGATCCCAGACAGCATGCAGATAGAGGCAGCGGGCAGCCAGATGTTCGATCTTGCCCTTACTTGGTATCATAGTGACACGAGGATAGCAGTACCGGGACTTACTTGGGAGGATTTCAAGAAGCTTTTCAAGGAGAAGTTCTTTTTGGATGTGGCTCTCAGTGCCTTGGAGAGCCAGTTTGAGGCACTCGTCTAGGAGAGCATGCTGGTGGATGAGTATCCAGCAGAGTTTTACCGTATGGGCAGATTTGTAGAGGGCTTGAGCGAGGCAGCGAAGACGCAGAAGTTCCGCAAGGGTTTGGTCATGGCGGTCAAGTCCTTGACTAGGAGTGACTGCGAGGCAACCTTCGAGCAGATTGTGAGTGATGCTTAGACGGCTGAGAACGATTTGGAGCTGAAGACCAAGAGGAGTAGAGATGCTTCCGGAGCAAGCAGCAGTACGGGCCTAGCCAAGAGGCCCCATTTCCAGCAGACGAGGCCATTCTAACAGACTCAGCAGCACCAGGGTCAGGGTCGTGTGCCTTTCCAGCAGGCGCCCCAGCAGCAGAGGCAGGGACAACAGCGGGGTCCAAGGCAGCCCATCACTTGCCCTTTTTGTAGGAAGCTGGGGCACGGATGGGACATTTACAAGAAGAGGCTGGGCAGATGCTTGTTATATGGTGTGACAGATCACCAGTTGAGGAATTTTCCTTCAGCACTCGCTTGTACATCTCAGGGGGGAGGAGCCGCTCAGAGGGGACCAACCAGAGCACCTGCACTACAACAGAGATGACAGCCTTTGCAGACTCAGCAGCAGAGGTTCGCCCAGCACCAGTAGCAGCACCGAGGAGGACAGCAAGGGCGAGCTTTTTTCCTGACCGTAGAGAAGGCCGAGCCCATTGGTGATGTGATCTCAGGTTCTGTTCTTCTTGATTCCATTCTTGCACTTGCTTTATTTAATTTCGGTGCTTCCCATAGCTTTGTGTCTGTATCTTTTGCGGTTATACACCTACTTGTTGCTGAAACTTTAGCTAGACTCTGTAAGATCATGACCGGGGGTGGCATCATCATAGTCAGTGAAGTCTACAGAGACCGGAGAGTTACCTTGGGAGGCCGGGAGTTGAGTGTGTGCCTACTCGTAATGCCACTTCCGAGCTACAGTATTATACTCGGGATGGATTGGTTGAGTGTGCACCGTGCTAGTATAGATTATCATGGAGGCAGAGTGTTGTTTAGTCCGCCGGGAGAGCCAGAGTTTGAGTTTGCCAGAGGAGCAGCGGAGTAGAGCGAGGGAGTCTTCTGCGGAGCCCTGGTGGTAGAGCAGAGGTTGCCACATCCACTGATAGCGGAGTTCATGGATGTCTTTTCGGAGGAGTTGCCAGGGTTACCTCCAGACAGAGATGTGGAGTTCTCTATAGACTTGGTGCTAGGCACGGAGCCGATATCCCAGCACGTCTATAGAGTCAGCAACAGTGAGCTGGTAGAGTTGAAGAAGCAGGTGGATGAGCTTCAGGACAAGGGATTTATCAGATCTAGTTCTTCTCCGTTGGGTGCTCCGGTACTTTTTGTGCCGAAGAAGGATGGGTAAATACGGATGTGTATCGATTACAGGGCTCTGAATAACCTCACAATCAAGAACAAGTATCCGCTGCCACGTATTGATGATCTTTTTGACCAGTTGAGCGGAGCGAGGGTATTTTCCAGGATTGATCTGAGGACAGGTTACCACCAGGTGAAGGTCAGAAGGGAGGATATTCCGAAGACAACTTTTCAGACCAGGTATGGACAGTATGAGTTCATGGTGATGCCGTTTGGGTTGACTAATGCCCCGGCAGTGTTCATGAATCTAATGAACAAGGTGTTCCATCAGCATCTGGACAGGATTGTGGTGGTGTTTATAGATGGCATCTTGGTGTATTCGAATATCCCAGAGGAGCATGAGGAGCATTTGAGGATAGTATTGGAGACTCTCAGGAAGGAGAAGCTTTATGGAAAGCTTTCGAAGTGCGAGTTCTTTCTTGACAATGTTGAATTCCTTGGTCGTGTGGTGACATGAGAGGGGATCTCGGTGGATCCGAGGAAGATCATGGCAGTTGAGGCATGGAGTACTCCAAGTTCAGTAGCAGAGGTCAGGAGTTTCCTGGGGTTGGCAGGTTACTACAGGAGATTTGTTCAGGATTTTTTCCGGATTGCAGAGCCGTTGTCTAGGATGAATCGGAAGGATGTGGAGTTTGTTTGGTCAGAGGAATGCCAGGTCACCTTTGATGAGCTGAAGAGGAGGTTGAAGACAGCTCCAGTATTGACGTTGCCATCAGGGTCTGGAGGATTCACTATCTATAGTGATGCATCGGGAAAGGGACTGGGTTGTGTGTTGTAGTAGAATGGGAGGATGATTGCCTATGCTTCCAGGCAATTACGTCCTCATGAGAAGAACTACCCTACCCATGATTTGGAGTTGCCAGCGGTCATCTTTGCTCTGAAGTTGAGGAAATACTATTTATACGGAGAGCGGGTGGAGATCTTTACTGACCACAAGAGCATGAAGTATGTGTTTACCCAAAAGTGCTGAACATGAGACAGAGAAGATAGTTGGAGTTGATGAAAGACTTCGACATATTGTTGCAGTACCATCCAGGGAAGGCGAACGTAGTTGCGGATGCGCTGAGCAGGTATCCGGTAGCTATGTGCCTGACTACAGATCGTTATCTTCTGGGAGATCTAGAAAGCTTGGGCATTGAGATGATAGTGCCTGGGGTTGAGATACTGATGTAGGGACTGCAGATTCAGTCAGAGTTGATAGACCGGATCAGGGCTACACAGTTTGAGGATGAGTCCCTGAGGAGCATCAGGGCGCAGGTTCAGATTAGATTATCATATGATTTCACCATTGCTGATGATGGTTCATTACGGCACGGTACCAGGTTGTGTGTGCCGAGTGGGTCGTTGCGCGAAGAGGTTCTTCAGGAGGCGCATCGATCCCAGTAATCTATGTATCCAGGTGCCAATAAGATATATAGAGATCTGAGAGAGCATGTATGGTGGTACGAGATAAAATGGGAGGTAGCGCGCTTCGTATCCCGATGCTTAGTGTGCCAGCAGGTGAAGGCGGAGAGACAGAGGCCAGGAGGGTTGCTCCAGCCGTTACCCATTTCAGAGTGGAAATGAGAGCATGTGACCATGTATTTTGTTTATGGGCTTTCCCATTCCAGGAGAGAAGGATGCAATTTGGGTCATCATAGACAACTTGACCAAATCGGCCCACTTTCTACCATTCAAAGTGGGTACGTCTATGGAGAGACTAGCAGATATATATGTGCGCCAGATAGTCAGACTGCATGGAGTTTCTGTGAGAATAGTATCAGACCAGGACAGTCGCTTTACTTCACATTTCTGGAGGAGTCTGCAGGCTAGCTTGGGCTCCCAGCTCAAGTTTATTATTGCATATCACCCGCAGACAGACGGTCAGTCAGAGAGGACTATTCAGACCCTCGAGGACATTCTTCGCACTTATGTTCTGGATTTCAGAGGCTCTTGGGAGGATCACTTGCACTTGGTAGAGTTTGCTTACAATAACAGCTACCAAGCCAGTATCGAGATGTCACCATTCGAGGCATTATATGGACGGAGGTGTCATACTCCATTATCATAGGATGATGTAGGCGAGAGAGCTTTGCTTGGCCCGGAGATGGTGGTGGATGCGGCGGAGAAGGTCAAGCTCATTAGAGAGACTTCGGGTGGCGCAGGACAGGCAGCGGCATTTGACTGATAGCCACTGGAGATCTCTGGAATTTGAGGTATAGCTTAGAATTTAGATTTTGTTCTTGTGTTTGCTTGTTATTGCTTATTTTAGATTAAATGATGAGACCTTGTTTGTGCTAGGTTGGTGATCTGGTGTTCCTGAGGATTCTCCGACACGGGCACTATTCGCTTCGGTGGAGGCGGAAAGCTTAGCCCATGTTTTGTTGGACCCATCAACATCCTTGAGAGGGTCGGCGCTGTGGCGTATAGGCTAGATTTGCCGCCTACGCTAGAGGGAGTTCATGATGTGTTCCATGTGTCGCAGTTGAGACGGTACGTGGCGGATCCCAGTGATGTATTGGATCACTCAGAGATTGTGGTGTGTAGCGCCTCGTTCCCCCGGTGCGGGGAGCGCGGCTAAAAAACACAAACGGTATCGTTCGATCGGGATAGATTGAAACATGAACTCGTCCTCGTTATGGATTTGTTTCTTCGGAATTGATTCCCATATTCAGTGGACCGTGCCCCCGGGATCGACTTAGCGGCAGAGTCAGGAGGGACCTCTCCGCTGCTATCTTTTATTGCCTCGGATTTCGATGTCGCTTGTTGCTTTCGTGCTTTGATTTGGTTTTGGGATTTGCTTGTTTTCCTTGAACGGTTTCGATAGTTTTCATTATTTTCCTTCATTAAACTGCACTTCAATTTCGAGATTGGAAAAAGTGGAAGAAGTATTGATCGAGCTGTTCGTGATGCAGGTGAACGAGCAGTAGGAGGCTTGTGAGCGGAGTCGTGAAGCGCCTCTTTCCTTCTCCCTAACAACAATCTAAGTGAGTGGCTACCAACCCGATTAGCTAGCCCTGCTTCCAAGCTTCATACCCTAAAATCTTGCATTCTTCTTTGCTCCGATCAAACGATACTAAGAAATAATAAAAGATACCTAGATAAAAAGGGAATAGACTTGAATTGTATTGCTTGTCAATTAAACTTGTGAACGGTTATATCTTTACATGCTTGTTCGTTCGAAATGTTTATCATATGCATAGATGCAAGTTTGAATGTACAAAGCTATATCCTGAATGCATGAATTGAACGTAGATGCAATGTAAATGAATCATGCAATACTGCTTGTCTTGTACTTATGTAGCCTCAGGGCGAATAACGTAGCGTCCGGGTGAATGATTGTTAATGTGCGATCACGGACAACTTGTGCACAAGGTATAGTTCCTGCGGGCGGCTGCTGGGGCACTGGCACCGTTTCGGCTCCGGACGGAACTAACGTTTAGTCTCACATACTTGGATAGGGTGGTATGCGTCGCCTCACGTTCTTGCACGTAGCAAACCATCTTAGTCACAAACTAGTGTCCATTATGGCAATCAAGCTAGTGATCATCTTGTGTATTTAAACCTGTTGCAAACTAACTTGTGTCTTCGTGGCAGGGAAGGTATGGTAAGTATTGTGCAGGTTATTCAGACGGACAGGTAAAATCTACCGAACGGTGGCACGTTCATTTCAGTAAATTCTATATGCTGCTTACTTATAAATGAACTAAGGCAAGATAGAAACCCACAAATATGCATGCTTTATTAAAACAACGTATTGATTGGTATAGTTCGGTTAGCTCGCCTTCACCAGTATGTTTCGACATGCTGACCCTTGTTGAAACAGGTTCTCCGCACTAAGGCGAACCTAGCGAGGAGCCGAAGTCGTCTTTCCGATCCAGTCCAGCTGTTGGCGCATCCTGATCGTGCCGCATTTTGAAGTACTTGAAGAGAAGGAGCTTGCAACTTTCTATACACAATGCAGCTTCGTGGCAAAGCCGTCCTCCAGGAGGTCTTTATCATTTTGAAGTTTATAAAGGGATATATTGTACAGGACTGCTATCTCATTTTGAGTCAACACTTTTGTAAGCCCGTGCGGCAAATTAGCTTGACTCGTTCAAGAGTTTGTAATAGATGTTCATTATCAATAAAGAGAACTTTTTCATGTTTCAAATCTGTGTTTCAATTTATCTGCGTACTCTGAATATGTGCTTGCTATGCAAATCATTAAAGCCTTGTGCGGGCGCAACCCCAGGCCCGCACGGCTGTCATAATTAGGGGGATGCCTCAACGATTCTATAAAATTGGGTCGTGACATAGTGGTATCAGAGCACAGATTCAAGTTCCTTAGACTATCGCACTGGAAAAGTTCCTTTAACGATGAATTCTTGTGCGAACTCTTGAACTCGCTAGGCCAAAATGAGATACGTTCATGCAATAAGTCCATAATACATTATGATCCTAATATAATTTACCTTCTTTTGAAGGAATGGCACCAGCGCAATCCACAGCGCAAACACCGGACGAAATACAAGGCCAAGGAAATAGTTCGAGCACTTCAGGAAGTTCAGAGAGCCATCGAGCCGTGCCAAGCATCGATCCCATCCAGCAAATGTTGCGGATGCTCGAGGCAAACCAACAAAGGGACGAGGCTCGCTATGAACGGGCTGAGAAGCGGGCGGAGGAGAGTCAGCTCAAGTTTCAAGACAATATAGAAGCTCAATTCTCAGTCCAACAGAAGCAGGTAGATGCCCTACAACAGATCATTCAGACTTTGGCTTCCAACCATTCTGCCGCAACAGCAATGACTTCGGTGGAACAGCCCACGCTTGAAGTAGAGATGCCACAAATTCCAAGGACGAGGGATGTAACTGCTTTCGACTTTGGCCACTTCAAGAAAGTCTGAAACACCCCATTCAATGGGACTGAGGACGCAATTATGGCTCTAGATTGGTTGGTCGAACTTGAAGACCACTTCGCTCTGCTAGAGGTCCCCAAAGAGAAGTGCGTCGCCTGCGCGCAACTGCAGCTCTGCCTCAATGCGTACGATTGGTGGGACGTGCATCGACGATCTCTTTAATTTGACCATGGAGAGGAGGCGATCTCGTGGACGACTTTTCGTGCCGCATTTGAAGAGGAGTTTGTACCCCCTCCAGTACAACGTCGGATGGAGAACGAGTTCGTGCAACTGAGGCAAGGCAGCATGACAGTCAAACAGTACTCCATCGAATTCAACCGACTCTCCAAATTCGCTAGGGCCTATTTACCTGATGCAATGAGTCGAGCTAGAAGGTTTGAGGTGGTCTACGACCTACCATCCATGCACACGTAGTCGTTCATCAGTATCGGATAATGCGTGAAGTCATGAATCACGCCCTATCACTTGAACCACAGTATCCTCATGTTGCTGCCAGCGCTGTTCATACATCCAGTCACAAACGCCAAAGCAACAGAGAAGAAAATGCCGCTACAAAGCCCCACAACAACGGTGCTCCACAGAGAGGACAGCTATGTCACTTCTGCAAGAAGCCAGGGCACCTGGCCAACGAATGTCGTCTAAAACAAGGATTATGCCTCATCTGTGGCGATGCAAACCATATAATTCGTGACTGCACTAAATACTCTGCTAAACATCCTCAACGTAATGTTCCCTGATGGTAGGTCCTGTTCCTAAGTTTCGAGGATGAAACTTCCAATTGGTTAGGTAGGATGTAGCGCCCCATTCCCCCGGTGCGGAGAGTGCGACTAAGAAACACAAACGGTATCGTTCGATCGGGATAGATTGAAACAAGAATTCGTCCTTGTTATGGATTTATTTCTTCGAAATCGATTCTCATATTCAGTGGACCGTGCCCCCGGAATTGACTTAGCGGCAGAGTCAGGAGGGACCTCTCCGCTGCTATCTTTTATTGCCTCAGATTTCGATGTCGCTTGTTGCTTTCGTGCTTTGAGTTGGTTTTGGGATTTGCTTGTTTTCCTTGAACGGTTTCGATGGTTTTCATTATTTTCGTTCATTGAACTGCACTTCAATTTCGAGATTGGAAAGAGTGGAAGAAGTATTGATCGAGCTGTTCGTGATGCAGGTGAACGAGCAGTAGACGGCTTACGAGCAGAGTCGTGAAGTGCCTCTTTTCTTCTCCCTTCCAATAATCTAAGTAAGTGGCTACCAACCCGATTAGCTAGCCCTGCTTCCAAGCTTCACACCCTAAAATCTTGCATTCTCCTTTGCTCCGATCAAACGATACCAAGAAATAATAAAAGATACCAAGATAAAAAGGGAATAGACTTGAATTGTATTGCTTGTCAATTAAACTTGTGAACGGTTATATCTTTGCATGCTTGTTCGTTCGGAATGTTTATCATATGCATAGATACAAGTTTGAATGTATAAAGCTATATCCTGAATGCATGAATTAAACGTAGATACAATATAAATAAATCATGCAATACTGCTTGTCTTGTACTCATGTAGCCTCAGGGCGAATAACGTAGCCTCCGGGGGAATGATTGTTAATGTGCGATCACGGACAACTTGCGCACAAGGTATAGTTCCTGCGGGCGGCTGCTGGGGCACTGGCACCGTTTCGGCTCCGGACAGAACTAACGTTTAGTCTCACGTACTTGGACAGGGTGGTATGCGGTGCCTCACGTTCTTGCACGTAGCAAACTATCTTCGTTACAGACTAGTGTCCATTATGGCAATCAAGCCAGTGATCATCTTGTGTATTTAAACCTGTTGCAAACTAACTTGTGTCTTCGTGGCAGGGAAGGCATGGTAAGTATTGTGCAGGTTATTCAGACAGACAGGTAAAATCTACCGAACGGTGGCATGTTCATTTCAGTAAATTCTATATGCTGCTTACTTGTAAATAAACTAAGGCAAGATAGAACCCACAAATATGCATGCTTTATTAAAACAACGTATTGATTGGTATAGTTCGGTTAGCTCGCCTTCACCAGTATGTTTCGACATGCTGACCCTCATTGAAACAGGTTCTCCGCACTAAGGCGAACCGAGCGAGGAGCCAAAGTCGTCTTCCCGATCCAGTCTAGCTGTTGGCGCATCCTGATCGCGCCATATTTTGAAGTACTTGAAGAGAAGGAGCTTACAACTTTTCATAAATAATGCAGCTTTGTGGCAAAGCCGTCCTCCAGCCCAGAGGTCTTTATCATTTTGAAGTTTATAAAGGGATGTAATGTACATGACTGATATCTTATTTTGAGTCAACACTTTTGTAAGCCCGTGCGGCAAATTAGCTTGACTCGTTCAAGAGTTTATAATAGATGTTCATTATTAATAAAGAGAACTTTTCCATGTTTCAAATCTGTGTTTCAATTTATCTGCGTACTCTGAATATGTGCTTGCTATGCAAATCATTAAAGCCTTGTGTGGGCGCAACCCCAGGCCCGCACGGCGGTCACGATTCGGGGGACGGCTCAATGATTCTACGGAATCGGGTCGTGGCATGGTGGGCCCTACTCTTAGCTATCCAGAGCAGCAGGTAGAGATTCTGGTTCGACGGGAGAAGGTGTTGAGGAACCAGACTATTCCATTGGTTCGCGTCGCATGGAGGCATCACTCTCTAGGTGATTCGACCTGGGAGAGGGAGGATGAAATACGCGAGCGATACCCTTATCTTTTCGAGCCTTGAGGTATGGTTCTTTCTTTTTATTGCATTCCTGTGCTAGTTTCGTCTTTTAATTTCGAGGACAAAATTATTTTAAGGAGGTAGGCTTGTCACTACCCAATTTTAAAAATAGGACTTTCTTTTTATTTTAATTTGGTAAATTGTGTATTGATCATAAATATTTGTATTTATATTTAATTAGTTAGATGCATTTATTTTATGAGTTATTTTAGGGTTTTGGCTAGTCTGGACCCATGTCAGACCCTAGTGGACCCATGTCAGACCCAACCAACGCCCTTGTCAGACTTATTTATTGGTGTAGACCAGTTATTTATATTTTAATTAGTTAGTTGAAGTATTTTGGATTAGTTAGAATGCATTTAGAAAGCCCTAAACCTAAACCCTAATTTTGATGACTTAATTGGAGGGTATTTTGGTCTTTGTGTTAGGCTCCCAAACCCTAACCCTAACTTTCCCTACATGGCCGCCCTCCCTCCTTTTTATTTCTTCTTCTTCCTTTTCTTCTCTCCATTCTCCTTTCTTCACTTCCTTCCTTTTCTTCTTCCATTCCAAGTAAGTTTCTTCACCTTCCCTCTCTTCCTTTATTTACTTATCTCATAAATGCAAACCCTAACCTTTCATTTTCCTCTAACCTAGGTGTATAGAGCCTAGATTTGGTGTAGATGCTTGGTTTGGAGACTTGAAGGCTTATTGTGGTAGATTTGGAGATTTTTGGAGACTTTGTCCTTAGGATTTCAACTCCCAAGAGGTAAATCCTAAATTTTCTCTTATTGATTGCTCTAATATAGTATAATTAGTAGTTTAGAACCTTCATAGACCTTAGGGCTACCCGTGGGAGAAAGTTAGAACTTGTTTGGTTGTGTTTGGAGACTTTGATATTAGGTTTTGTGTCAATTTAGGGTAAAATCCGAGATTGGCCTAATTTTGGATGTTGCCCTAGGTTAGACGGACGTAGATAGACGTGCTTGGGTGTCTTGAGGGTAGGTACATGTCCCCGTTCGGACACGTGAGGTCGTATCGCGGAGTTTTGAGCGTTTCGGGCGATTTGGGGTTTTTTCCTTCTTCGTGGGTTCCACACACATGTGAAATTTTGCCATGGACCTAGAATCGGAGAGAGAGCATTTTTGTGAGTTTCTAGACATCGATTATAACTCATGGGTAAATTTTGGATCAATTTTGATTATATTTGGCGTGCATTTCGTGAGGTATCGCAAACCGCACTCCACGTGTTCGTCGAAATGACCAAATGGCCATTTTGACTTGTTTCTAGTTTTTGGGCTTGTGCGCGAGTTGGTTTAGCCTTGGGGAGTGTGTATTAGAGTTTTTGAGTTATATATATATATATATATATGTATGTATGTATGTATTTGTATGCATATGGGTGGTTGTGTGTGTGTTGGTGGGGTTGTGTGTGTGTTTGTGTGGTTGTGTTTATATATATATATATATATATATATATATATATATATATATATATATATATATATATATATATATATATATATATATAGGTGTAGGTAATCTATATGTGTATAGTTTATATGAGATATATATATATAGGTTTATATATGTGTGTGTGTGTGTGTGTGTGTGTGTGTGTGTGTGTGTGTGTGTGTAGTGTGTGTTGTATGAGAGAGTGGGTGAGTGAGGTAGAGGGAGATTGGAAGAGGAAGAAGGGAAGAGAGATCGTGAGAGGGTGAGATAGAGAGATGAGGGAGAGAGAAAGAGCAGCAGCAGCGACATTAGTCAGTAGCAGTAGCAGCAGCAATTTGCGTTAGCAGCAGCAGCAACAACAGCATTAGCAGTAGCAGCAGCAGCAACTAACACACCCCCGCCTCCTTTTGCTGATAGCTAGAGCTAGAGTGATATATATATATATATATGTATTGATGTTTACATATAGTAGTATATATATATAAGTATATATATAGATAGTTAGCTAGTTAGTGTTAGAGAGGGGTAAGGCTTGAGTATCTCAATACCTTGAGATACTCAAGGTATTGGGTATCTGGACGAGGTATTGGATTTTTGCCTAGGAATGGGGTTAGAGTTGCTTATATATATATATATATATATATATATATATATATATATATATATATATATATATACGTGTTAGGATATATATTAGAGGGTATAGGCGGGGTGTATAGCGTATGTTGAGATATCGGATACCGAGGGTATCCGGTATCTCAAAGAGTCGAGTTTGAGGGTTTACTAGCTTAATGAGCTAGTTTTGACCTAGAATTTTAGGGGCACCCTAGTTTGACCTAGTGTTGACCGTAATTGCCCCGGTTGACCGCCAAAGTCAACCTTTGACCTAATTTCGGCCTAGAGTTGACTTTTTGGACCTCGAGTTGACTTTTTGACCCAGATTTTACCGGTTTGACCCGTTTGACCTAGAATAACCCTAGAAGCTGTATTTTTTTTATTTTATATCTGTTTAACTCTTTAGAATCCCGTTTAACCTTGCTTTTCATAATAGGTCTTTGCGACGCCAGTCTGGATCTCGATCCTCACTATTTGCTCAGGACGTCAGGCGAGGACCTACCTCTGATTGTTTCTATTTCATGATAGCGTAAAAATCACCTATTCTAGAACTATTAATACTTGATTCTGACATATTGTTTCATGAGCTGGTACTAGTTGGATCCCGTCATGAGATATTATCCTCCTTACTGTGTTCAGCGGGTACTCTATCACGTATATTTTATCATGTGCTTCGAGTATTGATTCTCATGTGCTTCATGTGCTTCGTGTGCTCTCGCTTTCATGTATGCGAGTTATTTATTATGTACGTATTGTGTCGTTGTTGGATCCAAGAGTATTAGTGGGGGAGGGAGTAGAAGTTGGTTATGTGATCAAATCCAAACAGTATTCATGTGTATGTCGGTTATAAAACTTACGCATAACGGAGTTATCGTAGAATAAATCATGTGCAACCTAAGCCGATCACATAACGAACTTGTGCTCAAGACACTTAGCTAGTATTCCTATTTTCTCACATGCAGTTACTTCTCTACTACTTGTATTGTTCCCCAGTTTTATATTGCAGTTACTTTATCAGTTCCACCATGTATTTACTTTCCTGTGCATCTTATATTCTTTTCTATTGCTAGTCATATACACCTTACCATGTATTTGGAGTTGCTTTTAGAGTTATGTACTTTGCTCCAATCATGACTGGATATATTTTTTCAGAGGATCCTGAGGACTTTTGTCCGACTTACTACGGGCCAGGTATCGACGATTGTTGCGAACCTGAGATAGAGGAGGAGCCCGTCCCAACTGAGGAGATGCCGCTAGCGTCCTAGTATAGCTCAGTGGGTTTCACTGGGTTTGTTCCCAGTTGGTTTTGGATGATTGTATTATTTATTTTGCTACTACTGTGAGATATTGTAGACTCTTAGACTTGGACTGTATATTTTGGATATTGTACTTGCTCTCTTTGGTTCTTTGTTTCTTTTGTTGATATTTTATCATGCTTTTACCCTTTCCCTAGTTATTATGATTGAGTTTATATTTATATCATATGTTGTCCTCCTTTTGGAGAGATTATCTTGACAGGTTATTGTGAGATATAGATTGTTGTGACCTAGAACGGACCTAGACAGCATTCTACCATCGATTCTGCGGCGTAGGCTGGACGTACCCACGACTCATGCCCGATATTTCGGGTGTGGGTCGTGACATGCTCTCTCTCCGACATTATCCCAAGATAACGGTGTACGACACCTCCGTCCCTATAGAGCCTCGAATGGTGATATCTCGATATTGGCCTGCTAGTTATTGTTGTTGTAAGCAAACTCTACCAGGTATAGATGATCCTCCCAAGAACCTCTGAGATCTAGAACACAAGTGCGCAGCATATCCTCGAGAGTCTGGATTGTCCTTTCAGACTGTCCGTCTGTCTGGGGGTGATATACGGTACTGAACTTGAGCTGAGTGCCCAAGCTAGCCTGCAAACTCCTCAAAAAGTGGGAATTAAAATGACTATTTCGATCCGAGACGATGCTTACAGGAACCCCATATAATCTTATAATCTGCCGCACGTACATCTCTGCTAGCTTCTCCATTGACATACCCACTTTGAATGGTAAGAAGTGGGCTATTTTGGTCAACCTATCCACGATGACCAAAATTACGTCTTTTCCTCCTGGAGAACGCGGAAGCCCTAATAGAAAATCCATGGTCAGGTGCTCCCACTTTCACTCTGGGATGGGTAAAGGCTGAAGCAATCCACCTAGCCTCTGTCGATCCGCCTTTACCTGCTGACACACTAAATATCGGGATACAAAGCGTGCTACCTTGCGCTTTATACCATACCATCATACATGCTCCCTCAGGTCTTGATTCATCTTGTTGGCACCTAGATTCATCGAGTACTGAAAGAGATGCGCCTTCTGTAAAACCTTCTCGTGCAGCTCCCCGCTCAGCCCACATATCCTAGTACCATGCCCTAGTGACCCATCATCAGCAATAGTAAAGTCTTCTAATAATCCTGCCCGAACCTGTGCCTTGATACTCCTCAGAGTCTCATTATCATACTCTGTAGCTTTGATTCTGTCCATCACCTCGGACTGTATCTGCAATCTCCACAACTGAATCTCGATACCGGAAAATAGTACCTCAATTTCCAAGCTCTCAAGATCGGCCAACAAGTGTCTGTCTGTCGTCAAGTACATAACCATCGGATACCTGCTCAAGGTATCAGCGACTACGTTGGCCTTTCCTAGGTGGTACTGTAATAAAATATTAAAGTCTTTTATCAACTCCAACCACCTTCTCTGCCTCATGATCATCTCCTTCTGTGTAAACACGTACTTCAAGCTCTTATGGTCTGTGAAGATCTTCACACGCTATCTGTACAGATAGTGTTTCCACAACTTTAGAGCAAAGATAACCGCTGCCAACTCCAAATCGTGGGTGGGATAGTTCTTTTCATGAGGGCATAATTGCCTGGAAGCATAGGCAATCACCTTCCCGTGCTGTTGAAGAAAATAACCCAAACCCTTCCCTGAAGCATTACTGTAGATTGTGAATCTACCTGTCCCCGATGGAAACGTCAATACTGGAGCTGTCATCAATCTCTTCTTCAGCTTATCAAATGCGGTCTGACAATCCTTCGTCCAGACGAAATCCATATCTTTCCTGGTCATCCTAGTCATCGGCTCTGCAATCTTGGAGAAGTCTTGTACAAACCTCCTGTAGTATTATGCTAGTCCGAAAAAACTTCTGATCTCAGCTACTGAACTGGGAGTAGCCCACCACTCCACTGCCTCGATCTTCTTTGGGTTAACTGAGATCCCGTCTTTTGTCACCACATGCCCAAGGAATTCAACCTTGTCAAGGAAGAACTCACACTTTGAAAGCTTTTCGTAAAGCTCCTCTTTCCTGAGAGTCTCCAAAACCATCTTCAGGTGTTCCTCATGCTCCTCTGGGGTCTTCAAATACACAAGAATGTTATCGATGAACACCACCACGAACTTGTCAAGATACTGGTGGAACACCTTGTTTATCAAGTTCATAAATTTTGCCGGTGCATTAGTCAATCCAAATGACGTTACCATGAACTTAAACTAGCCATATCGGGTCCGAAAAGCTGTCTTCAGAATGTCTTCTCTCTTCACCTTCACCTAGTGGTAGCCTGATCTCAAGTCTATCTTTGAAAGCACCTTCGCTCATCTTAACTGATCGAACAGATCATCTATCCTCGGCAGTAGGTATTTGTTCTTGATAGTGAGGTTGTTCAGAGCTCTATAGTCGATACACATGCGCACCGACCCATTCTTCTTCGGCACGAACAGTACCGAAGCTTCCCATGGTGATGAACTGGATTTGATGAAGCCCTTGTCCTGCAACTCCTCAACTTGCTTCTTCAGTTCTGCCAGCTTGTTATTGTTGACCCTATAGACGTGTTGTGATATGGGCTCTACTCCTGGCACCAAGTCTATATAAAACTCGACATCTCTGTCCGACGACAAACCTAGCAACTCCTCTAGAAAGACATCCTGTAAAATCCATAATTCTAAAAACCGTATTTACCTTTTTAATTAATTAATTAATTTAGTTATAGTAATTATGAGCTAATTAGAGAAAATATAATTTATTTTATTTTTATTTTAGGTGTTTGTACATTTAGAGGATTTTTGGAGCAATTATAAATTTTTCCTAATTTATTCCATGTAGGAGACCCTATGAACAGTTAATAGATTAATTGTATACTCTAAGATCAATTTTTGGAATTATATATATATATATATATATATATATATATATATATATATATATAGAATAATAGAAGAAAAAGAATTAGAAAGGAAACAATTAAGAAAAGAATTAGAAGAAAAAGAAAAGAAATGAAAATGGTTTTAAACCCAACCTGATATCCTAATAAACCCTACCCACTTCGGACCCAGCCCGCTATTTTTTTCCCAACAGCAGCGGTTTCACCAACCCGCACTGAGAGCCGAACAACCCCCCGCGTTATATATAATCTCCTCTTACGAAACTCGTAAACCCTAAACCCTAATGCCTCTGTCATCTCTCACCTTCCCCAGACCCTGCCGCCGACCTCCTCAATCCGCGGAGCCGTCACGACATCACCGGAGTAGCCGCAAACCCGCCAGAGCCACCCCGCGACCACCGCACGACCGTGCACGAGTCTGAGAACATAGTGACTTACCTGTGTTCACGCCCCAATTTCTGCACCACCGTTCGACCAAACTCGACCCTGTCTTCACCGGTATGTTCACGACTTAACCCCCTTCCATACCTGTATGTTAGTTGATCCCAAAAAATGCGTAAACCTAGGCGAAAACAGCGACCAAGTTTGTGAAAAACGACAACTTTTGGGATCACAAAAAACTGCGATTACTACCAATGTTCACGAACTCGTATCTCCCACCACAGAGATCAAAATTTGGTTTTTCTTTTTGGTATGCAAAGACCACCTAACCTAGTTTATTTTCTGTCAAATATAATAATTTATTAACTGCTGTATGTTAAATTAAATCAGTTAGAAAACCCCAAAAATTTACTTTTCTCTAAATTCCAGAAAATGTGATACGGAGCGCGCCCCGCCAAACGGGACCGCCCCGTCGTGTACCAAGTATACCAAAAAGTGGTCACAGTATATCCAGACGTGTGGGCTTTCGTGAAAACTAATTTGGACGCGTGTGCGCGTCGGAATCAGCCCGTATCCGCAAAAATTTTCTGTGTCGCAACTTTTACAAAATTCTGCGCCATTTATTGTACGCTCGTCAGAATATGATGAAACTTGTGCCACTGGACTCGTGGTATCGCGTTAGTCCTGTGACCCAATTTTTACGCAATTCTGAGACAGTTGACCAAGTTGCCTATTGGCGGGCCCAACGTTTGACTTTTTGGGCAAAATTGTGTTGGGCTCACCAGAATCTACATTTGGACATACCGTTGAGTTCGTACTGACTTTTAGAGTTTGTTTGACCTATAATTTATTCCTTTTAGAGACCTTTACCCCTGGCACTCTTTTTGGTGCAAAGTGGACCACATGTGGACCCCACTTTGACCCAAAATTACCGTTTTGCCCCTGTGTCTAAATTGGACAAAAGGATAGTGATTTATAGCTATCTCGCTGATTTCGGAAACGTTGGTGATGTCTATTTTAGTATCCGGAGATGTTTGTTCGGAGCCATTGATTTCTGATCCCGTGTCCTTGACATTTGGACGCTTACACTATACAGATTTTTTGTCAGGCAAGTATACCTTGCCATTGTACTGTATTTATATTCCATATGATGCATGTTTTATTTCTGTTTATTTTAGTTCATATATTTTAACTGTTATATAAATTGCGCGTCCAAGGAAACTTAGGTGCAACGACGGTGTCGTCGTATTATATTTTTATTTATGTATATGCATTGGACCTACTTTATGAGACCACCCTATTTTCATTAGGCATTTTATGTTTCATTGGCCATGACACTATTCTTATACGAGTGTGAGTCATATGTAGGACACAGACTTGCGTACTTGGCTGGCCACTGGTACGTATAGGTCGTGCGACGGATAGGGGTAACTGCCGATAGAAACTTTGCATGCTAGTAGACCTGGAAGTTATTAGAGGTATTATCATGTCATGGATGTGTCATGCTTAGAGCATGGGGTGGAGAGAACAACAAGTAAGGCATTTAGGCTCCTTTGCAGTTTTTTTCTTGTAACCCGTACGCTCCACCAGAGATGCGCGGTCATGATGACCACTATATATTATATATTATCAGGCGACCTCTGCCGTTCAAAAGACGACATGCTTTGTAGGCTCCTGGATCTCCAAGAGAACCATGCCAATCCCATTTTTAGCCAAAAAGCCCATTTGTAGGAAAGTTGTTCTTAAACTGCATTCACTTAGACGGTTAGGCGACCCTTGGATGTTTACATTTCAGTACTTTATTGGCATGTTTATATGTATCTTGTTACGAACCTCTGAGGACCTGGTACCTTTCCAGATATAGACGAGCAGGAGTATCCCCAAGAGTATAGACCTGACCTGACGCTACTTATCAGACTGAGGAGGTCTTACCTTCGGATTATATGTGATTCATTGCAGCTGTTTAGAGATTCTAGCTGCTATTCTTTTAGAGATATTTATTCTTATACTAGAGTTGATTCTCTTCTCTCTTTAGTAGTTTTAGTATACTCGATTTGCAGTGGATTTGTTTCCATCCGACTATCATACTTTGATACTCATCTTTGATATTCAGTTATTTATTTCTATTTATCTATTTATTTGTGCTGTGGATGAGATATAGATTGCGTGTGACTTATTGACAGTATATTACCACTGGTGGATTGGATATTCATGTACAGCATACGTGTGTATATGGTTTCCATATATTAGAGTTCGTATAAATATGGATGGCGTGTTACGTATTCCTAGTCCTACGTATTTTGGGACTAGGACATAACACATCTAAGAACTCTGCTATCAAAGGATATGGCAACTCCTCTTCCTCCATCGTGGCTCCACAAAAAGTACCCATGCTCTGCTCTGCTGCTCCTCTGGCGACCTCAAACTCTGGCTCTCCTAGCGGTCAAAATACCACTCTGCCTCTACAACAATCTATAGTAGCATAGTGCCTACTCAACTAGTCCATTCCGAGTACAATATCGTATCCCGAAAGTGGCATTACGAGTATGCACACGCCCAACTCTCGGCCTCCCAATGACACTCTCCGATCCTTGCAAAAGTCACTGACTAGAATAATACCTCCGCCAGTCGTGATCTTGCAAGTCCTATCTAATGGTTCTGCCTCTAAATGATGCATAAGAGCATAAGATACATACACGAAACTATGGAAAGCACCAGAATCGAATAATGCAAGTGATAGAATAGAATTGAAAAGAATAGAACCTGAAATCACGTCTCTTGCTGGCTCGACCTCCTCGATCGTTATTGCATACGCTCATCCCTGGGGCACACTTCTCTGCTGCTGCTGCTGCTGCTGAGCAAACCTCTGCTGCTATTACAGAAGTGGAGGTCCCCTCTCCTGGCCTCCTGGTACAGTAGGTACCCTGGCAGGTCCCCTCTGAGCGGCTGCTCCATCCTGACCTGGACCAGTCTGAATAGATGGACAGTCTATCAACTGGTGTGCTGATGATCCACAAGAAAAATATGTACCCAGCCTCTTCTTGCAGATGTCCCTCGTGTGTCCCGCCTTCCTGTAGTACACACACTAGACAGCATGCTGGGTCTGCCTCTGAGGCTGTTATTACTGCTGAGTGTGTTCTCGAGCTGGTGCCTGGTGCTGCTGGTGCTGATACGACCTCTGTTACTGCTAAAAATAAGGATGCTTGCCCGGTCCCGTGCTACCACTCGCTCCTCTAGAAATTTTGCGTTCTCTTTTGGGCCTGGGGTCCAAATCATCCTCAGCAATCTGGGCATCCATCAGAATACCCTCGAAGGTAGCAGTGCGACGTCCATAAGTGTGAGACTTGATCTCTATCATCAGCCCCTTCCTGAACTTTTGGGCTCGGTCTCCTGGGTCCCGAATCATCAACGGCGCAAAATGACTCAAGCGACAAAACTCTGCGGCGTACTCGTCGACCGACATGTTCCTTTGGACCAAGTCATGGAACTGACTCTCCAAGGCTCCCAGGGCCACGCCGGGGAAGAACTTCTCCTTGAAAATCTCCTTAAAATCCTCCCAAGTAATTCCTTCAACAGTAAGTCTCAGCTCTGTACGATACCAAGTCAGTGCGATATCGAACATCTGGCTGCCGGCGGCCTCGATCTGCAGACTCTCTGGAATCTGCGTCAAGCGCAAGTTTCTCTCTATATCCTCCAGCCAGTCGTCGGCATAGAGTAACCCCTCGAAGCCCTTGAACTCCCGAGGCATCATCCGCTTGAAGTCCATTATAGTACCTGGCCTTTGGTGCTGCTGGCCAGGATACTGTTGAGTAACTCTCTCCACAGCCTGGAGAGCCACCTGATGAGCATTCTCCATGATCTCTCTTATTAGCTCTGTTTGTGCCTGGTGCGCCTCTGCCTGCACCCTATGAGCCTCAGCCTGAACTCCCTGAGCTTCTGCCGATGTCCTCTAAGCATCTACCATGCCCTAGATCAGTGCAAACATCTGTGCCCCGTTAACGGGCATACCCCCAAAAAAAGGAGTCGGTGGTGGAGGAAGGTGCTCCGTAACAGCTGGGACAACCCTCGGAACAGGTGGGGGGGGGAAGGACCCCCAAAAACTGCATAAATCCCCACATCAACAGGTAAAGTAGGAAGAACTCCAGCTGTCTGTCCGTCAGGTCAAGAGGTAACATACCTCTCTGAACCTGTGGGTCCCAATCTCAATGACCTAGTCTTCGGTGGCATCCTGAAGAGAGACCGAAAAGAATCAATTAAGGTAACAAATACGATATCATCATAGAAGGACAATTTTTTTAAGGAAGCAACTATTCAGAATAATAATATAAAAATTATAAATTTTTTAGTTGTGATTGAGCAAACTCTTAGCCTAAATCCTATTTCCTAAAGCAGTCTCATAGCAATACTCTTAAGTGAGCACTACTATGACATTGCTCTAATTGCCAATCTAGACCTGCATGGGCCACCACTAAAATGTGTCATGATCCGCACCCAAAATTTGGGCATGAGCCGTGGGTACGTCCAGCCTACGCTGCAGCATCAACGGTAGAACACTGTCTAGGTCTTAAGACTACCAAACATAACTCATAACCTTTCAATGATCTTAACTCCATAAGGAGGACAATGAATATGCATAATGATCCTCAAAACATATGATACTCAATCACAATAACTATAGAAAAGTAATTGACATGATAAGATGTAAAAGATAAGGAAGTTCAGACATAAGTCTAGCACACAACCCAAATACAACAATAATCTAGAGTCTAGCTATCCCAACATAAATAGTCTCAACATAATACAATCCAAATCTCAAGTTTAGAACAAATTAATATATAGATAACTAGACCAAGAAGCTGTCTAAACGACTGTGGGTGGTGTCTCCTCTAAGGAGAGTGACTCCCCTGGAATCTTCGATATATAGTATCCCTCTACTACTGGGCCAAAGTGAGTAGGACAGAAATCCTCAAGGTCCTCTAAAAAATGTTATCCAATCAGGATTGGAGCGAAGCACAAGCACTAAACAACAGTTTCAATTATATTGAAAAAACTATAAGACGGTGTAAGGAATACATGATAATAATACTGGAAAATAAGGAATACTGGGGAGACATGTAATCAGAAATAGTACTAACTAGCAATGAACAGATATATGTGAATGCTAGAAATGAGTGAACTGGAATAAAGAATAGAAATTCTAGCTAACTGTTGTGAAATAACAGTTTGTTATATGATCGGCTTAGGACTAGATCAGGATTGTTATATATGATTGTCTATGATACATGTGAGTTCAGGCTAACCATCTGGTTAGTTATGATACGAGCAGTAGTCAGGCTAATCATATATAACAGGCTATGAGGTATGTAAATGGTCAGGCTACACCCAACGTGATATGTGGGGTAAGCTATGATGCACGTAAAGTAGGGTATGATCATATAATCTTGCTAATATTTTCCCGTCCCGAGCTAGAACGATGGATTCCAATCACGACTCCTTATGACAGATATCTATGATACTAGTCCATGTATCCACAGTATAAGAATCAAGCATACTCTACAACTAGAATCATAGTAATAATCAACATATAAAAACTGTCAGAGAATGTACTCGCCTGTGGTCCTGAGAAAGGTGTGAGGATCGATATCCAAGATGGAATCAAAAAGACCTAGATATTAAATAATAATATTAATTGGTTTTCTAGGGGGAGAATATCATTAACTATGTTGAAATACAATTTTTAGGCCAAAACTAGGTCTTTAATAGGCTGACTGTGTCATTACCTAACTATACTTGTCATACCAAGTTATACTAGTTAATATTAACTATAATTTTGATATAACTAGTATATATATATATAACTCATATATACAGTGGTATCAAGTTAATACCTTTACTATATAACTTATCTTAACTATTACCTTCAAGCACCCCTTCTAACTGAACATCAACCTGGGCTTGATACTCAACTTAACTAGCATTACCTTACTCCTCTATGATACTATATTATCTATACTAGTCCCCACTCTCTGATCTCTACTGCAACTTGCTGCTACAGTATCTCCTAGTGCACGACTGCACAATGCTGCCTAGTTAGAAAACTTTACCTCAACACACTTACACTAGCACATACCACACACTTACACTAGGACATACCACACACTGATACCACTATACTATACTCACATGTATTCTTCAGTTCATACTCCTACATCCAAGGGCACGTAGAAACACAATACGTATCCTCTCTGTTGCTTGCAGAAGAATGCAATATATAGACACATTGGTACTGATACAACCTCTCATTCCCGATCAGTACCCATTATAAATTCCGGTTGCAATTTCTGTACATCAACCTTCTTGACAGGTTCATAAATACACTTATGTATGTAACATCGATTCCTTTACACATATCGATACCTTAGAAATATCGACACACACTCGATTCACATAATTCTCCTATAAATGTAGTTCGTTATTACACATACGGTACTGTTTATATGTATCATGAAAACACATTTACACTCACTTATACCAACAAAATACACATATCCCTCTCTCCTATACTTCACTCATAGATACACTGGATACTTAACTTCTTGATATTCTCATACATAACAAACACACACATTCACAGATACATGTAGTTCACTAAATCCTGATGTGCAGCGCACATGATACGTACATTCAGGTCCTGCGGATGATGTCGCTTCCACACGACTGCAAGACCATTTTGTAGTGATTCTCAGGAAACCCACTAGAATTCCAGCTTTTGCATACTGATATTTCCTTCCTACTCACTCCTCCAACACACCGACACACAGTGTGCACAATGCACACACAAAGACTGAGGAACCCGACTCTCCATGACAGTCCCACACCAATACATATATACATTAATATGTATACATACATATATATATATATATATATATATATATATATATATATATATATATATATATATATATATATATATATATATACATACATACATACATACATACATATGAATTAGACCATATAAATAGGTATAATTACTATTAAATATTTCATCAAACACCTAGTGTGCCCCAATATGATACTCCATGATACACTATAAGAATTCATTCATAGACCCCCAATATAAAACTAAACATTCACATATACTATATAGATATATCATATACATATAGTATGATTAATGATATAAAAATTAGGGGAAAATACATCCTTGGAACACAAAACCCCCAAATAACATATGACACCAAGAAAAATTACCATGAAACTAACAGAGACCCATGCTCTCCCTTAATAAGCATTCCTAAACCAAAGGGTGGGCTCCTTATGGCCAAACAAATGATAAAAACAGAATTTAAAAGAGGGCTTTCGGATTTTTACCTATTAGAAGATGGATTTCCAATGTGACTTCTTCTTCTCCAAGACAAATTGTGCCCAAGCTTCTAGGCCTCTTTAGATGGGAGAAAATAAGGGATTTAAGGTTTAATATTCTAAAATTTGTGGAGGGAATAAAGGATTTTTAGGTGTCTATTTCTAGGGTTTCTTCATGAGTGATGAAATAAAATTGTGGGAGGCTCCCTCTATACTTATAGGGCCGGCCGCTTTCTAGGGTTAGGGTCTGGTGAATGCACAATATCTCTTTTTCCCTCAATGGTGTTACGCCCCAGTCCCAATATATGTAGGACTAGGAATACGTAAGCATGCCAGCCATATGTATATGGAGACTCTAATATATGGAAACCATAACACATACGTACGCTGTATTATGAACAATAATTTATAAGTGGTATATAATTATGACAAGTCACAGGACATAACTAAATCTCATCCACAGAATCAAATAGAAATAAATAACCAATCTACTATATAACTGATTGTCAATATGAAGTATCAAAGAATGATAGTCGGGTAGAAACAAATCCACTGCCAAACTAGAATATAAGGAAACCACATAAGAACATCTAATGAACCATGAGACTCGAAGAGAAGACCTCCTCGAAAGAGATAAGTAGCAAGTCCTGATCCGTGCGCCTGCAAATAGTCATGATCATCTACACTTGGAAAGGGACCAGGTCCTCAGAGGGACGTAACAAGATACATATAAGCATGCCAATTGAATACAGTAAACATGCATAATAGGAAAAAAAATATAAGTACGCTGTACTAGACAATATATATGAAATGCATAATGAGGACAACTTTTTGACGTATGTGCAGGGGTATGCTACTCTATCTAATCTCACAACTCACACACACGTCTAGAACATCATCAGCCATTATACCGCAAGGGTAGCGACCATCGTGACACCATCAGCCGACATACCGCGAGGGGAGCGACCATCGGACACGACTACCATAGTGCGTGCTAGTTACTACGGTTTACTAGAGTGGTTATAGCCCATACGCCTACTGATTGTCCTCCCCTCCCATGATACTATGTGTCAAGTGTGTGTCAACATATATATATATATATATATATATATATATATATATATATATATATATATATATATGTATATATGTATGTATATATATATATATATATATATATATATATATATATTATAATTATGACGAAAAGAAAACACACATTCAATGAATATATAAAAATATAATAAGCATGCAAAGTACTATAAGCAATTTGGTAAGGTATCTTGCCTGGTCTGAAAATGAATGAAGTCCCAACTCAAGGCGTCGTCCGATCTACCCGTCACAGAAATTAAACAAGTTAGGTTACAAAAGTGGGTGAATAGGTTCCTCCATTTTAATCTATTTTAATTCTAAATAAAATAACCTAAAATAATATTTTAATCTTATTATAATCTAATTTTATTGTTAAACCCTAATTTCGGTCCAAAGAAAGTCAACTTTACAGATTTGGGATTCGTAGCACCCAAATCGAGGCAATCCGTTGACCAAAAAGTCAACCGACTCAAATCCTTCATTTGTGTGTAGAATTCTATATATTTCAGTGCTACATGAACACCGGAATCGACGGTTTCATAAAATCACAAGTCGGTAAAGAGTTATGTCCACAAGGGCGTACAAATGATAATTTTTGGTGGTTTCCTATTTACCTCTACGTTGTACGAATTTTACCGTAAATTAAACTTATATGTGAAATTCTGGAAATATTATTTTATGTAAGTTCATCATTTCAACTTTTCAAAACTACAAACGGTTCGTAATTCCGAATTCGAGATCTTCCGAAATCTGAAAAATACGAAAATGCGTCTGATTTCGGACAGCTGGCACTTTTAGACTTTTCTGGAAAAATAGTTCATAAATTATTAAAATAATTTATATATTCAAAAAAATAACCTTGATATAGTTCTAAAAAAAATAGAGCACGTTTGGAGTCCGGAGCTAGGATATATCGTCTTTTTAAGTCGTCATAACCACTAGAAAATGAGACTAAATTTATGACGAATTTTGACTATTTTTGGACGAAAAAGAGGGAAATTTTGGAAAGAAAAATATGAAAAATGAGGTATTTATAATGGTGGACACTACTTAATTGAATATGACTATGATTGGCTAATTTGGATATGATTAGGATCAGTTTAAATAAGGATATGATATGCATGAAGTTGCTTTCCTAGTAGGCTCAGGATTTGAATTAATTTAAAATAGAGTTTGAGTTTATCTCAATAATTTATAATCTTAAATAGAATTAAAGATAATACAAATAATTTACATATAATCTTCTTAATATCTATTAACACTAAATTAACATCTATCTAATATTAAGACTATATATATCCAAATAAATCCTAAATAATTTCAAAAATCTAAATAAATTTCTTAAATTCCAAATTAATTAAAGAAAAATATAATTAAATATTTTAACCTAAGCAAAACCTCCCATATTTTTGGTTATCGATCATCACGTCCATATTACCCCTGATATCGGTTGTCATCCCCACTTATCATCCGTACTCACCAAGTTACACCAACAGTGTTAATTCCATAAAAACTGCCACTTCCATATTACCTCTGGCAGGGCTTGTCTTATACGTATTACTTGCACTAACATGCGCAAAAAAGTAATTAGTCCACAAAATCTATCACGTCCATATTACCTCGATAGGGATTATTTTCGAACTTATTGTTTGCACTCAACGAGCGCAACAAATAATAAGTCCACCCAAAAATTCCTCAGTAGGGTTTGTCATGTCCTTCGTACCTCTGAGCAAACCTTTCGGGTTGGCTATCAATCATCACGTCCACAATACCCCTGATATCAAGCGTCGTCTAAACTTATCATCCGTGCTTAAAATTAGGTACGGAAGCGGTATTAAGCTCACAAAATCTGTCATGACCATATTACCTCTGATAGGTTTTCATCTCAAACTTGTTACTTGCACTCTCGTGCACAAGGAGTAATAGATCCACCAAACCCCCCCGGTGGGATGCCCATAATGGAAACGAATAGTTCAAGTCCACATGACCTCTGAACTACTTTTCTTTTGTCCCATAAGAGAAAAAGTCAGTTCATGTTCATATTACCTCTGAACTACGTCTCTCCACTATCCCCACAGAATCATATCTTATCATGTCTATATTATCTCTGAGTAAGATATTTCTAGAACTTTTCTATGTCCATATTACCTCTAAGTAAAGTTTTGCTTTTTAACTTTCTACTATCACGTTCGCATAACCCTTGATAGTGCTAGTTGTTTCATCTTATTATCCATACTTAAGGTACGCCATGGGTAATAAGTCCACAACCCTAGATTTTTCCATATCCATATTACCTCTGAGCAAACTTCTTGGCCTTGACCATCGATCATCACGTCCATATTACCTCTGAAATCGATTGTCTTCCAACTTATCACCCGTACCCAATCCAGAGTATGCCTGTGGTGATAAGTCCACAAAAACTGTCATGTCCATATTACCTCTGGCAGGGCTTGTCTTAAACCTATTACTTGCACTAATGTGCACAAAAATTAGTGGATCCACAAAATCTATCACGTCCATATTACCTCTGATGGGTTTATTTTGAATCTATTACTCGCACCCCAAGTGCGTAAAAGGGTAATAGGTCTACAAAAAATCCTCCAGCAGGATGTACTTACTATCCACAAAATATATCATGTCCATATTACCTCTGATAGGGTTTTTTTCGAATCTATTACTTGCATCCCAAGTGCACAAAAGGATAATAGATCCACCAAAAATCCTCCAACGGTATGTCCTTACTATCCACAAAACCTATCACGTCCATATTATCTCTGATTGGGTTTATTTCGAATAGATTACTCGTACCCCAAGTGAGCAAAATGGTAATAGGTCCACCAAAGATCCCCAGCGGGATATTATCACGTCCATATTACCTATTAAAAATCTACGGTATGGTACTACATTCATATTATCTCTAGTACAATACCTAAAAATCACAACATACAAAATTTTGAAAAATGAGACTTTATTGATTAATTTCAAGATCATTAGTACATATGATAGAAATCCATTACATTCACGGATTTTTTATTAGTATTCAAGGTCATGAGTACATATGATGGAAACATGTTTTAAAGGGTTTCCATGAAGTCTCGCTGATACAAAAAAATTTTATTAGAAGAACCCCTCCGTGCTGTCGTCGCTACTGACACAAATCAAGCCCACCATAAAACTCAATGCTTTCTGGATCTTCCCTCCCCAGTTTAAACCTCAGTATATGGAAAAAAATCAATACTGACGGATAGCAAGGGAGGAGTAGGAGTAGACGCTCTATAATTAGACGGGAAGATCGACGAAAGGAATGACAATTAATCCAAATCCTGTCATCGATCCCGCAGTCTCTCGGCCGATAGCGAACCTCATAAAAGGTTGAAAAAAAGCTGACGCGCTGCATAAACAAGGACATCTCAACGTATGACGTAGGATGTTCATCCTCGTCTCCTGGATTAGTTCTTGCCAAACTGACCACGTCACCTGGATCAGTTCTTGGCCAACCGCCACATAAAGTTGGTCTTCACCCCGAACAACGGGTGTTATGATATCCTTCCACGCTCCATCATATCAAGTTTTTTGTCGTTTTAAAGGCCGAATGATTTAACAAATAAAATAAACTAATAAAAACTAAAAGTACAAAAAATTCTCGATTATATTGAGAAGAAAATCTTTCAATTAGATTTTAAAAATATTAAACAGGTTGGTGGCAAATTGGGCATGAGCACGGGGGTTTGAGTTGAAATTCTGGACTGTTCTTGGTCAATTTTTGGCCATTTTTCGGTCGAATTTTCGACCAATCCGGGATACGAAAACTCGTCCCGCTTGAAGAAAAATCCTAGAGGGTTAGGTTATGAACGTACACGGAGAAATTGCTCGAGGAAAGAATAAAAAATGAGGGTGTTATCGAACCTGAAAGATGGACGTTGTTGCCGTTGTAACTGCGGTTGTCCACGCGCGGGCGGCCCGCTGCGGCGGTCCGCGGTTGCTATGCGGCGGTGGCCGACCGGTGCGGCGGCTGCTTGGTGGTCGCCGACGGTTGCATGGGTCGGGGCTGAGGTCGAGGATTAGGGTTAGGGTTTGCAGGAAGGAATTGGTTTTAGGGTTTGATGGGTTCATAATACATACATACATACATACATATATATATATATATTTTATAATTAATAATTAGATATTTTATAATAATACACCCAAAATTGCTCGAGAAAATTTTACTTTTGTAAAGTTTTAATAAAATAATACACCCAAAATATTTTATAAAATATTTTATAATTAATAATTAGATATTTATCTAGTTATATAAATCAAATAACTGTATTATCTAATTAACTAAGTAAATAACTAAATGGTTATCCACAAAATAGGATAATAGTAAATAATATGCAATTTTATAAAAAGAAAAAATGCCTAACTTGGCACGGAGAATTATGGGATGTTAATAGTAGAAAGTTGGAATTAAAAAATAAACACAAATAAATTATATTTATAAATTATCTAAATATTTAACATATAATCTATAGTTGTTACACTAATGTCTTACTAATGCCAAATGATCGAATTTTTATGCCACGAAAGGATCCTACAGGTAGTGTCTCATATGTAGGCTACTTTCTATGAATGGCGATACATATTTTGGGGCATCATATATTATTAATGTCCAAACCACGGTGAAGTATCCTAACAAAATTATTGGATTTTAATTGATTTAAAAAATAATCTAAAATAAATATAAGAAATATAAAATACACACAAGATACATATTTTTGGGTGATGGGGGTTTACAATCTACCAAACTTAAAAGAATTTTGTCCTTAAAATTAAAAATAAGGCATAATTTTCTAAATCCTTCACAGTCGTATATAAGGCAAGTCAATCGCAATCTTTTCCAAAAATTTAAACAACAAAATCTGTTCAAATCTATCGCAATCACTTCAAAATTAAAATAACCACTGTTTAAATCAAAATTTAACCTATTGTAATCTATTCTTGATTTTTAAATCATCAACATCCAAATTTAAGTCAAATCTATATGACATCTTCAAGATTTAAATAACCCACATCAAATTTTATATCACGATCTCCATCAAATCTTATTCCTATTTTCAACTTATGAATTTTGTACTCTTCAAATTATAAATTCAATTTCTATCATCAATATTTCAAATAGGTGATCCAACAATCAAAGCTTAACTTTTAATTCAAATCATCAAGTTGTAGAATTTTGAATTCAATCCATCAATGTTCATGTTTAGAGTTCTATTTTTTTCTCTCAAAATTTAAATCGTTAATTCAATCTCCAATATTTAAAATTTAAATCATGTGCTCAAATTATAAATATTTGGTCCTTAATATCAAGATAACAAAATTTATTAAATCCTCATCATCTTAATCATTCTTCTAAAATTTCTCAAAATTAAAATGACTTAAATCTCTCAATCTAAAAAAAATTCACCTCAAGTTGACAATGCGACTTCTACCCAACTTAGAATTTATCGATCTATCACATAAGACTATTCCTTTAAGAGAGACTTCCTCAAATTATTTAATCATGTTGTTTAATATATCCTCAAAAAATTTAACACCAAACATATCCCATGTGATGTGCCCTTAATTACAAAAGATAGTTACAAAGTAATGTGATTGGCCTATGGGGTATATCTAGTACTCTCCGTGTATCAAATTTATACCAAGCACGAGCATTCGTCTTTTCGAAATAGGGGAAGACGAAAAATAATAATAAGGAATTCAAGGAGGAGGTGATAGAAGACAAGTACGGGATTCAAGGCGATTAAAGAATTCAAAAAGGGAGTTGTCAAGGCAGTTGTGGATTAAAATCTTATTTTGGTAAATTTCTATTCGCATGCTCATATTCGAATAGTTATGTACCTGATATGATATGCTCTAACCTGTCTAGAGGGCATGTATATTCGTCTAACATGCCGAGTCAACTATATCTCAATCCACGTAAAGTAGTCATGTTAAGAGCGAACCAACCATACTAAGGTTGATCAGACCATAATACACTGATTCTAAATAGATAAATGTATTAGGGTGGGCTCCCAATAATACATATGTCATGAACAAGCTCGATAAAAGAATAAGCTTAGAAAACTAGGCTATAATAGCAGCATAACTCAAGGTAGTCCAGAAAATATAAGTACGCTGGATTATGATGAGTGAAAGGTACAAAATAATTCAAGTTTACAAAGAAGATAAGACTCGTCCGGTGTTGTGCCTCTAAAATTTTTATACTAACTTCTTGTCTAAGTCTCCAGTCGACCAAATGGGGGTATGGGCCTCTAAGTTCTACAGTCTGGATAAACACTATCTTCTTATGCAAGCCTATAGTTGGTATCATTCAATTACACTTCCTTAATGGGTCAAAAGGACCATGTGATACTAGGTTGTGAGGCATACTACCCAACTTACAATAATAAACTAATACTGTAACTGCCTTAAGGAAATTCTACAAAATAATCTTGTTCTTGTAAATAAAGTTGAAACTCTTGTTGGGGTACACGAGAAAAAGATCTTGGTACTTATTAGGGTATCCTATTGCATTATATAGGTAATGGTCATCTTAAGTCTTAATCATAGTGTTTATAGAACAAAAATGCTAATATTAAGAATGGAGAAGTTACTGGATCTCAAGTGAAAGAGGATATAACTTTATTGAGATATGTGGAACAGATTACTTGATTTAAAACTAAAGGATAATCGTAAAATTATAATCTAAATGAATAACTCAACTATCAAGTTCTAACTACTAAGCACATAATTTCAAAATTCAAGATTAACAGCTAGAATCCTAGCAAACTATATATCCTAACATAAAAGAAATTACTTGGCCTACAATCAGAAGGTTAGGTGGCACGAATTGAAAGATGAAGGAAAATTTTTAGTCGTTGAACAAATAACGAGCGTTAAGGTTTCGGAGGAACAAGATATAAAATTAAATAGAGAGACTCTTGATAATATCATAATTTTCTAAGGATAGGTGGTATGCTAATCTCTGTGTTCGAGGTATGATCAAGAAAAATGTTCTATTTATTCCTCTTAGTTTCCTAAGGTACTGTTCTGCTAATATTAAGACAAGAATCTAAATTTATAGTTCTCTAATACTCTCTCACTATGAAATTTAGATTTAGTCATAATATTCAACCTTGAATTTCTATTGGTTCCATAATGCTAGGGTCAAACGATATGGTCAAATTTCTAACTAACCATAGTAGTATCTATACTACTCTCAAGTCATTCCTAAATATCAAGGGATAATGGTCAATCAATTTATAGATATTGGATGCTAGGGTTCATTAGATATGCTAAAATTAATGATGTTTCAATATTCTAGTTGTATTCTTAGTAGGAAAGTTATCCTAATTATTATCCTAACAATAAGGAATCCTATATTCTAGCAGAAGGCTACACTCAATGAACTATTAGGAAGTACATTAATCAAGCATGATGCAATTATTTAAATAAAACGGATTGGAAGGAAGGTGAGTCATAGTCAAATATGGATGAGACCTAAAACTCTAATCCTAGGTGCAACCCCGCTCGGTACAGTTACGTAACCAAAATGGCTAACTCGACCTGCATGGGCCACCACAAAAGTATGTCATGCCCCAGTCCCAAAATATGTAGGACTAGGAATACATAAGTATGCCAGCCGTATGTATATGTCAACTCCAATATATGGAAACCATAACACATACGTACGCTGTATTATGAATAACAATTCACAAGTGGTATATAATTGTCATAAGTCACAGGACATAACTAAATCTCATCCACAAAAATTATAAAAAAATAAATGATCAAATATGTCAATGAACCAAATATAAACTAGTTGAGAAGAACTAATAGTTGGATGGAGACAAATCCACTACGAAACTAGAATTTAAAAGTAAACATAATAAGTACATCTATGATCAATGAGGCTCGAAGAGAATACCTCCTGGAAAGAGAACGAAGTAGCAAGTCCTGATCTGTACTCCTGCGAATAGTCATGATCCTCTACACCTGGAAAGGGACCATGTCCTCAGAGGGACATAACAAGATACATAAAAGCATGCCAATAAATTACTAAAAATAAATATCCAAGGGTCGTCTAACCGCCTATGTGAATGCACTTTGAGAACAACTTTCCAACACGTAGGCTATCTGGCTAAAATAGGATTGGCATGATTCTCTCGGAGAATCAGAGGCCTAAAAAGTATGACGTCTTTTGAACGTCAGAGGCCGCCTGTAGATAATATAGGGGTCATCATACCACACATCTCCGGCGGAGCATACAGGTTACACAAGAAAAATGCAAATGAGCCCAAACGCCTTACTTGTTGTTCTCTCCACCCCATGCTCTATTCATGCCATATCCATGACACGATGGTACCTTTATTCATGCCATATCCATGAACGTACACGGACAAACCGCTCGAGAAAAGAATCAAAGATGAGGGTGTTCTTGAACCTGAAAGATGGGGCATTGTTGCCGTTGTTACTGCGGATGTCCACTCGCGGGTGGCCCGCTGCGACGGTTGCGTGGTGGTCGCCGGCGGTCGCATGGATTGGGGCTGAGGTCAAGGATTAGGGTTAGGGTTTGGAGGAAGGAATTGGTTTTAGGGTTTGATGGGTTCATAATACATACACACACACACACACACACACACACACACACACACACACACACACACACATATATATATATATATATATATATATATATATATATATATATATAGGGAGAGGGGGATATTCGGCTGAAAAGGGAGGGTCTGGGTTCTGAAGGGGTCGGGTAGGGAATTAGGTTTGGTTAGGTTGTTAAGTTTTAGGACTAGGAGTAGGTTTTAGGTATAAGTAGTTTAGGTGTCACGCCCCAGTCCCAAAATACGTAGTACTAGGAATACGTAAGCATGTCAGCCGTATGTATATGGCAACTCCAATATATGAAAATCATAACACATACGTACGATGTATTATGAATAACAATTCACAAGTGGTATATATTTGTCACCGGGCATAACTAAATATCATCCACAAAATCCTAAAGAAATAAATAGCCAGTCAACTATATAACTGAATCAAGTATAAAATGCTTGATAAGAACAAGTAGTTGGGTGGAGACAAATCTACTACCAAACTAGAATATAAGAGAAACAAAATAAGTACATCTAATGAACAATGAGGCTCGAAGAGAAGACCTCCTCGATAGAGAGATAAGTAGCAAGTCCTGATTCGTGCTCCTGTAAATAGTCATGATCGTCTACACCTGGAAATGGACCAGGTCCTTAGAGGGACGTAACAAGATACATAGAAGCATGCCAATAAAGTACTGAAAATAAATATCCAAAAGGATCGTCTAACCGCCTATGCGAATGGACTTTGAGAACAACTTTCCAACGCGTGGACTATCTGGCCAAAATAGGATTGGCATGATTCTCTAGGAGAATCAGGGGCCTACAAAGAATGACGTCTTTTGAACGTCAGAGGCCGCCTGTAGATAATATATAGGGGTCATCTGACCGCGCATCTCCGGCGAAGCGTACGGGTTACACAAGGAAAGTGCAAAGGAGCCCAAATGCCTTACTCATTGTCCTCCCTATCCCATGTTCTAAGCATGTCATATCCATGACACGATGAGACCTTTAATAACTGCCAAGGCTTCTAATTATGCAAATTCTATCAGTAATTATCCCTATCCGTCGTACGTCCCATACGTACCGGTGATCAGCCGAATACGCAAGTTCGTGTCCTATATGAGACTCACACTCGTGTAACAACTGTGTCACGGCCAATGAAACATAAGAATGCCCCATGATCATGTGGTGGCTCATAAAACTAGGTCGACATGCATAATATATAATAAAGATAAAATACAATGTCACTGTCGTTGCACCCAAATTATTCTTGGACGCGCAGTTTATATAGCATTTAAAATATATGAAATAAATAACAGAAATAGAATACATGCACCATATGGAATGTAAATCATAGTACGATGGCAAGGTATACTTGTCTGGCAAGAAAGCTTCGTAGTGTAAGCATCCAGATGTCATGCTCAAGGGATCAGAAACTATGGCCTCCGAATGAACGTCTCCGGATACTGAAATAAATATCACCAACGTTCCCGGAGTAAGCAAGATATCTAGAAAATACTACCCTTTTGTCCAATTTGGACACAGGGGCAAAACGGTAATTTTGGGTTAAAGCGGGTCCACGTTTGGGCCACTTTGCACCGAAAAGCGTGACAGAGGTAAAGGTCTCTAAATGGGACAAATTATAGGTCAAACAAATTCTAAATGACGATACAAACTCAACGGTATATCCAATTTTGGATTCCGGATAGCCGATCAGAAATTCGTCCTTAAAGTCAAACTGTGGGGCCCGCGAATAGACGGCTGGTCAACTGTCTCAGAATCGCGTGAAACTTGGGTCATATGACCAGTGTGATACCATGAATCCAATGGCGTAAGTTTCGTCGTATTCCGAGTGTATACAAAATGGGGTAATGTTTTGCAAAATTTGCAATATAGGAACTTTTTACGGATACGGGTTGATTCCAGCGCGCACACACGTACGAATCAACTTCCGCGAAAGTCCACACGTCAGGATATACCATACGCACGTGGTCCCGTTTGGCGGGGCACACTTCGTATCACAAAATTTTAATTTGAAAATATCAAGTTTTTGGTCGTTTTGGATGCCTAATAATTTAACACATATAAAAAATTAATGAAAACTAAAAGTACAAATTTTTTTTTGGTTATATTGAGAAAAAACCCTTCAATTAGTTTTTGAAAATATTAAACAGGTTGGTGGCAAATTGGGTGTGAACATGGAGGTTTGGGTTAAAGTTTCTGGCCTATTTTTGGTTAGTTTTTCGGTCGATTTTTCGTCCAATTCGGGACACGAAAACTCGTACTGCTTGAATGAAAATTATAGAGGGTTAGGTTGTGAACGTACACAGAAAAATCGCTCGCAAAAATAATAAAAAATGAGGGAGATATGATACCGTGAAGAGGGGGCCAGAACTGTGCTGCTACGTACGTGTGTGTACGCGGACGGCGCGGGGCGACGGTCGGCAGAGGCGGCGGAGGTGCGTGGCGGCGGTCGGCCAGAGGGGTCGAGGTCTAGGGTTAGGGTTAGGGTTAGGGTTTAGGTAATTGTATATGTAATATATATATATATATATATATATATATATATATATATATATATATATATATATATATATATATATATATATATATATATATATAGAGCGAGAGAGAGGGAGAGTGCCGCGGGATGGGTTTCGTGGGTTGCTGCTGTAGGGGGTTTGGGAATTACTTTATGGATTAGTTTAAGAGTTTAGGTTTTATTAAGGATTAAGTTATCTTTTCTTTTCTTTCTTTTTTTTTTTTTCTTTTTTTTTTCTTTTGTTTTTTTTTGTTTTTGTTTTTGTTTTTGTTTTTGTTTTTTTTCTTTTTATTAACATTATTATTACTACTACTACTACTACTAATAATAATAACAATAATAATAATATTATTATTATCTTTTCTTATTATTATTATTATTACTATATATTTATTTATATATATTCACATATAAAAATGAGAAAAAATCCAAAAATAATATTGCAGGAGATGGTATTTCTGTTGATCCAGAAAAGATCTCAGCAGTTGAGACATGGCCTGTTCCTAAATCAGCAGCGGAAGTGAGAAGTTTCCTTGGACTTGCGGGATATTATCGACGGTTCGTGGAGAAATTCTTAAAAATAGCAACACCTATGACTCGGTTGACTTGCAAAGATCAAGAGTTTATATGGACCGACGAATGTCAAGCCGCTTTCGAGGAATTGAAGAAGAGACTGACTTTAGCACCAATATTAACTATTCCATCAGGATCAGGAGACTATATGATTTACAGTGACGCATCAAGAAAATGTTTGGGATGCGTATTGATACAGCATGGTAAGGTAATTGCATATGCATCTAGGCAATTACGAGTACATGAGAAGAATTATCCAACTCATGACTTGGAACTTGCAGTCGTTGTATTTTCTATAAAGTTATGGAGACATTACTTATATGGGGAACGAGTGGAAATCTATACCGACCACAAAAGTCTCAAGTATGTCTTCACACAAAAGGAGTTAAATATGAGGCAACGTCAATGGCTCGAGTTGATGAAAGATTTCGAGATAGAGCTACATTATCATCCAGGTAAGGCTAACATTGTAGCAGACGTATTAAGCCGGAAGCCAGCAGTTTGCTTCTTGACAACACAGAAAGAATTATTGAAGGACTTGAAAAATCTTGGCATTGAAGTGATATTAACCAGAGTCGACGGGACACTAGCCAACTTACAAGTACAATCATCACTAGTAGAGAGAATCAAGACAGCATTGCCTACAGACGCCAGATTCAAAAGATTAAAGGAAAGAACAGAGGCCAGAGAGCAAACAGGACTGCGCATCCATGATGATGGGATATTACGATGTGGTGATCGTCTTTATGTTCCAAATAGAGAAATTCAACAGGAGCTGATGACAGAAGCTCATAGTTCGATATATTCTATTTATCCTGGGGGCACTAAAATGTATCGTGACTTAAGACAACATTTTTGGTGGCATGGAATGAAAAGAGAGAGCTCATTTTGTAGCTAAATGTTTAATTTGTCAGCAAGTAAAGGCGGAGCATCAGAGAACAGCAGGATTATTTTAACCACTTCCGATTCCAGAATGGAAGTGGGAACATATCACTATGGACTTCGTCACGAATTTTCTCAAGAGTCCCAGTGGAAAAGATGCGGTATAGGTAATAGTGGACCGACTTACCAAGTCAGCCCATTTCTTACCTTTCAGAGTTGGCCAATCTACAGAAGCTTTAGCTGACTTATATATAAGACAGATCGTAAGATTGCATGGCATACCAGTCAGCATTGTGTTAGATAGAGATTCACGCTTTATATTACATTTTTGGAGAAGCATACAAGAAAACCTTGGAACTCGTCTGAAGTTTAGTACATCTTACCACCCACAAACAGATGGGAAGTCAGAACGTACTATTCAGACATTAGAAGATATGTTGAGGGCTTGTATGTTAGACTTTGGAGGATCATGAGAGGACCACCTACATCTTGTAGAGTTTTCTTACAACAATAGCTATCAGGCAAGCATCCAGATGGCTTCATTTGAAGCATTATATGAAAGAAAGTATAGGTCTCCTGTGTGTTGGAGTGACATAGGAGAACGTCAAATTCTGGGACCAGAGTTAGTGGTCAACACCATTGAGACAGTTAAAAAGATACAAGGACACTTGCGAGCAGCGCAAGACAGGCAGAAACAATGGACAGACCTTCATCGTCGTCCCTTGGAGTTTAAAGAGGACGATCATGTCTTCTTAAGAATATTACCTACCAGAGGCACTATTCGATTCGGAGGGCGTGGCAAATTGAGTCCAAGGTATATTGGACCATTTGACGTGCTAGAGAGAGTGGGAGAAGTAGCTTATCGACTTGCACTACCACCTTCACTTGAGGGAGTACATGATGTATTCCATGTGTCACAACTCAGGTGATATGTGGCAGACAGCAGTCATATTCTAGATCATTGGGAGATCACCATTGGGCCAAGCTTATCATATCAAGAGCAACCCGTGGGAATTCTCGATCGTCGAGAGAAAGTATTGAGGAACCAGTCTATTCCCTTGGTCGACGTAGCATGGAAGCATGGCTCGTCCGGAGAATCTACTTGGGAGCGCGAGGCTGACATGCGCCAACGTTTTCCGAACCTATTCACTGATCAAGGTATAAATTTACTTGTTAAAATATATCTCTTACAAATTTTGACTTTCTACCGTGGCTTAGTTTTAATTTCGAGGACAAAATTTTATAAGTTGTATAGAATGTAAGAACCCTAATTTTGAAAATCGTATGCTATAATTTATTATTAGTAATTATGAGCTAAATATAGAAAATAGAATTTTCTATTGGATCCAACCCAAAACTCGTAAACTATTAAACCACCCTTCCGGCGTAAAGTAAAAAGTTAATCAGAAGCAGTTTACCACATCGCGTATATTTTACCGCGCGTAAAGCATTTAACAGCAAACCGATCACCACACTGCGTATACTCCTCCGCACATAAACCACAGCAGCAGCAGTATCAAACCACCGCCTATTTTACACCGCGTAAATTTTTTCCTTTCACTATGCGTAAAACCCAAAACCATAACCATTAGGAGAAGAAAATATCAACAGCAGAGGCAAAACTCAACTTTGCTTTGCTTTCCTATACGTGTAAGCTTCTCATTCCACTGCTCCTTAACACTATTATTACTAAATACCCCCAACTGCACCCCTTAACCAATAAAAGGAAAATAACAGTGGCAACAGTTTCTTACCCATTAAGTAAATTCCACCGCCTCCTTATTCCTATATATATCACAACTCTCCTAAAAAAAAAATCTAATTCCACTTCTGACACTAAAGCTTAAATACTGTTGTGGACAATTGCACTATACAAAACTTGCTCGACAAGTATACTTTGCCACAGTACTCTTATTTACATTCCAAATGATGCATGATTCTATTCTATTTATATATTTTTATTGGACCTTGTTTATGAGACCACCCCAGTATTATGGAGCATTATTTGGTTCATTGGCCGTGACACAGTTGCTACACGAGTTGTGAGTCTCATATAGCTCTCGGATTACATATTGGGTTGGCCGCCTGTATGTATAAGCCGTGCATTAGGGATGACTGCTGATAGAAACTTTGTATGCTAGAAGACCTGGCAGTTATTTAGAGGATTTATCATGTCATGGATATGGCATGCTTAGAGCATGGGGTAGGGAGAACAATAAGTAAAATATTTGGGCTCCTTTGAACTTTTTCCTGTACGCCCGGATTCTCCACCGGAGAAACGGGTGATGATGACCACTATATATTACTAGCGGCCTCTGCCGTTCAAAAGACGACATGCTTTGAGGCTCCTGATTCTCCAAGAGGGTCACGCCAATCCCATATTTTAGCCAGATAGCCCACTTGGTGGAAAGTTGTTCTCAAACTGCATTCACTTAGATGGTTAGGCGACCCATTGGATGTTATTATTTCAGTACTTATTGGCATATTTTTTATGTATCTTATTATGTCCCTCTGAGGACCTGGTCCCTTTCCAGATATGGACGAGCTGGAGTACCCACAGGAGTACGGACCGGGACCTGACTCTACGTACCTGACTGAGGAGATCCTACCCTCAGAGTGTCTGTGATTGATTGAAGGTGTTTAGATATTTTGCTACTTCAGGATAGTCATTTTTGTAGTAGATTTGTTTCTACCCGACTATCAGACTTGATACTTATTTTGGATATCCAGTTATTATTCAGCGTTTATTCCTACTGATTATTTGTGTTGTGGATGAGATATAGATTTTTGTGTGACTTGTTATGACAGTATATTACCACTGATGGATATGCATATTCATATACAGCGTACGTGTGTATATGATTTCCACATATTGGAGTTCGTATACATACGGCTGGGCATTTTACGTACTCCTAGTCCTACGTATTTTGGGACTGGGGCGTGACATGTTTTTGGTGGTGGCCTATGCAGGTCCTGAATATATTGTCTTGGTTACGTAACTGTACCAAACAAGCATGTGTATAGGAATAGAGAATAAGGATCTCATTCACACTAGACTGAAACTTCATTCTTCCTATCAACCATTCCCTGTTTGGATAAAACCAAAGTTTACGCCAAAAATCGTTTACCCTAAGATGGCGTAAGAGCCAAATGACTATCTCGTTGGCATAAAGGCCAAACTATGTAGAAGACTGCCTATTTTATACTGCAGTACTAACAACTGCTAACCACGTTCCAATAATGTTCCTAAATTCTGCGTATAAGACAACATGTAAGCCTCATAGGTAAATATCTAGCGTAAACCTGATGATTCCTGAACCCAGCGTAAATAGCTTGATTAGGCGTAGTGAGCGTGTTATTACAGTCTTAGCTTTAGCTTTCTCAGTCATAACCAATTAAGAATCAAATCTCGTGCATTAAATGCAGAGATATGCCTCGAGCCCTGTGCAGAAATAGCTTTTTTACTTAGCATCTGATTTTGTCTCATCTTGAGCGTAAAACTCATTACTGTAGATAGCGCATGCAGAAGCCCAACTTTTCTTCCTCATTGGAAGCGTAAATGACTTTGTATTAAATATATTACTAAACGATGACCTGGGTCTCTGTGAAATTCATCATCACAACCGTCCTCTCGATCATCGTGCAGTACTTTTTGTCAGATATCAGGATCACTGATTTGACTGAAAAAATCGTCCGAGGAAAAACAAAAAGATCTTCGAACAACTTTATGCTACAACGTATGTTAGATTTTACGTGCAGAGTTTATGCATCAGACTTTACGCACGGAAACTTTTATGCAAATTTTTTTTCGGACAGTTCTGAAGCCATATTTTACGCGAACAGTTTTGATGCTCTATCTTGCTGACTTCTTTGAATCTCTATTTTACGCAGACAACTCTAAAATCTTACCTTACGCTTCTCTGCTTTACGCAGATATTTCTGAGACCATGTTTTACGCCGACAAATTTTACATCTCTGTTTGATTCCTGTACTTCTTCTAAACATGGTGTACATCATCTGCAGAGAGATGGATATGCAGAAGGGATGTACTGTTGTCGATGGTGACACAACCCCTGGAGTCAATAATCAGACTCAAGAAGGGACCTCAACGAATCCTAGACTTTCAGGACCAGATGGACAGATTCATAATCCAGTTCCATCTGATTTTACTGTTCCACCAAATGGGAACCTTCCACCCTCATCAATACCGCAGGATGGTCAGGCTCAACTATTCCAATTCTTCCAGATGATAATGAAGGAACAACAACAACAGACTGCCACACTAGCTGCAGAGTAGAGACAACAAGCAGCAGAACAGAGACAAGAGTTCCTAGCAACACTTGAAAGGATGGCTGCAAAGACTACTACTGTGCAAGCTCAAGCACTAGCTCTAGAACCTCGAGCTAGAGTTGGTTCAGTAAAAGACTTTGTACAAATGGGTCCAAGGCCGTACAAAGGCATTGAGAGCCCAGAGGAAACTACCAACTAGATCACTCACACTCGGAAGCTATTAGAAGCATCACAGCTACCTGCAGACCTATGGATGACAGGTATAAGGACACTCCTAGATGGTAATGCTCACCACTGGTGGGAATCCATGGAACGCCAGCTGGGTACATACTAGACATGGGAGCAGTTCCTGGAGTACTTCGAACGAAAGTACTTCCCGGACACCATCAGAGATGCATTGTACGATCAGTTTCTCCACCTGGAGCAGAAGAACAGAATAATTGACGAGTACGATGCCGAGTTTAGTCACCTTAGCAAATATGGTGTTGCCCTGATACCAGATGACTTGGCCAGAGCTAAGAGGTTCCACCGCGGACTGACTCAGGAGCTACAACACTACACTAGCTCCCAATCCCGCATCTCTTATGACGAGGTACTAACAGAAGCCAGATTGCAAGAAATCATCAGCCGAGGAAAAGGAGTTCAACTGGGGACGCAACAAGGACCAGCAAGGACACATACAGGACCAACAAGGACACAACAAAGAGGACCTATCAGACGTCCTCTAGCTCAGCAACAGCAGTACCAACACAGAGCAGGACCGTACCAGATCCCAGAGAAACCCCAATGCAATTATTGTGGGGAACACGGACATATATGAGGGACTGTCTATCTCGCCTAGGACAATGTATGAGATGTAGTTCCGGACAAGCCCAATTATTGTGTCCTATAGTGATACGTGGTAGAGAAATGAATGCCCGACTCTTAGTCCTTCCTATGCCGACTTTTAATATTGTGCTTGGAATGGACTGGCTAAGCAAGTACCATGCTTTCTTCAATTGCTTTGGAGGAAGCATTCTTTTTAAGGTACCCGGCCAGTCTGAATTTGAGTTTGTACAAGGATCCACAGAAATCCTTGATGGTATGCAGCTCGCAATGGACGATGTTGTCTATCATCCCATTATTTCAGAATTCCCAGACATTTTTCCAGAGGAATTACCAGGCCTACCCCCAAATAGAGACGTAGAATTCTCAATTGAATTGACACTAGGAGCAGCACCCATAGCATCACATGTTTACAGATTGGCGAAGAAGGAGATGGATGAACTAAAGACACAATTAAAGGAACTAGAAGATAAAGGTTTCATCCGACCAAGTGCATCACCCTGGGGAGCACCAGTGTTGTTTGTACCAAAGAAGGATGGGTCAGTGCGTATGTGCATTGACTATAGAGCCTTGAATACAGTAACAGTGAAGAATAAATATCCACTACCACGTATTGATGACTTATTTGATCAACTCAGTGGAGCCAAGGTGTTCTCAAAGATAGATTTGAGATCAGGATATCACCAGGTGAAGGTACGAAAGGAGGACATCCCGAAGACCGTATTTCGGGCAAGATATGGGCATTATGAGTTTTTGGTCATGCCATTTGGATTGACCAATGCTCCAGCTATCTTTATGGACTTAATGAATCGAGTCTTCCATCAGTATTTAGACCAGTTCGTGGTTGTCTTCATAGATGATATACTTATCTATTCAAAGAACCATGAGGAACACGAGAAGCACTTACGAATTGTCCTAGAGACCCTGAGAAGAGAGCAATTATATGCGAAACTCAGTAAATGTGAGTTCTTCTTGGATAAAGTTTTATTTATTGGATATGTCGTTACAGGAGATGGTATTTCTGTTGATCCAGAAAAGATCTCGGCAGTTGAGACATGGCATGTTCCTAAATCAGCAGCGGAAGTAAAAAGTTTCCTTGGACTTGCGGGATATTACCGACGGTTCGTGGAGAACTTCTCAAGAATAGCAACACCTACGACTCGATTGACTTGTAAAGATCAAGAGTTTATATGGACCGACGAATGTCGAGCCGCTTTCGAGGAATTGAAGAAGAGACTGACTTCAGCACCAATATTAACTATTCCATCAGGATCATGAGGCTATGTGATTTATAGTGACGCATCAGAAAAAGGTTTGGGATGCGTATTGATGCAGCATGGTAAGGTAACTACATATGCATCTAGGCAATTACGAGTACATGAGAAGAATTATCCAACTCATGACTTGGAACTTGCAGCCGTTGTATTTTCTCTAAAGTTATGGAGACATTACTTATATGGGGAACGAGTGGAAATCTATACCGACCACAAATGTCTCAAGTATGTCTTCATACAAAAGGAGTTAAATATGAGGCAACGTCGATGGCTCGAGTTGATAAAAGATTTCGAGATAGAGCTACATTATCATCCAGGCAAGGCTAACGTTGTAGCAGACGTATTAAGCCGGAAGCCAGCAGTTTGCTTCTTGACAACACAAAAAGAATTATTGAAGGACTTGCAAAATCTTGGCATTGAAGTGATATTACCCAGAGCAGACGGGACACTAGCCAACTTACAAGTACAATCATCACTAGTAGAGAGAATCAAGACAGCATTGCCTACAGATGCCAGATTCAAAAGATTAAAGGAAATAACAGAGGCCGGAGAGCAAACAGGACTGCGCATCCATGATGATGGGACATTACGATGTGGTGATCGTCTTTATGTTCCAAAAGGAGAAATTCGACAGGAGCTGATGAAAGAAGCTCATAGTTCGATGTATTCTATTCATCCTGGGGGCACTAAAATGTATCGTGACTTAAGACAGCATTTTTGGTGGCATGGAATAAAAAGGGAGATAGATTATTTTGTAGCTAAATGTTTAATATGTCAGCAAGTAAAGGCGGAGCATCAGAGAACAGCAGGATTATTGCAACCACTTTCGATTCCAGAATGGAAGTGGGAACACATTACTATGGACTTCGTCACGGGTTTTCCCAAGAGTCCCAGTGGAAGAGATGCGGTATGGGTAATAGTGGACCGACTTACCAAGTCAGCCCATTTCTTACCTTTCAGAGTTGGCCAATCTACAGAAGCTTTAGCTAACTTATATATGAGACAGATCGTAAGATTGCATGGCATACCAGTCAGCATTGTGTCAGACATAGATTCACGCTTTACATCACATTTTTTGAGAAGCATGCAAGAAAACCTTGGAACTTGTCTGAAGTTTAGTACATCTTACCACCCACAAACAGATGGGTAGTCAGAACGTACTATTCAGACATTAGAAGATATATTGAGGGCTTGTATGTTAGACTTTGGAGGATCATGGAAGGACCACCTACATCTTGTAGAATTTTCTTACAACAATAGCTATCAGGCAAGCATCCAGATGGCTCCATTTGAAGCATTATATGGAAAAAAGTGTAAGTCTTCTGTGTGTTGGAGTGATGTGGGAGAATGTCAGATTCTGGGACCAGAGTTAGTGGTCAACACCGTTGAGACAGTTAAAAAGATACAAGGACACTTACGAGCAGCGCAAGACAGGCAAAAATAATAGGCAGACCTTCATCGTCGTCCCTTGGAGTTTAAAGAGGGCGATCATGTCTTCTTAAGAATATCACCTAACAGAGGCACTATTCGATTCGGAGGGCGTGGCAAATTGAGTCCAAGGTATATTGGACCATTTGACGTGCTAGAGAGAGTGGGAGAAGTAGCTTATCAACTTGTACTACCACCTTCACTTGAGAGAGTACATGATGTATTCCATGTGTCACAACTCAGACGATATGTGGGAGACACCAGTCATGTTCTAGATCATTCGGAGATAACCATTGGGCCAAGCTTATCATTTCAAGAGCAACCCGTGGGAATTCTCGATCGTCGAGAGAAAGTATTGAGGAACCAGTCTATTCCCTTGGTCCGCGTAGCATAGAAGCATGGCTCGCCAGGAGAATCTACTTGGGAGCGCGAGGCTGACATGCGCCAATATTTTCCGAACCTATTCACTGATCAAGGTATAAATTTACTTGTTAAAATATATCTCTTACAAATTTTGACTTTCTACCGTGGCTTAGTTTTAATTTCGAGGACAAAATTTTTATAAGTTGGGTAGAATGTAAGAACCCTAATTCTGAAAATCGTATACTATAATTTATTATTAGTAATTATGAGCTAAATATAGAAAATAGAATTTCCTATTGGATCCAACCCAAAACCCGCAAACCATTAAACCACCCTTCCCGCGTAAAGTAAAGAGTTAATCAGAAGCAGTTCACCACATCGCGTATATTTTACCGCACGTAAAATAAGGAAATAGCAGCAGCAGCTCATCCCGCATAAAGCAGTTAACAGCAAACCGATCACCACACTGCGTATACTCCTCCGCGCGTAAACCACAGCAGCAACAGTATCAAACCACCGCCTATTTTATACCGCGTAATTTTTTTCCTTTCACTACGCGTAAAACCCAAAACCATAACCATTAGGAGAAGAAAATATCAACAGCAGAGGCAAAACTCAACTTTTCTTTGCTTTCCTATACGTGTAAGCTTCTTATTCCACCGCTCCTTAATACTATTATTACTAAATACCCCCAACCGCACCCCTAAACCAATAAAAGGAAAACAACAGTGGCAACAGTTTCTTACCCATTAAGTAAATTCCACCGCCTCCTTATTCATATATATATATATATATATATATATATATATATATATATATATATATATATATATCACAACTCTCCTAAAAAAATCTAATTCCACTTCTTACACTAAAGCTTAAACACTGTTGTGGACAATTGCACTATACAGAACTTGCTTGGCAAGTATACTTTGCCACAGTACTCTTATTTATATTCCAAATGATGCATGATTCTATTCTATTTATATATTTGTATTGGACCTTGTTTATGAGATCACCCCAGTATTATGGAGCATTATTTGGTTCATTGGCCGTGACACAGTTGCTACACGAGTTGTGAGTCTCATATAGCTCTCGGACTACATATTGGGTTGGCCGCCTGTATGTATAAGCCGTGCGTTTGGGATGACTGCTGATAGAAAATTTGTATGCTAGAAGACCTGGCAGTTATTTAGAGGATTTGTCATGTCATGGATATGGCATGCTTAGAGCATGGGGTGGGGAGAAAAATAAGTAAAACATTTGGGCTCCTTTGCACTTTTTCCTGTACGCCCGGATTCTCCACCGGAGAAACGGGTGATGATGACCACTATATATTACTGGCGGCCTCTGCCGTTCAAAAGACGACATGCTTTGAGGCTCCTGATTCTCCAAGAGGGTCACGCCAATCCCATATTTTAGCCAGATAGCCCACTTGGTAAAAAATTGTTCTCAAACTGTATTCACTTAGATGGTTAGGCGACCCATTGGATGTTATTATTTCAGTATTTATTGGCATATTTTTTATGTATCTTGTTATGTCCCTCTGAGGACCTGGTCCCTTTCCAGATATGGACGAACCGGAGTACCCATAGGAGTACGGACCGGGACCTGACTCTACGTACCTGACTGAGGAGATCCTACCCTCAGAGTATCTGTGATTGATTGACGGTGTTTAGATATTTTGCTACTTCAGGATAGTCGTTTTTGTAGTAGATTTGTTTCCATCCGACTATCAGACTTGATACTTATGTTGGATATCCAGTTATTATTCAGCGTTTATTTCTACTGATTATTTGTGTTGTGGATGAGACATAGTTTTTTGTGTGACTTGTTATGACAGTATATTACCACTGATGGATATGCATATTCATATACAGCGTACGTGTGTATATGATTTCCATATATTGGAGTTCGTATACATACGGCTGGGTGTGTTACATACTCCTAGTCCTACGTATTTTGGGACTGGGGCGTGATAATAGGATAATAGTAAATAATATTCAATTTAAAAAAAAAGAAAAATGTCTAACTTGGCACGGGGAATTATGGCATGTTAATGATAGAAAGTTGGGATTGAAAAATAACCACAAATAAATTATATATAAAAATTATCTAAATATTTAACACATAATCTATGGGTGTTACACTAATGTCATACTAATGCCAAATGATCGAATCTTTGTGCCACGAAAGGATCCTACAGGTAGTGTCTCCTATGTAGGCTACTTTCTATGAATGGCGATACATATTTTGGGGCCATCCTATATTATTAATGTCCAAACCACGGTAAAGTATCCTAATAAAATCATTGGATTTTAATTGATTTAAAAATAATCAAAAACAAATATAAGAAATACAAAATACACACAAGATACCTATTTTTTTGGTGAGGGGGTTTACAGTCTACCCAACTTAAAAGAATTTTGTTCTCTAAATTAAAAATAAGACATGATTTGCTAAATCCTTTACAGTCGTATATAAGGTAAGTCAATCGCAATCTCTTCCAAAAATTTAAACAACAAAATCTATTCAAATCCATCACAATCACTTCAAAATAAAAATAACCCTTGTTCAAATCAAAATTTAACCTATTATAATCTATTCTCGATTTTTAAATCATCAACATCCAAATTTAAGTCAAATCTATATGACATCTTCAAGATTTAAATAACCCACATCAAATTTTACATCACGATCTTCAACTATCATAATCTCCTCTAGAAAATAATTCTAATCAAATCTTATTCCTATTTTCAACTTATGAATTTTGTACTCTTCAAATTTTAAATTCAATTTCTATCATCAATATTTCAAATAGGTGATCCAACAATCAAAGCTTGACTTTTAATTCAAATCATCAAGTTGTAGAATTTTGAATTCAATCCATCTATGTTCATATTTAGAGTTCTATTTTTTTTCCTCAAAACTTAAATTGTTAATTCAATCTCCAATATTCAAAATTTAAATTATGTGCTCAAATTATAAATATTTGGTTCGCAATATCAAGATATCAAAATTTATTAAATCCTCATCATCTTAATCATTCTTCTAAAAATTTTCAAAATTAAAATGACTTAAATCTCTCAATCTAATCTTAATTGATCACAATCTAAAAAAAATTTACCTCAAGTTGACAATGCAACTTCTAACAAACTTAGAATTTATCGATCTATCACATATGACTATACCTTTAAGAAAGACTTTCTCAAATTATTTAATCGTGTTGTCCAATATATTCTCAAAATTTTTAACACTAAACATATCCCATGTGATGTGCCCATAATTACAAAAAATAGTCACAAAGTAATGTGATTGGCCTATGAGGTATATCTAGTACTCTTTGTGTATCAAACTTATACCAAGCACGAGCGTTCGTCTTTCCAAAATAGGGGAAGACGAAAAATAATAATAAACAATTCAAGGAGGAGGTGATAGAATACAAGTACGTGGTTCAAGACGATTAAAGAATTCAAAAAGCGAGTTGTCAAGGCAGTTATGGATTGAAATCTTATTTTGGTAAATTCATATTTACATGCTCATATCCAAACAGTTATGTACCTGATATGATATGCTCTGACCTGTCTAGAGGGCAAGTATAGTCGTCTAACATGCTGAGTCAACTATATCTCAATCCACGTAAAGTAGTCATGCAAAGAGCGAACCAAGTGCACTAAGGTTGATCAGACTATAATACACTGATTCTAAATAGACAAATGTATTAGAGTGGGCCCCCAATAATACATATGTCATGAACAAGCTCGATAAAAGAATAAGCTTGTAAAACTAGACTATAATAGCAGCATAAGTCAAGGTAGTCCAGAAAATATAAGTACGCTGGATTATGATGAGTGAAAGGTACAAAATAATTTAAGTTAACAAAGAAGATAAGACTCGTCCGGTGTTGTGCCTCTAAAATTTCTATACTAACTTCTTGTTTAAGTCTCTAGTCGACCAAAGGGGGGTATGGGCATCTAAGTTATGCAGTCTGGATAAACACTATCTTCTTATGCAATCCTATAGTTGGTGTCATTCGATTACACTTCCTTAATGGGTCAAAAGGACCATGTGATACTAGGTTGTGAGGCATACTACCCAACTTACAAGAATTAACTAATACTGTAACTGCCTTAAGGGGATTCTACAAAATAATTTTGTTCTTATACATAAAGTAGAAACTCTTGTTGGGGTACACGAGGAAAAGATCTTGGTACTTATTAGGGTATCCTATTGCATTATATAGGTAATGGTCATCTTAAGTCTTAATCATAGTATTTATAGAACAAAAGTGCTAATATTAAGAATGGAGAAGTTACTGGCTCTCAAGTGAAAGAGGATATAACTTTATTGAGATATGTGGAACATATTACTTGATTTGAAACTAAAGGATAATCATAATCTAAATGAACAACTCAACTCTCAAGTTCTAACTACTAAGCGCATAATTTTAAAGTTCAAGATTAACAACTATAATCCTAGCAAACTATATATCCTAACATAAAAGAAATTATTTGGCCTACAATCAGAAGGGTTGGGTGGCACGAATTGAAAGATGAAGAAAAAAATTTAGTCGTTGCACAAATAGCGATCGTTAAGGTTTTAGAGGAACAAGATATAAAATTAAATAAAGAGACTCTTGATAATATCATGGTTTTCTAAGGAAATGTGGTATGCTAATCTCTGTTTTCGAGGTATGATCAAGAAAAATATTCTATTCATTCCTCTTGGTTTCCTAAGGTACTATTCTGCTAATATCAAGACAAGAATCTAAATTTATAGTTCTCTAATACTATCTCACTATGAAAGTTAGATTTAGTCCTAATATTCAACCTTGAATTTCTATTGGTTTCTCAATGCTAGGGTCAAACGATAAGGTTAAATTTCTAAATAACCCTAGTAGTGTCTATACTACTCTCAAGTCATTCCTAAATATCAAGGGATAATGGTCAATCAATTTATAGGTATTGGATGCTAGGGTTCATTAGGTATGCTAAACTTAGTGATGTGTCAATATTCTAGTTGTATTCTTAGTAGAAAAGTTACACTAATTATCATTCTAACAATAAGGATTCCTATATTCTAGCAAAATGTTATACTCAATGAACTATTAGGAAAGTACATGAATCAAGTAGGATGCAATTATTTAAATAAAATAGATTGGAAGGAATGTGAGTCATAGTCAAATGTGGATGAGACCTAAAACTTTAATCCTAGGTGCAGGCCCGCTTGGTACAGTTATGTAACCGAAATGACTAACTCGACCTGCATGGGCCACCACAAAAATATGTCACGCCACAGTCCCAAAATATGTAGGACTAGGAATACGTAAGCATGTATATATGATAAATCCAATATATGGAAACCATAACACGTACGTACGTTGTATTATGAATAACAATTCACAAGTGGTATATAATTGTCACAAGTCATAGGGCATAACTAAATCTCATCCACAAAAATCATAAAGAAATAAATTATCAAATATGTCAATGAACCAAATATAAACTAGTCGAGAAGAACTAATAGTTGGATGGAGACAAATCCACTACCAAACTAGAATATAAAAGTAAACATAATAAGTACATCTAATGATCAATGAGGCTCGAAGAGAAGATCTCCTGGAAAGAGAACGAAGTAGCAAGTCCTGATCCGTGCTCCTGCGAATAGTCATGATCGTCTACACCTGAAAAGGGACCAGGTCCTCAGAGGGACATAACAAGATACATAGAAGCATGCCAATAAAGTACTAAAAATAAACATCCAAGGGTCGTCTAACCGCCTATGTGAATGCACTTTGAGAATAACTTTCCAACACGTGGGCTATCTGGCTAAAATAGGATTGGCATGATTCTCTCAGAGAATCAGGGGCCTAAAAAGTATGACATCTTTTGAACGTCAGAGGCCGCATGTAGATAATATTGGGGTCATCATACCACACATCTCCGGTGGAGCGTGCGGGTTACACAAGGAAAGTACAAAGGAGCCCAAACGCCTTACTTGTTGTTCTTCTCACCCCATGCTCTATTCATGCCATATCCATGACACGATGGTACCTCTAATAAATGCTAAGTCTTCTAGCATACAAATTTATTAGCATTTATTTCTTATCGTACGTCCCACATATACAGGTGGCCAGCCCGTCACGCAAGTTCGTGTCCTACATGAGACTCACACTCATGTAACAGATGTGTCACGGCCAATGAAACCTAATGATGCTTCCAAATCATGTGGTGGTATCGTAAAACTAGATCGACATGCATAATATATAATAAAGATAAAATACGACGTCACCGTCGTTGCACCCAAGTTATTCTTGGACGCGCAGTTTATATAGCAGTTAAAATATATGAACTAAATAACAGAAATAAAATGCTTGAATTATATGGAATGTAAATCACAGTACAATGATAAGGTATACTTGCCTGGCAAGAAAGCTGCATAATATAAACGTCCAGGTGTCAAGTACAGAGGATCAGAAACTATGACCTCCGAATGAACATCTCCGGATACTGAAATAAATATCACCGACATTCCTGAAATCAGTGAGATAGCTAGAAAATACTACCCTTTCGTCCAATTTGGACACAGGGGCAAAACGATAATTTTGGGTCAAAGCAGAGTCCACACGTGGGCCACTTTGCACCGAAATATGTGCCAGAGGTAAAGGGCTATAAATGGGACAAATTATAGGTCAAATAAATTCTAAACGACGATATGAACTCAACGGTAAGTCCAATTTTAGATTCCAGTGAGCTGATCACAAATTCGCCTTTCAAGTCAAACCGTGGGGCCCGCAAATAGGCGGCTCGGTCAACTATCTCAGAATTGCGTAAAACTTGGGTCACAAGACCAGCTTGATACCATGAATCCAATGGCGTAAGTTTTGTCGCATTTCGATAAGCATACACAAAGTGGGGTGGTAGTTTGCAAAAGTCGTGACACGGAGATATTTTATGGATACGGGTTGATTCCGACGCGCACACACTCCGAATCAACTTTCACGAAAGCCCACACGTCAGGATATACTATACGTGCCTTTCGGTGCAATTGGTACGCGATGAGACGGTTCTGTTTGGCGGGGCGCACTCCGTATCATAAAATTTTAGTTTAAAATATCAAGTTTTTGGTCATTTTGAAGGCCGAATAATTTAACAAATAAAATAAACTAATAAAAACTAAAATAACAAAAAAATTCACGGTTATATTGAGAAGAAAACTTTTAATTAGATTTTGAAAATATTAAACAGGTTGGTGGCAAATTGGGCATGAACATGGGGGTTTTGGTTGAAATTCTGGACTGTTCTTGGTCATTTTTTCGGCCATTTTTGGTCAATTTTTCGACCAATCCGGGACACGAAAACTCATCCCGCTTGAAGAAAAATTCTAGAGGGTTAGGTTATAAATGTACACGGACAAACCACTCGAGAAAAGAATCAAAGATGAGGGAGTTATTGAACCTGAAAGATGGGGCGTTGCTGCCGTTGTTACAGCGGCTGTCTACGCGCGGGCGACCCTCTGCGGCGGTCCGCGGCTGCTGCGCGACGGTCGCCGACCGGTGCGGTGGCTGCGTGGTGGTTGCCGTCGGTCGCATTGGTTTTAGGGTTTGTAGGAAGGAATTGGTTTTAGGGTTTGATGGGTTCATAATATATATATATATATATATATATATATATATATATATATATATATATATATATATATATATATATATATATAGGGAGAGGGGGAGATTCGGTTGAAAGGGGGGGTCTGGGTTCTGAAGGGGTCAGGTAGGGAATTAGGTTTGGTTAGGTTGTTGTTAAGTTTTAGGATTAGGAGTAGGTTTTAGGTTTAAGTAGTTTAGGTTTTATATTATCTTTTTTTTTATTTTTTTATTATCAAGATTATTATTATTACTATTACTATTACTATTATTATTATTATTAACTATATATTTATTAACATATATAGATGAGGTTAAAAAAATCAAAAAATCAAAAAAATATTTGCACACAAAATAAATTTTAGAAAATTTTACTTTTGTAAAGTTTTAATAAAATAATACACCCAAAATATTTTATGAAATATTTTATAATTAATAATAGATATTTATCTAGTTATATAAATTAAATAATTGTATTATCTAATTAACTAAGTAAATAACTAAATGGTTATCCACAAAATAGGATAATAGTAAATAATATGCAATTCTAGAAAAAGAAAAAATGCCTAACTTGACACGGTGAATTATGGGATGCTAATGGTTGGAATTTGGGATTGGAAAATAACCACAAATAAATTATATATATAAATTATCTAAATATTTAAAACATAATCTATGCTTGTTACACTAATGTTATACTAATGCCAAATGATCAAATTTTTGTGCCACAAAAGGATCCTACAGGTAGTGTCTCCTATGTAGGCTACTTCCTATGAATGACGATACAGATTTTGGGGCCATCCTATATTATTAATTTCCAAACCACGGTAAAGTATCCTAATAAAATTATTGAATTTTAATTAATTTGAAAAATAATCTAAAACAAATACAAGAAATATAAAATACACACAAGATACCTATTTTTGGGTGAGAGGGTTTACAGATCGTGCTTCATCAAGACGAGAAAGTCATGGGTGTCGCATGTCCAGGACGATCCTTTACCCTTGCGACAGGATCCTAGCTGCCGCATGATGGTTGCCCCTCCATGCGATAGACTAATGAAGGAAGCCTATGCATGTTCGTGATGATCTTTCATCCATGCGACAAGGCTGTGTAAGATGTCTGTGCGTGTTCTAGACAATTTTTTGTCCATGCAGCAAGACTGTGCAAGGGTGTATCTGTGTCCATAAAAGCCCGGCACGAAGAATGCGATCTCTCCTACCTCCGAGTAAAGCACTGGGATCAGGGGGCCAAGGATCAAGACCGCCCCTGACAAACTCCTCGGCAAAAAGGGTCGCAACCTGCGGCATCCTCCACAGGAAAAGGATGAAACAAAGCAAAGAAATAAAGCTCTCTCTCTCCTCCTGGCCGCTTATATATAGGCTCCAAAAGCCACGAGAAGAGATTGAGGCAGTGAACCAAAACAGTTATGAGAATGAATCTGACGCCTCAATTTTTGGGATTCACTTTAATCTCCTTGAAAACCACATACCCTCGATCCCCTTCTTCAAGAACATGTGGAAGCTCCGGATAGAAAGTTTGACGGTCTCTTCAATCTCTTCCAATGTAGCCGGAGTTAAGGGCGACGTGATTGAAGAAGAGGCCACAGGCGTGGCAGGCGGCACAATAGTGCTAAAAAACCTCGAAGGCAAAACAATAATAGAGGATCAACTAACGGTCCTGTCTGCGAGCCAATCTTTCATAGACGTCCGAATAGCCTGGATGCTCGGTAGCTGAGCCGCAGATGCCAGAGTATTACCAAGACTGGGAACAGAAGTAGCAGGGTGCCTCGCCATATCGGCTCCCTTCAGTGCACCATCCCTAGATCGCGTCGTGACGACTTAGGGAGGTGACACAACAACCTCAAGAGGGGGAACAACCTCATCATGATGGTTCACCACCCCACTATCTAAAGAAGCTTCAGTCCTGGAGTCCCCGGCAGCAATAGCTGGAGGAACATCCGCTACAGCAGAAAAACTCGCAATATCTGAGGGGTCCTGGACATATCGCGCAGGGTATCCTCCGCCTCCAGAAGAACGGGGGAGAGATCTAAACCTCCTCCGAACACGCCCACCACCATGTTCTTCTTCGACATCTTCCTCTACAGCCACATCCACAGTCTGCAAGGAAAAGATAGGGTCTGCGGAACCAGAGCAACCGGTAATCAGCTTTACTCGAAGAATCGAGAGTTGAAGCCATAAAATCTGATCACGTCAAGTTATAAAATGGCGTACCAGAGGGAGGTGGCGTAGGTTGTGACTCGTCCAGCAATGTCATAGTCGTCTCCATGGATTCTATGTCGTCCACGGATATGTGCTCCAAAGGGGTATAAGGCTGCTCCGTCGAATGCACATCCAAGCCCCGAGCCCCCAAAGCCTCAGGTGCTGGTTCTGAGACACTTATGTCGAACTCCGGGGGAGATACCTCCTCTGGTTCGACGTAGGAAACCTCTGAAGCGGTTGTCCGCCGGGGACCAACCCTTCTCTCCAGTGCCTACAAACAGTCGAACATACCAGAGAAAAGATATTCATAAAGAGGACCAGGAAGGATAAAAATAAGAGGTCTTACGGACACTGCCATAGCATCTAAATTGAGTCCTGCTTCAGGAACCATTAGTACGAGGGGTCCTACCTCTCCGCTTGCATGAGACTTTGACTTCATCGCAGATCTCGCCGTTGTGACCACTTCAGTCCTCGCTTTCTTTAAGTAGCGAGCATGTGGAGCTCCTGCTTTTGACTTACACTTAGCAGAAAAAGGATCATCGAAAGGAGATGTTGTCACCTTGTCCCCAGTGGATGTCTCCAACTCTACAAGTAGGGGCCTAGCAACCCCCTTGCCTTTCTTGGGCGTTCGGCGACCCTTGGCGTCGGGCAGCATCAACATAGTACCTTCAATATAACTTTTCTCCAATTTGAAGCTAGACTACGAAGCATTAATCGAGCAATAGTACCTTGCAGCAGTGTACAAGATTCTGGGGTCGGCATCGACTATTGGTAACTAGAATGTAACCTGAGTGTGCGTAGCATTGTAGTAACTCCACGCCCGGGCTCCGTCCAATAGATTCCCACGATAACCAAGGGAAGCGCTCGGATGGCCCAACAAAAAATAACTTTACCCGAACTAGCGGGCAAACCGGCTCGGTAGGTACATCTCTACGAAGACCATATCCCGATTCTGGTACACTTGGTGGAAAGAAAGAATAGCCTGGAGCCAATGGAAAAGCTTCTTCGACAGGGTCTGAGTGCCTACCCCAGCATCCTTGTGAATCGAATTCCTTTTCTCGTCGAAAAACTCAGGTCCAGTCGTAAAAAAAGACCAGCCTGACATGAAGGCCATTTTTCTCCTACAGGCAGGGATCGATTCATAAGCCCACTTCATACTCTGATACATGCGAATCTAGGCTTTATCCTCCACCATGTCGTCATTAGGTCCGGGACGCATCAGGGAGTCATGGTGTAAGAGAAGCCAGCCCATCAGGTAGTGATAAGGGAGTTCTATCCTGTTAAAATGCCCTTTGCCAGGATAAGCTTCCAGCTTCTGAGCAAAGGATCGAAGACCACGGTGTATGCTGCAAATCATAGCCGATAGTAGGGCCAGCTTGAGGCCAAAATCCAACTTCACAGCAGGGAGGATTAGGTTGCTAATGTCCCTATCTATCGACCCGGAGCCGCTAGAAACTACGCAAGTGCACAGCCAAAGCATCAGGTATACCCCAAATATGGCCTTGGCGGGTAGCCAGTGGGTGTCCGCATAAAAGTAGCTAAAATTCTCGCCCAGGATAACAAGCTCATCAGGGGACTCTTCACTTCCCTCTGATGCTGAGGATCCCTCGGCCTCTTCGTTCTCATCAGCTAACTTCTTCTGAATCGAGTCAGCAATTTTCTGCTTTGACCACGGCATCCGAACATGGATGTTGGATGATCCTTTCTGCTCCGGAAAGAGATAGCGGGTCCATGACGGGATATAGGGAGAGGATCCCTCGGAAGAGTTATTCTTCTGCTTCTTTATCCGCTGACAAATACGGTGATAACATAGTAACTCCTGTACACCGCTAGGATCTCTGGATTCTTTGTCTCCAACTCCCCCAACTTCATATTGCGCTGGGAGTACTCCTCGTAGGGCATCTCACCCCAAGGAAGCTTGAGACAAAATGCATCTCATATAGAGCTAATCCCATCTCACTACCAGGCATATAGAAAGTCTCTGTGCGACAACTATACAACTCCAATAGAGGGACAAAGAGAGGTCGGTTCATTTCCAAGCCGTAGCAAGTGCCCCTCACCGCAAAGTACAGGTTGAATGCCCTAAGCTCTTGCTCATATCTCTTCAGAATCCACAAGGTTAGACGATACCACGAGGTATTGTAATATGCCCAGCTGACAGCCCTCATTTGCCCAGTCGGGTAAGATCCTTTCTTCGCAATCTGGCGGAGGAAAGTATCTGCTGCATAGGTGCTCAATTTTGGCCCCAAATCACTCCCAACAAGGCCGAGTTTCAATCTATGTAAGGAGTATGAGAATGCCTCCTTCTGGCTAAAAATTTTACCCTTGTTCTTGTCCCATCGGATACTGCCGGCGAGGGTCCCCTGCTGCCCAGGTGTCAGGTCCCAATCCATCTGCCATGGACCCATCATCACCATCAAGTCCAATAAAGGCAGATAACGCTCAAATGAGAGAAATGATATTTTTATTCTGTAGAAGGTGAATGGCTAATTCTCGTTAATCTTCCCTATTTCTGGATGAATGGTCTTTAGCACATCCCCAAGAGGAACTACAATTTCTTAAAGAAATGTCCACCCCCCACAGGGAACTCTCCCGTATTCAATTGACTTAGCAAAACGGAAGGATCCTGTTCAACAATCCTCTGTTGACGCTCAGGAGGGACATCCCTATCCACCTGACCTCGTACAGTAGAAATCAAATCCCCCAGGTTCATATCCAGAGGAAGCATGCCATGGCCAAGCACCAGTTCATCCGAGGGCGTAGTGGGTAAAGTCATGCAAAACAACAAAGAAAAATAGTCAAAGACATGAAGAAAATCTCATGTGGAAGAAACCCCCATGCGATAGAGGTTCTCATGTGGAAGAAACCCTCATACGACAGAGTGAATTATACGAAAGAGGATCTTATGCGGAAGAGTTACGCATACGGCCGCAGTCTTCATGCGGTCGAGCAACTCATACCGCAGTGATAAGTCAGCGCATGTTCTAGATGATGATGAGTCACCCATGCGACCAACTGTGCATGTGAGTCTCTGTGTTTAGGGGATTCTCCTCCAAAACTAACTTACCTAAGATTGGTGGTTGCACATCCTTGGGGAATGTTTCCTCCTTAAACTTCCCCTTGCCCTTAATCCTCTTCCTAGAGACTCTCTTGGCAGAAGTAGTAGAAGAAGAACCCTTGGGAGCCATGTCGAGCAGAGCGGTAGCAGGCGGTCAGCAAAGGCAAGAAGAAGAGGAAGAATAGAAAGTATAAGAAACTTTTCTGTCTCCTCTAAGCTCTTTATAAAGGGGATAATAGGCGGCTCATGATGAGGCCATTTTGTATCCCGATCCATCTCGATCCGCACGACAGAGAGAGATAATGGTTTCCACGCGTTCGTTTTGCCGCCTCATCTCTTGTGAACGGCCTCTTCTTATCATGGGTCAACAGACGGCTCAGAATCCCTCTAAGATTGAACCAAATCTCCGTATTTATGACTGGACAGTCTGTCAGAAGTGCCTATGCGGCAACATATGCATGTGGCAAGTTAAGTCATGTGGCTGAAAAATGATTAACCATGCTTCTTATTTAAATTATTTCAAACTTGACACTTTGAAAAATTTGAAGGGGGTCTTGTAGAAGCATGAAAAAATCTATAGTCATGCGGCTTATATGTAGGCCGCATCCTCAGGATGAAGACATATCGCATAGTCATCCCCCATGCGGCCTGGACAGACAAAGAGAGCCGAGTCGCATACATACCCTCTAACACGACTCCAAAATATCTGCCACAGTTCCAAGCACTTATTACCATGACTGCCTCAAAAAGTGTGAGAGAGACGGCGACACACAATCCGACAGAAAGGTTAGGTCAGGCATTAATGACTTCGTTAGAACGCACAAAGCCATGCGTCGAATACTCTGCGACCTCGCCAACATGCGGCCAGAATGTCCATTCGACCATGGCCCCAAACGAGAGAACGTAAGCGGCTATATGACCCATGCGGCCTCGCCAACATGCAGCCCAGTTGTTGTGCAGCCTCTAGCTCATAAGATCTTTTTATTATAATTGCAGAGATCTTTGTACAGTTGGTGCTGACTACGTGTCCTGCTAACCAAGTCACGCCCACAACGGGTTGATAACAACCTCGAGATCTCATCAACAACATATCTCAACCAAGGCCACGTGGCAATCTGACCATGGCTTGCGGCAATAGTTGCAACCGAATTCTGTTGGAGAAGCCTTATGTGGCCACCAAATAAAGGCATATGCGGCACCCATAGACCATCAGCACAATGGCTATAAATAGGAGCAACTTGAACGTTCTAAAGGTGGACTTTTTTTGCTTCAGAAAGAGACCAGACCAAGAAACAGGGCTGGCTATCTGCGAATCTATACTCAAGCAAGAGAGAAGAGCTTTTGCATCGGATCGTCCACGAAGTAAAGAGAGTTGATACACTCCTAACCCTCCATTGTCACCTCCCAGAAAATAACTTTGTACTTAGAATATTCTAGGACTTTTCTTTGTACTTTCTTTAGTTTGTTCAATTGAATCAAGTTATTTCCAACTTTCGTATTTAATGGCAAACAGTGCTTGATCGACATTATTGGCAAGTCTCAGTTAAGCTTTGTGAGCCTGTATGTACTGTTTAATTGAGGAGACGTTGTCTTTGGTGGGTTCAAGAATACATTGTCCTCTATTAAGAGTTCATATATGCTCTTATTTGTTGACAGAGTTTGGAGATCAAACTTTACGGACTATAGTCTTGCTGGAGCGACGATGTATGCTAGCACTTTCATATCTAGCCCACTGTAAGTGATTTTGTAATAGAAGTCAGGTTATAAAGGAATACGCTATCCTTTACCAAATTTCATACCTTCAGCCTTCTGGAGATTATTGTCCATCTTCTGCATAAGACGGAGTGACTGTTGGCTGTAATGATAAAACTGTGGTAGCTCATCATTTCTTACACTAGATACTATCGATGTTTTGGCTTGTGACAAACGGGGATTCAGGTGTAAAAAGGAACATTGTCGCGTACACATGAAGGAGTTAGCTGAATTGTACGTGTAGGATCACTGCCACACGTGTACGATTTCTTTTTATGCTGAGGACCACCACCTGCTGCGTTTATATACATAATATGCAGAGGGACACTGACTGATGCTGGAGATTTATTTCGTCGAGAAGCACTGTCTTGCCGTTGTTGATGAGTCATACGAGGCTTGGCTTTTATACAAAAAGAGACTTGTTGAGCTACGGTGAGCAACCGAAGTCTACAATTTACGTTTTCTAAGAAAAATATCATATGGCACGGCCTATATTTTTTTCTTTTGACCTGGTCGTTGAACGTGCTATTTGTTGTGTCAGGTATTGAGCAATGTCAGGGTGAACCCACATGACCTCGTCCCGTAGTGTGCTGAGAGATACTAGTCCGGTTGTTTGGTTGCGAGCTGGTGGAAGATTGATGTCACCCTCATATTTTCATCAAAGGGTAATTTGGTAATTGTCAATGGTTATATTTATTTTCAGATTTTATTTATAATAAATAATTATACATGGCTTAATTTAATTATTTAATATAATATTTAATTATTGCTAATTGTAGATTTGTTTTAGACTTGTGTAGTGGACCTAACCATTTATTTAGAGAGCATTAACAAATATTTGGACTAGTCTAAGTTGAGCCCATGATTTAGGCCCATGGATTAGGAGATTTAATTAATTAGTGAAACCATTAGTCTGGAACCTTCTCTCCCTAATTATTTCTTCATGAGAGGCCCCAAGGGGTATTTGGGACATTACACATTGCTTGGAGAGGGGGTTTTGACTAGCCATAAATAGGAGGAGAGAGAGTGCTCTCATTTTATTTCTTCTCCAAATTTCTAGATCTACATTTTTCCTTCATTCTCTCATCATTTTTCCACCAAATCTTCTCCAAACTCATTCTAAATTCATCATTGAAGCCTCTAAATCAAGGATCTACAAGCAAGGAGCAAGGAGGAGGAGGCCAAGATCTACAAGGAGGGGAGCTACTTGGCATTTGGGGACTTTTTATTGGGAATCCATCTTCCAATAGGTAAAAATTAGTTTTCTCCCTTATAATAGACTATAGATCTGAGATTTTATCATGAGAAACCAACCCACATTCATAAGCTACCCATAGGTTTTGGTTTGGAGTCATTTGGAGACCTACGGTGGAAGTTATGTCCATTTTGGTGCCAATTTTGGGAGAATTTCAAAATTAGCACATGTAGTGCTTGTCAATGGATCTAATAAATCTATTTGACACTATATTAAATCTATTTGACACTTGAATGTTTGTTTGTAGCTTATGTCATGTCCATAATTGGATACGTGTAGGCCGAATCTCGTCAATTTGACGAAATGGTCAATTTTGGGGGTTTTCCTTCGACACGGGGCATTGTGCATATCACATTGAGACACGGACACGTAGACACTCTAATTACAATACGTGTTGCTCATAATTTATATATTGGATGCGTTCGTGTCCTCCGGGATACGTTTGGTTGTGTGTTGGGGGCGGTATCGCAAGCGTATCATAAAAAAGTGTGATACGGGTGCGATGCGCCCCATGTGTTTGATTTTTGTCCTTCCCATTATATGTACATATGTAAATGTATATTTGTAAGCTATTGATATATTATATAGTATATATATTAGTTTATTTTTGAGTTATGTATATATGTGTATCTACTAGTGTGCGTTATATGTATCATAGATATGTATATCTAAATGTATACCTATTGGTGTTAGTTTATATATATATATATATATATATATATATATATATATATATATATATATATGTGTGTGTGTGTGTGTGTGTGTGTGTGTGTGTGTGTGTGTGTGTTGACTAATATGTATCTATGGGTTTGATTACATGTTTGTGTATATTTGCATATATCTATTGTGTGGGAGTGTAGCTATATGCATATGTATATATATACATAGGTAAGTAGTATAGTTTTGTCAGTGTTTTTGTGTGTCTCTGTGTGTGTTTGAGTGAGTGAGAGGGACTCAGAACACAGGTGCAGCCAGGGGGAGGGTCTCGATAGTGTAGAATTTTCCTGTGCAGTCGGGCACTGCACAGTGGCTGTGCAGTGAGCACAGTTTTGCACTGTGCAGTGAGCACAGTTTTGTACTGTGCAGTGAGCAAAGTTTTGTATAACTTCCCTGTGCAGTGCAAAGGGAAGAGGAGAGCTTAGCTGTTCAAGCAAGGGTGAGCACAGTCTTATATAAATTTCCTGTGCAGTGCAAAGGGAAGATGAGAGCTTAGCAGTTCAAGCAAGGGTGAGCACAGTCTTGTATAACTTCCCTGTGCAGTACAAAGGGAAGATGAGAGCTTTAGCAGTTCAGCAAGGAGTTGCGAGCAAGCAGTTTAAGCATTTCAGCAACTGCAGCAGATTTCTAAGTGCACAGCAAATTTCCAAGTGCACAGCAACTGCAACAGATTTCCAAGTACACAGATATCCAGGTAACACTTTAGTGTATCACTCATGGTTCTCAGTATCAGTATCTATGCAGGTGTTAGGGAGATAGCTAGTCAGTATCAAGGGTTGGGTTTAGTAGGTACTGTTAGTGTACTAGTTATATTTTTAGCTAATAAGTATCAGATATATTTTAGTTAGTATAACAGTTGGTTTAGTGGTTAACTAATAGAATAGTATCAGTTAGTATCTCTATTTAATAGTATAGATATTTACCCTATTAGTTAGCTTCATATCTATATGTAAATTTGGTATCAATAACTATTTCTTAATAGTTAGATGGCAACTCGGGCATTAGGAAGCCTCAGTAAGTAGGGGCTGTATCAGTCCAGTTATAGGAACCTGGGAAATTCCTGTGAGCACAGGAATTCAAGGAGCAGTATCAGTACCAGTGAGGTACTGGTCTAGCATGAGTTTGGGAATAGTTGACTAGTTGGTTTAAGGTTTTGGGTTGGGTTTCAGTCACTGTTTTAGATATTAGAGTTAGCTATTAGTTGTTACTCGGGTTGAGTTAGCAAGGTTTTGGTAAGTAGTTAATGGATAGTTACTTATTATGAGAAGATGGTTAGTTAGTTGTGTTTTGAACTATTAAGTTAGCTAAGTAAATGGTTATCTATGTAAATATATATATTGGTATTAGTTGTTATATTATAATAGTTAGTTATATATGTATTAGATGTACTAAGCGTTGGATTGCCTTGGGATACCAAGGTATCACCAAGGTATTTGGGTTGATACCCAAGGTATTGACTTTGGAGTATCGAGTGGGGGTGCGATATGCCTTGGTGTAAGGCCAAGGTATCCAAATTAAGTTGTTTTGACATAGTACTATAATATTTGGCTCGTATACATATATAAAACCTATTTTTCATATTAGAAACTTGCGTATCTTAGGATACGGCTCTTTGAGTATTTTATTTTATGCTTAGTTTAGCTTGTATAGCATAGCTTCATAGCGTATCGACTTAGTGACTTAGCTTTTGACTCTTGCAACCTAGAATTCATTGGTTTGACTTTGAAATGGCATATCAACCTATAATTGTATCAATTTCACTTATTTCTATCTCAGAACCTTGTATTGATGCAACCTACCATAATAGGTTGTGAGACACCGGCTTGGGCATCGAGAGACACACTTTGCTCAGGACGTCAGGCGAGTACATTTCTCTGATTGTTTTCAATTCATAATATTGTATATATGCATGTCTAGAATTGTATACATTGATTCTGACACAGTAATTTTATGGACTGGTGCTATATGCATCCCGTCATGAGATATTATCCCCTACCGTGTTTAGTGGGTACTCGTGTACATTGTATCTCATCGTGTATACTGTGTATTGATGTTACTTCGTGTTCACACACTGTTCGTGTTTAGTGTGCTTATTCATGTACATTCACCGCTCATGTTCGGTGGTTATGATATTCGTGTACACCTACTGCTCGTGACAGTGGTTATATTTTTGTATTCGTAGCGTGTTGCGACTGGATCCATCGGTATTAGTTGGGGGTAGGAGAGTAGAAGTTGATTATGTGATCAAAGCCATTGTTATAAATCGTGTACATTCTGATTACATACTTTACTTGTAATTCGTCTTACCTGATCATGTTCACCCAACCCGATCACATAATAAACTCATATTCTGAGGCACAGTAGTTAGTTTAGATTGCAGTTACTTCATCATATTGTTGATCTATATATCCTCGTACATTACATGTATATATCTTGTTCATCATTCATATGTTTAGTGATCTTGTATTTTATTTTTGTATCTGTTTATATGCTCGATTATGCTATTGAAACTGTTTTCAGAGGTATGTACTTCGTTCCAATCCTGACTGTATATATTTTTCCAGATGACTGGCTTCTAGAGCAGTGTTCCACCTACTACGGGCAGCAGGACAGCGTACCTATAGAGGATACTCTTATTGACCAGGAAGACTTAGTAGCAGAGCCTGGGGAGGTTTAGATTATTTTGTATCTGAGATTATATTAGACTATTTCTTTTGTGGATTCACATCTTGTATATTATTCAGATTGTGGATTTGTACTTTTATTCTTTCCTCGTTATTTCTATTCGTGCATATTTCTTCCTTAGTTTGTTTTTGTGATTGAGATATGTTATTCATGTGAGATGCCATATTGCTCCTCCGTTTGGAGTTGAGATGATTGACAGGTACCATATTATTTAGTTGAGATGTTAGATAGCTAGAAATGACCCAGACAGCGTTCTACCGCCGATTCTGCGGTATAGGATGGTATAACCACGTACTCGTGCCCGAATATCCGGGTACGGGTCGTGACAATTGACAACCTCTATTTTTACCCTCGGGACCGGGACAACACCGTCCTAGGCCTCCGTTACCAAAAAGTCATCAAACTGGAGAGACACTATGTTCGCAATGATCGTCTTGTCCTCGAAGTTGAGGGTGAGCGCATTGGCTTCGATCAGCTGTTGGATATGCCTCTTCAATACATAGCAGTCTTTGGTTGGATGATGGACGTACCGATAAAAGAGGTAATACTTTGGGTCCTTGACCTTGTCAGCCTCCTCAGGGTGTCTAATATTTGGTAGTGGGAGTTTGTTGTCCTTCATCAGTACGTTGAATATTTTAATGATGTCATCGTCATCGAAGAAGAAAGTCGACTTTGGCTTTGGTTCTTGTGATTCTTGAATCATATAATCCTCCGGGAAGACCGATAGTTTTGCAACATCTTCGCACTCGGAGGGAATGCTACCTCAAGCTTTGGATACTGTTCTGACCTGTCGAGGGCGACTACCCCCAGACTTGTCATTGTCTGTTTCCTGGGAATCACTGTCCTCAGGGAATAACGGGTTGGTGTGGATCACCGAAAGATTTCTACTACCGACTTGCAGAGTTATTGCGGGCCCTGAGGGTGGCGGGACGATATTCACCTTTGTCTCCAGTATCGCCTGGGCCAAAGTTTGCATTATGGCACTCATGGTGTGCATCATTGCCTCCAGAGCATCGAGACATTTGTAATTGTTGGTGCCATCATTGTCCTTCCCTACCATGTACACGGTTCTCACATGGGGAGAAGTGGATGGGATGGTAGGTGTTATACTTTTTGCCTCAGACTTTTGTCGTCAATAGTGTCACCCTCACTTTTTCAAATGAGGGTATTTTAGTCATTTTTTATATTTTCACTTTTTGTGAATTAATATTTATTTATGCTGTGCTATTAATTAATATTGTGCTTGTGCTATTTATTTATTAGTTAGAGAGCTAGCCTAGTTATTTAGAGTTGACACTAGTGGACCCAAATTAGTTAGTCATGACATCATTTGAGCCCCAACTTTGGACTAGGCCCAAGTAGACCCATTCCCTTAGTAAATTAAGGAGGATTAGTTTAATTTGTATTATTTTAGAGACTTTCCAATATAGCCTTCCAAATTATTCTTCATAATTAACTAAGTGATGGTAGTATGGACATTTATTGTTGCTTGGAGGGAAAGTCAATGGGGGCCGGCCACATATAAGGAGCATTTCTCTCTCTTTCTCTCCTCTTTATTTGTTCACTCATTTTAGATCCCAAATTTCTAGATCGCCAAGTCTCTTCATCCCTCCATCAAGTCACCTTCATTTCCCACTCAATTTCACCTAGCAAGGAGCATTAGAGCTTGGATTTACAAGAAGAACTTGGAAGAGGAGCTTGTGGCAAGAAGATCGTGTCCGGATCGTGTCCATTGTACACTTTATTGGGAATCCATCTCCCAATAGGTATAGATCTGAATTTATCTTTTATTCTAGCTTCCAAATCATGTATTTGACTCTTAGGAACACTCCAATGGCATAGGGCTACCTATAGGATGAAGATCTAGGCTCTATTGGTATGAATTGACACTTTTATATAAGTTTTTGTGTACAATTTAGGAGAATTACGAGGTTGATACATCAAGTGTGTGTATCATGAGACTAATTTAGGCTAAATTAGACTTAGATCGGGGTTGGAAAACTAGTTACGTGTCCAAAATTGGGCACGAGTAGGCCGTATCGCGATATAGTGTCATATAGAGCTTATTTGGATGATTTATGTAATTACTCTTTAATTGCTATTGGAATTAGTTACATTAGTTATATAAATATGTAATTGTGATATATTATTGGTATTAGTGGATGTCACGCTCCAGTCCCAAAATATACGGGACCAGGCCACGTGGCAATGGCCAGCTAATACGTCTCCGAGGGATTATCCAATTTAATGGACCCAACGAAACGTACTACGATGTCCTAAATACTAACAAGTCTAATACTATCATACATCAGGTAATGTCTCATCTCATCCGCAATATAAACAAGAAGTACTGAAATAAATACTGGAAAATAAGTGCAGAGTCTGAAATGTCATAGTACAATCCAGGTATGTCTATTGGGAAAAAACCTACTAAAAAGATGAAATAAAAGTGATGAAAGACAGATAAGATAGTATGACTAGAGCATCGACTAACTAGATAAGGAGGCTCCAGCCCTAGACGGTAGGTCTACCAGTGATCAAGGAAACTCTGATGGAAGCACCTCTAGCTCATCCTCGGATGCGAACCTCGTCTCCTTCGCGGATCCGTACACGGTAGGATAATAAGCCTCATCCAAATCTGGAAGGGAACCAGGTCCTCAGAGAGACGTAACAAGATACAAAAATATATGCCATATATAAATACTGAATAAAATAAAGGGGTGTGCTAACCATCTTAGTGAATGCAATATGAGGATAACCTTGGTACGTATGGGTAGGTGTAGGCATAACGTCCATACTCCGAAGAGCATGGTATATGTATATGTAAAGTCCATCATTCCAAAGAATGAGGTATCTGCAAATATATACGTCCGTATCGCTCCGAAGATGCGTTATCTGATAAAGGAAGTCATTGGATCCGTGGCTCCTCCGTATACTACGGATTCCAATGTGTGTATCCCATACGCCTACTAGTTGTCCTCTCCGCCCAATACGAATATACAAGTCAAATATACGATGTGCATACCACGTAGCTATATGCCAAGTCACATCTAACTAGATAACCCTGATTACGTACTACCGTGATGCATGTCACACACACCGATAGCTAGTCGGGTACGCGAACCCGTATCCTAATATGACTTTGTCATCGTGATGCGTGTAGAAGTGTCAGGGTCTAGAAAGATATCAGAATATCCTCACAATAGTAGGTGAGTCTGCTAGTGACTAAGTCAAATACACTACTCATCGACGCATTCGTCGACTACACCCGAGTCGGTCTCGGACGCACACAATTCTATATAATATTGTAACAAGATAATATATAATAGTTTATAATTTAAATTAAACAGTAAATCAGGCAAGGTATGCTTGTCTGTGTCCTCAAGCTGCAAGTGCCAATAACCTGCTCCCGAAGTCTCGCCTGAATGGTCCAGCGACCCTATACATATCATATAATATAATAATATGATCATCAGTCACTACAGTAATACGCACATGAAACGCTACGCTGCACTAGGAACTGACGTAAGGGGGTCTCAATTGGACAACTAACTGGGTCGTGTGTGCACGCAGCTAAGGCGTACACGTGTCATATCTTTGTTTATCGTGTACATGAAATACCAAAATATGTTACGAAACTAATTGACGTATAGCACAGAATTTCCAGCCCTAGTTATCATGTTAGGGTGCACTAGGTCAAGGTCTAAACTTTTAGGTCAATCACAGGGTTCACATTAAATAGTCATAAATTTTTAAAAGGTAAGTTATTAGCATAAATAAATATTTAATACTTAAATACGTATAATAACATTTAATACTTAATAATACATAATAATAATACACATTTAATATTTAAATACGTATGTATATATATACATATATACATAAATATGCGTATACATAATACATATAGTAAATACATATATATAATACATATAGTAAATACATATACATATATGCATAAATACTTTAAATACGTATAATATATAAACACATATATACATAATATACATATATATATATATATATATATATATATATATATATATATATATATATATATATATATATATATATATTAATAAACATATATACATATATACGTAGTACATATATACATACATATCATATATACATATATATACATATACATAAATATACATAAATATAATACCTATATACTTATATACTTATATACTTATATATAATACGTATATACACGTATATAGCGAGGGAAGGTATATACCTGACCGGTGCCGTATCCTAGGGTGTCCGCCGTGGGAGGGGGTCATCGCCGGCGAGGGGGCCGAAGCTTCGGTGGTGCACAGTGCACGACAGCAACAGCAGTAGCAGCAGCTCTGGCAGCAGTTGCAGCAGTTGCAGCGGCTCTGGCGGCCGCTGGGGTGGTGGTCGAGGGTGGTTGACGACGGAGGGAGGGTCGTGAGGTGGTGGAGTTGGGTCGACGGAGGTGGTGGAGTTGGGTTGGTGATGGTGATGGTGATAACAAACGGAGAAGGAGGAGGAGGCTGGCGGGGCGCGTGGAGGGGAGTCGGGGTTGAGGGTGAGGTGGTCAGGCTGGGGTGCGTGGCCGTGGATGAAGCGGCGGGACTGTGCAGGAGGTGGTCGGGTCGAGGGGGTGGCCGGGTGAAGGAGAATGGATGTGGGAAGAAGAAGAAGTCGAGGAAGAAGGTTACTGTGGCAGCGGGGGATGGCTGGGGTTGCTGGTCGAAGTTGGAAGAGGGAGGTGGGGTGGTTATGGTGAAGTTGAAGGAGGAAGGAGGAGGAGGGGTGGCTTATATATGAGAGAAGGAGATGTGGTGTATGGATGTGAATGCATTAAATGCATTGTAGGCTATTAGTATGAATGCATTAAATGTATGTAAGTTAATGCATTGCATGTAGACATGAAGAAAACGTAGGGAGGAGAATTCTTCATGGATTTCCTCCAATGGGAGGTGGACACCTCACCGCTCTTTTTGCACAAAAGTCCTTAAAAATTTAGAAATTGTACAAGAGTCCTTGACAATTGGGAAATTGTACAAATAAGGAAAATTTGGTATTGGATGAGGAAAACACCTTGTTTGGTGTGATGTAGTGGGCTAAAATGGTGTGTGGTATTTAGTATGAGTCTTGAGGGTCGGAGTTTGGGTTTGGGTTGGAGTTGGGTCTAGTTTTGGGTGAGGTTGGGTCCTTACACCAATTTAATTGAAATTAGTGTAAGTGGTGCTCTTTAATTAATGGAAATATATAGGGTTAAAATTGGGTGGGACACAAGTGTCATGGACGTAGTATACTTAGAATAGAATAATGTCATATATTGGTTGCACAAAACGGGTCGAGATTGTGTCTCCAATTTTGATTGGAACGGACCAGGAATACAAAGTTGGATTTAATTGGATTTAAACATGGACATTTGTAACGAATATTGTGCGACTAAAATAAAGCACAAGATAAAGTATTTGTGAGTTACACAAGTGTCAGAATAGTAGGCTGGCATGTCTAGGAAACGTGTATAGAATTTTTTAGCAGGTAATAACTAGTGTAGTGCACTTAATATCGAAGCAACGGTAAGGTGCACTAAGATATATAAATATTGCACAACAATTATAAAATACTGTAATCTAATTTTAATTGGCTCTAAATTAACCCTAATCTATTTATTCTAAGTAAACCTAAATTTGGTCGAGGGAGTTTACAGTGGAGAATTTGGTATTTTGGGTATCTCATGGGTATGTGTATCATAGAGTATTATATTATGCCTGCCAAGTGTTTGGTTTAATACCTCTAATATGTATGAGTGTGTGTCTGTATATAAGGATTTGTGAGTTAGTATATACCTATATGTTAGTGTGTTTTGTGTGTATGTGCACTTGTGTACATGTATATGTGTGTCTGTGTGTTAGAGGAGAGGGGGTTCCTGTGTATAGAAGTATCAGGTAGTAGTATGCAGTGTGTCTGCTCACTTGTGCTCTAGTGTGTGTGCATTGGGGTTAGTGGTTCACTTGAGGATGGTGAGTGTCAGGCATTAGAAATAGCTACCCAAGTGAGTATAAAATTTGAATGCTCAGTGTAGTTGGGTATGTTGTGATTAGTTAGAGTGTTGTGAAATGGATATTGTGAAGTATTGCAACTGCAGGCAATGGAGGGGGAATCCAGGATGAGCAACCTGTGTGCCAGTGATTAAGTGCCAGATATGCTTAGGTGAAGAGTATCAGTGTTAGTTTTTGGGAGGTCGGGTACATGTGCAGTGAGAGAAAACTGGGGTTATTGTACTAAGGTATGAGGGGGATTCGATTGAAGGACAACATGAGTAGTGGAGTATAGATATAAGTGTATCACTTGAGCAAACACCCAAGTGATATGAGATGAGTGTCAACCAGTATGATCAGTGTTCAGGTAGAGGGAGAATAGTGTGTGTGCTTCTGCAAGCTCTGCAGGTGGCATGGTGTCACGACCCGCACCCGATTTAGGGGTACGAGTGCGTGGGTACGCCCAGCCTACACCGCTAAATCGGCGGTAGAACGCTGTCTAGGTCAAGTACTATCTAAATAATCTCATACTAGTATCCAACTCCATAAGGGGACATGGATAACAATATAAAAGATCAACATACTCAATCACATAACTACAGCACGATAAGAAATCGAAGAAATAAAAATAATTACGACACAAGACTGATGTAATTAAATCTAACTCAATATAAATCCAAGTCTCAACAAAAAATTGCCGGAGACAAATCCGGTACCAAAACTACTAAAGGAAACTAACTAGATAACTAGAGATTCCGGCTGGACCCTCCGAAATCACGACTACACTACTAAAACCAAGTCTCAGCTACTCACCCTGTGGTCCACCAGTGTCGAATACCAGTCCTCTAGGCATAGTCTGGAAAAATATTTTCCAGTCAGGAAGAAGCAAAGTACATTTCTAAATAGCAGTTCTATATCAATAATATAAACTATGTATCAGTATATAGATGGAAATATACAAGATGCATGTATAGGTACGAGAAATGTAAAATAAAAGAAATACTGGAATACTGTAAGTAATTGCAGGAAAAGAAATAATATGTCAATGAGCAAGAATCATATGACTAAGTGTGTGAGTACTAGCTTTAACATGTGATCGGCTTGGGACTAGTAAACTCATTACATTGGTTAGCGATCATCCTTGAGGTCAGACTAATCCGTAAGAATAGCTATGATGCGAGTAATAGTCAGGCTAACCATATGTAACAGTGATGAGGCATGTAAAGGTAAGGCTGCACCGACGTGAGGCGTGGGTGAGCTATGATGCATGTAAAGTTGGGTATGATCACATATCTACACTAAAATACTCCCCACCCCCGACTGGTGTAGTAGATCCAATCATGGTACGCTATGGCACGGGATTCCCCAGGAAGGTAGCAAATCTTCTCGAAAATCAGTGTCTGTATATGCATAAGATAACAAGGAAACAAGTCTTGTACAAGCTACACCATGAACAAGGAATATCATCTCATGACGAGATCCGTATACACCAATCCGTGTAACCAGCGTGTCGAAATATGGATATTTACACTAGATGCAATGGACATAGAAGATATCATAAATTAGAAGCTAATCAGAGAATGTACTCGCCTTGGGTCCTTAGCTGGTAAAACCAATGTCCTGTCCCAGAGTATCGTCTGGAGGATCCAACAGTCCTATAACATATAATAAATAATACAACGTTTGCATCAGATGCTATACTAAACACACAATCAAATACCTAACTCAGGGGCTATGCCAGGTATGATACTGGTCAACTAGGGTCATCTAGCAGACAGACATCTAAAACACATTACACCTATTTAACTAACATATACATTAATGCTTATGATATATATATATATATATATATATATATATATATATATATATATATATATATATATATATATATATATATACACCAAATTTAATACATATACAATATTTATATATGTATCATTTAATTACATGTATAATATATATACAGGTTGAACAATATATATACCATATATATTAATTTTATATATTAAAATATACTAAGTATGTATACAAAATACATGTATATACATATACAAATTTTATATATTAAAATATAGTAAGTATGTATACAAAATACATGTATATACATATACAATTTTATATATTAAAATATACTAAGTATGTATACAAAATACATGTATATACATATACAAATTTTATATATTAAAATATAATAAGTATGTATACAAAATACATGTATATATATATACAAATTTTATATATTAAAATATACTAAGTATGTATACAAAATACATGTATATACATATACAAATTTTATATATTAAAATATACTAAGTATGTATACAAAATGCATAATATACATATACCAATTTTATTAAATATATACTTGTACATATACATATACACTAATTAAATACATACATACATACATAAATACATACATACATACATACATACATACATACATACATACATACATACATACATACATACATACATACATTATACTAATTTATATATACCCTATATATGTACATTAAATACATACACAATACAATATACAAATTCATATATATACACTATACATGTACATTAAATACATACACAATACACTAATTTATATATACTATACATTTAGGAGAGAGGCTCACCGGGGGTGGTGCACAGCCGCCGGAGGGAGGTGGCTCGACCAGTGGGGCTGGTGGTCCGATCGTCTGGATGAGGAGGCTGCTTCGCCGGAGTGGCTAGTGCAGGGGAGGAGCAGCAAGGTGGGCCAGGGAGGAAGGCAGCAGTGGGGAGTCGGAGCTCGGGACGGCCGCAGTCGAGGGGATCTCGGATGTGGGAGGAGATGCAGGCTGTAGCAGTTGGTCGAGGCAGCCCGATCGAGTGGGGAGGAGCAGCAAGGTGATGTCGGAGGGCGCGGGGATGGTCGGCCTGAAGGGGAGCTGCGGGGTTGTGAGGTCGGATCAATGGAGGATCAGTGGGCCGGAGTTCAGTGGGGTCGATTGGGGAGGTCGGCTCTAACCGCCGGAGTTGTAGTGGCCGAGTCAGGAGATGCTCGAGCTGAAGGTGGATCCGGTGGAGAGGCCTGGTGGTATGAGAGAGGCAGGGAGGAGCTCGTGTCTCCGACGGGTCGGCCGGAGTGACTACGGTGAGAAGGGGGTGTACAGTAGAGTGGATTATTTCCCCCCTTAAATAAATTCAAACTCTACAATGGAGAAGGGAAGAAAGGAAGAAGAAGAAGAAAAATAAAGAAGTGGAGAAATGGAGGAATGGAGGAGGCTACGGTTTAGGGAGCTTGGGGCTAGTGAGGAGGTGTGCTTCCCTAGGTTTTTGGGGATTAGGGCTAGTGATAGGACATTAAATAGGGTAGTGTATGTGGGAAATCAAGGGTGAGGATGCACCCATTTTAAATGGGTGGTCCTGATTTGTTATGAAGAAAATTTTCTACAAGTGAGGATGGGGTGTTGACTAGTCAATATTGGGCTTCTCCCTTTGGTTGAACCAATGGGGTGTTGACACCTAATATAAATTTGTAAATTAGCCCCCATAAATTTGGGTATTTGCACAGATGCATAAAATAATGAAAATTGGGTGGGCGATTCGGTGTTCGACGTTTTGCAGAGTGAGGGGGCGCCGTGTGTGTCGTACGGGCTTAATTAGCGGGTATTGGATTTAAACGGGATTAACGGGATCAGATAAATGGTATCCCTAATTTAATTAGAAATAAAATGTAAGTTGTGTTCAAAAATTAATTCGGAGTACATGGGACCAAAATCAGGTCGAGTCATCAATAGCATTAATGGAGAAGACTCGGAACATAATATTACCCTAATTTGGGTCGTACGAAAAATATGTCAAGATTGCCTCCAATTTCGATTGGAACGCACAACGATACAAAATAGGAATTTATCCAGAAATTAAATAAATGTCCGCGATGATTTTTGTGCGACTAAAATGAAGGTACAGAGATCATAATTATGAGTTGCAAAAATATCAGAATGGAAGGCAGACACGTCTAGGACAAGGTTGTGAAATTTGTTGGAAGACAAAAGTTAGGGTAGCGCTCCAAATATCGAAGCAACGACAACGCGCAACAATTAAATAAATTATGGTAATTAAATACAACCTCCAATAAATTAATTCTAAAATAAAACAATTAAATACATAATCCCCATTATTCAATCAGATGTTCGTCTAGTGGCCTCTAGGTCAAGTCTACCAGCTCAGACATTAAGAACACAGTATATAATATAATATATTTAAATACACACCTCATGCAATTATTTAATTTAAATACAATATTGAGAATCATTTAATATAAATACCACAATACTAATAATTATAAAAGTCAAAAATACCCCTGTTTTCAGAATGTGGTAGTGACAAGTCTACCCTCCTTAAAAGAATTTCGTCCTCGAAATTTAAAATCCTCAATAGTAGTATTTACTCATACACATTATTATTTTCCATAAATAGTAAAATTCAACAACACACGTAATCCTGAAATAATCCACCTTGTCGTTTCACAATCTTCAAAAATTTCTGAAATTACTATATTCCTGAAATATCCTCAAAAATAAAAATCAGTTTCCATTTCCTCACAATTCCCACAAATTTAAATTAAAAATTAAATACTCGGAATTTGATATATGTTCCTCAATTTAATTTCAATCAATGTGTTGAATCTCGTCCCAAAAAGTCTGAATCCAAACAATAACCATCAATGATCTGATTCTTCAGTTTCCTTTTTCCTCAAAAATACTCAACAGTGTGACACTGCAACGTCTACAATATAAAATTTTAAAAATTCATAACTTGCGGTCAAATAAATATAATGACAATCTCCTAAATTTTCTCAATCAAAATTTTTTTTTCTTCATCACCAATTTTATCGTATCATAACCTTCCTAAAATTAATAAATCCTCAATTTTGCCATGTTAATTTCTTAACTCTCCATTTAAGTTAATTTTTTATCCTCGAGTTTCAATCATCCTCAATCTTCGTAAAATCAATGATCCATCAATTCTGTTATATTACTCGTTAACTCTTTATTTAAATGAATGCTTATCCTTGAATTTTAATCATCTTGTCCCTTTTGTCAAGTCATAACCTTTTCATAGATCTTTGTTATGCTCAAAACGCCAACGATCATGGTCTAAGAAATCATTTTACCTACAGTCATGCAACATACAACTTAGAGAAAACATGCATGGTTATGGTCTGTCTTATCATGGTATTGCATTCTCTGTCAGGGTGTACTACTAATTATATTCTAACAAGAAAATCATGTATATGAACTACAGTACTATGGAAAATTCAGTCAATCGATCAACAGAAAGGAACAGAAGGAAAGAAAGAACAAAACATACTAACACGTTACCTGCAGTATCGGTCTCCTCGACCGTCATCGCAAATGCACCGCCCTGCTGGGGTGGTTTCCTACGCGGGTGCTGAGCAATATACGGTTCCACAGGTAGCCTAACTGGATCTTTATAATTTGGAGCTGCGCGCTGAACTAGAGGGCAATCCCTCATTCGGTGTCCTGCATCGCCACAGCGCAAACAAAGTCATAGCCTCGCTCTACAGCTCTTCCTAAGATGACCTGGCTTCTTACAGTAAAGACAAGTCTGATCCTGCTGAACACGAACTGGTGCCTGGTACTGTTGTTGATACTGAAATGCCTTCGGCTGCCGCTGGCCAGGATACTGCTGGGCAACTCTCTCAACTGTCTGTAGTGCCATCTGGTGAGCGTTCTCCATGCTCTCTCTAATTAGTTCAGTCTGCGTCTGTTGCGCTTCTGCTTGCACCCTCAGAGCCTCAGCTTGAACTCGCTGAGCATCTGCCGTCACTTTCTGGGCATCTACCATGCCCTGGATCAAGGTAAACATCTGTGCCCCATCAATGGGCACACCTCCGGAAATCGGAGTCGGTAAAGGAGGCTGGTTGTCCGTCACAGCTGCGGCTACCCTCTGAACAGGTGGGGGAGGAAGACCCCCGGAAAGCGCAGATACTCCCACATGCATTGGAGATATAGGAGGAACTACGGCTGTCTGTCCATCAGGTGGAGAGGTGGCAGACCCCTCTAAAACTGGTGCTCCCACTCTCATAGATCGTGTCCTCGGCGACATCCTGAAGACAGATCCAAAAGAATCAATTAAGGCAATAGATGCGATATCATCAAGGAAGGACATTAAAGTTCTAAAGAAGCAACATTTAAGATAATTAGATGGGAATATTCCTAGTTGTGATTCACAGGTCAACGATGCATCCAAGGTTTGATACCTCTATCCCTTTAGGTACCACAGTTCTACTACAAGCACACTCACTGCTAGCTTCCTTACCTACTAAAATTTTTTATACTAGTTGTTCTTGTTACTCAAGTGCACGCCAAGCGCAACACACCATACTAAGTACTGTTCTCCCTGATACAACTCTAGATGGATATCAAAGTCCGTTTGCAGTGCCATCTCAATCATGCCCAAGTCAACAGATCCTTACGTATGCACTTCATCCACTCATATAATATTATACATTTCTTACCCACTGAAAAATTAATCCTCAAAATAAGATCATCAAAGTTTAACTTCTTTAAAATAAAATGCACTTACTTCCTCAAAAATCCAATACTCAATATCGAAATAAAATGGTAATCACTTCTAAAATCTTTATAGCCTTGACCATGTTTATTGAATCAAATTTAGTCCTCAAACATTTAAATAACATAAAAATCTCAACTCCTTAAAATTTAAAAATTTGTAATTCACTCCCATTCTTCAAACGATAATATTGAATCCCCAAGTATACAAATAAATACTCATAGTCCCTAATACTCAAGGTGCACACTAATACACTAATTATTTACAACCTCAACTGTGTACAAAAATTGTACTGCCCGAATTATTTGCACTATTACTTCCAAATGATCGTCGTCACTGATATTCCTTCTCCTCTATCTATAGTGTCAATACTAACTATATTACACCTTATCATAGAGCTATTGCTACAAGGCACTACGCTATGGGTTACTTTAGATTAATGCCTACTGCTCACATGTCCAACTAGGAAACACTAAACTCATAAGCAACACTCAGTCAATACTAATACTCAAGACACAGACATAATTACAAGACATTTATTATCATACTTAACAAGGAATCCTCAAAGAATAGGAGCTCAAAAAGACTGGATTGAGGACTGAAGGTGTTTCTACTGCTAGCAACAAAAAAGAAATAATAGAAAAGTCCTGTATAACAGAAATAGATAAGAGTTGAGATGATACTTTAAGAACAAATTTTAAGACACAACCTGATAATCATACAAGTCGATCAGAAATCATGATGCTGAGAATCCTCGCCACGCTAGTAACCATAGGTGCGATAAACGACAGATTTCGTAACTAAAGTACGCAACCCTATAATCATGACATCTAGAATTTTCGCCGCGCCAATCGGTACGGCTGCGATAAACTCTAGGTTCCATGACCAAAGTAGACGTTTCACCTTTCTCACTGTTCTCATCAATATATGTCATCAGATGATATCGTAAAGTTTAGTCCGTAAAATTTATCTCGATATGAAATCAAACTCTACAATGAAACCAAGATCCTAATTACTGATCAACAATAATCAATTTCAATATCAACAAGTGAGGACGGACGAAAACAAGGGCGAAGGATTTAAATTGGAATTATAATAAGATTCTCAAGGAGTCGTCCCAGGAATCTCTCAAGAATTTATGATTGAGTATCATCTCTCATCCTAGTATCATATGTCCTATATTCTATAGCAGGCACGCAGTAGTACAACTAATTCGTCGCACTACCACGATATCGCACAACTTGCGAAGTCTGACCTGCATGGGCCACCACTAAAAACGTGTCACGACCCGCACCCGATTTAGGGGTACGAGTGCGTGGGTACGTCCAGCCTACGCCGCAGCATCGGCGGTAGAACGCTGTCTAGGTCAAGTACTATCTAAATAATCTCACACTAGTATCCAACTCCATAAGGGGACACGGATAACAATATAAAAGATCAACATACTCAATCACATAACTACAGCACGATAAGAAATCAAAGAAATAAAAATAATTATGACACAAGACTGATGTAATTAAATCTAACTCAATATAAATCCAAGTCTCAACAAAAAATTGTCGGAGACAAATTCGGTACCAAAACTACTAAAGGAAACTAACTAGATAACTAGAGATTCCGGCTGGACCCTCCAGAATCACGACTACACTACTAAAACTAAGTCTCAGCTACTCACCCTGTGGTCCACCAGTGTCGAATACCAGTCCTCTAGGCATAGTCTGGAAAAATGTTTTCCAGTCAGGAAGAAGCAAAGTACATTTCTAAATAGCAGTTCTATATCAATGATATAAACTATGTATCAGTATATAGATGGAAATATACAAGATGCATGTATAGGTACAAGAAATGTACAATAAAATAAATACTGGAATACTGTAAGTAAATACAGGAAAAGAAATAATATGTCAATGAGCAAGAATCCTATGACTAAGTGTGTGAGTACTAGCTTTAACATGTGATCGGCTTGGGACTAGTAAACTCATTACATTGGTTAGCGATCATCCTTGAGGTCAGGCTAATCCGTAAGAATAGCTATTATGCGAGTAATAGTCAGGCTAACCATATGTAACAGTGATGAGGCATGTAAAGGTAAGGCTGCACCGACGTGAGGCATGGGTGAGCTATGATGCATATAAAGTTGGGTATGATCACATATCTACACTAAAATACTCCCCACTCCCGACTGGTGTAGTAGATCCAATCATGGTATGCTATGGCACGGGATTCCCCAGGAAGGTAGCAAATCTTCTCGAAAATCAGTGTCTGTATATGCACAAGATAACAAGGAAACAAGTCTTATACAAGCTACACCATAAACAAGGAATATCATCATGAGATATAAAATATGGAATAGGGCTGCCTGAGCCTGCTGGAATAGGGCTGCCTGTGGGGCCAGTGGTGGTCTCTGCTGGTTTTCTCCTGGGGCTGGTGGTCTGACTCCACCAACTCCTGTCTGCTGTGCTCCTACTGCTGGATAAGTTGGTCGCGGTGCAGGTAGAGCTAGTCTGGGTGCTTCTCCTCTATGGTGAGTGCAGTCTCTGGATAGATGCTGGTTTGATCCGCAAAGCAGGTATAGTCCCAACTTCCGCCTGTACTCTCTCTCAATGTGTCCTACCTTGCCGCAGTGATGACAAGTAGGAAGGGAGATGGCCCTGTGTGCTGCTCTATCTGGCGTACTCCTCTGAAATCGTTTTGCAGAATCTCTATGTGCTGCCTTGGTTGGTGCGGAGGTGTTTGGCCTCTTCAGATTTGATTCCCTTCTAGTGACGCGCTCCATGCGTCGTGCTGCTGCTAGAACATCAGTATAATTTGTAGGTGCCACTGAGCCAATCAATCTCTGAAGCTCGAACTTCAACCCGTCAAAGAACTTTTTCGCTTTCTCTTCCTCCGTCGAAATCAATGTTGGAGCGAAGTGACTCAGGCGAATAAATTCAGAATTGTATTCTTCCACTGTCATGCTGCCCTGGATGAGGCGGTTAAACTTGTCCCTGAGCTCTGACCGTGCAACTGCCGGGATGTACATCTCTTGGAAAAGTCTGGAGAACTCTTCGCATGTGACTCTGTCCTGTCCAAGTCTCCTTTCTTCTGCTAACCACCAGTGGTGCGCATTATCAGTTAACTGTATTCTGACTGCAGTCATCCACTTCTCTCTTGGAAGTTCAGCGGCTTCCAGCTGATGCTGAATGTTTGTGAGCCACTCATGAACTTCCGTTGGCCCTTCTTTACCAGAAAATGTGCGAGGCTTGAGATGACGGAAGTCGATGATAGATCCCGTCGATGTTCGTCTCGCTACTGGATTAGCCTGCTCCAATACGGATACCAGGCTGGTCCTCAGATACTCGGCCTCCTGCCGATGGGCCTCCTGCTGAATCTGTTGCTGTGCTTGCATCATAGCATACATCATCTGGAACATTTGTTGCCCGTCCATGGCTTGTCCTGACGGGAATACTGGCATCTGGGGAGTGAACTGAGGTGGAGGTGGGATGTCATCTCTTCAGAACCTTGGATTAGGCGGTCCGGTTTGATCACTCTGCGATGCTTGTCCTCCATCCCCTGGTGTCACTCCGTCTCCATAAGTAACCACAACGTCGTGTGGCGTATCCAAAGGGATATCATCTCTGTTCCCGGAATCCATTGCTCTGCAATCAAAATATAAACTGTAAGAACGCACAGAGGAATCAATACAGGATGCGGTTCAAGTAAAAATTTCAAGTCGATATAGAGTTCAACGATGGATTAAATGATGGATGAGAACCTAGAACTTATCCTATCCTTAGGGCAGGCTGGTTCAGTCCCTAAGTTGAAACTGAACAATTTAGTCGTAGACCTGCATGGGCCACCACAAAAACTATGTCATGCCCCAGTCCCAAAATACCGTGGGACTAGACACGTGGCAATGGCCAGCAGTACGCACCGATGGACTAACTCAATATAATGGATCCACCAGGGCATACTTAAGCTGTAAAACAAGTCTACGACAATCATGGCACAACTAATCTCATCCATACAAGATATAAAATATGATCCACAGAATAAATAAGAAATGTAAATCATCAGCAAGTCTCACAAAGTACTTCGGGGAACAACCCGATAAATATCTAGTACAATGGTTCAACAGACCAGAAAGTAAATGACTGAAATAAATAATAAAACTTGAGCATGAACATGGATGCTCAAGAGAAATCTTCAGCTAAGACCTCGTCCTCGGGTGGAGGTACAGCTCCTGGATCAGCTCCTGCTCCAGTCCCGTATATCTCGGGATAAACCTCGCCTGTAAAATTTGGGGACAAAATTCGGATCCAGGTCCTCAGGGGACATAGCAAGGTACAAGAAAGCTCATGCCAAAATAAATATAGTACAGCAAATAATGAATAAATAGGGCAAGTAAGTAACCATCTATGTGAAAATGCAAGATGAGAGCAGCACTAAAACTCAGGCTGAAGCCACTACAAGCTCTGTGTCGGGGAGCCGGTAGCGGTAATAAACACGTAATGTGCCTAGCTCTGCTACGAGAGTCTGAGGTCTCACAATAGTAGTAGATAGATATATGAACAGCCTGTAGCCTGTGTGTCTCTCCCCACCCAATGTAACCACGTATATCATGACCATAACGTCTCATGCCCACGTCAAGCGTGATCATAGCTAATGCATCAAGTCATAAAGTATCTAAGAGTATAATGTCCAAGTCCTGTATCCTATACAGAATCACCACGAATATCTCAGGAAAATCCTGTCTCATGAATAGTGTCAAGTGTCCTGGGTCATATAGTACTTGATAAGACAAGTACGAGAGTATAAAGTGTCACGAATGTCCATCTCTAGATGACCGTACCCAACACTGCATACAGTGTCGGCACCCGACTGATAATCGGACGCTAAGTACGCCACACGGTCCTAGGTTAAGCATGCACAGCACTAAAAATGAAGCAAAGAAAATATATAACAATACTGCAGAGTTTGGCAAGGTACACTTGCCTGACGTAGGAATATCAACAATCGTCCTGGTATCGGTGGATCCGGTAGGTACTACTCCGAAAGCTGTAATAAATATCACCAACAGTCTCAGAAGATGTTAATTAGCTAGAAATGCCTGTCCTTACGTCCAATTTGGACACAGGGGCAAAAAGGTCATTTTCGGATTAAAGCGGGGTCCACATGTGGGCCACTTTGCACCGAAAAGCGTGTCAGGGTCAAAGGTCTCCAAATTCCTCAAACCCAGTGTCTACCAGTCAGGAACGATGATACGAACCCAACAAAATTTCCAGAATTGGATTCCGATGAGCCGATCTCAAAATCACCCGTCAAGTGGAGCCTGTGGGGCCCACGATACGTGATTTTGTCAACGTTCTCGGAATCGGACCAAACTTGGGTCACAGGACCAGCGTATCGCTACGAGTCCGATGGCGCAAGTTTTGTCCCAATTCGACGAGTGTACACAAAGTTACAGCGTATTCCAGAAAGGACGGATACGGGGTGTCGTCGACGGATACGCGTTGATCCCGGGGTGCACGCACCTCCGAATCGACTTCTGCGAAATTCTACACGACCGTATCAACGTCGCGCACGGTTCAGTAAAGACCGCGTGCGACCAAGTCGTCCCGATTGGCAGGGCGGACTCAGTTTCGGGGTGAAACAGGGTGTTGCTTTTCCTATTTTTGGATCGCGGTGTACGATCTCCACAGGACGCGATGCACCGAGCGAGTTGCACGGGCACCGAGAGGGTTATACAGTCTCCGTATAGAAATTAACGGAATTGAAATCGGAGTTGCGAGGTGAAAGAAATCGGTACCTGAACAGGGCTCCGTGAATGCTGAATTCCAAGTGTCCGAACGTCAACCCCGTGTCCTGGTTGAGAGCAGCGGTGTGTCCGGGGTCGGATCTAGGTCAGCGGCGGCCTAGGGCTTCGCCGGAGTGAGTCGGCTCTGGGTCGTCGACGTCCTGGCTGCAGCGGCTCCGGGGTCTGTGCTGTCGCCGGGTTCGGGGAAACGGCCGTCGAGTAGAGGGGACGGCGGCGGAGTCGATCAGTGGTGGACAGCGGCCGCGCGGGTCGGGGCTGTACTCGCCAGGGGGAAAGTCGAGCGGCGGTGCTCGGCGTCTAGGGCAGAGATGGGCCGAGGTCGGTCGGCGACGGGTCGTGGGGTTAAGGGGAAGTCGGGGACGAGGGTTCTGGGCTGCTCGAGGGGCGTCGAGCGGCGGACGCGGGCTGCTGATCGAGAGATAGGTCGATGGCGGCGCCGCGGATCTCTAGGTTGCGGCTGGCACGCATGCCAAGGAGGGGAATTTATACCCTGCTACGGGAACTCTGGCAAACTAGGGCTTCCCAACTGGTTTTCGGGTCGGGTTGGTTTGGGCTTGGTTCGTTTGGGTTCGGTTCACAATTCTATAGCTTTTGGTCCTCGATTCGTTGCTCCGTTGTCCAATAAATTCACCGAAAAATACCATGCGTCCGGTTCTCCATCATACACAATAAATTTTTACTTCTAGAATATTTTAACACCCATAAACTGCCCGTAAAATTCCTTAACTCCTAAACACCTCGGTTCTTCATCCAAAATCCCGAAAACATCCGGGAAAATTATATTAAAAATTATCTGAAAAATAGGGTGTTTACAATCTTTCCTCCTTAAAAGGATTGCGTCCTCGCAATCAAAGAATAAGCTATCAAAGAAGAATTTTGGAATTACAAGATTGCTTAGTTTACAACTGCCTCTTCGAACAAGTGGGGGTATCGCTGGCGCATACTATCTTCTCATTCCCAAGTCGATTCTCCAGGAGAATGATATTTTCATGCTACTCGAACCAGTCTGATCGTCTGTCCCCGTAATGTCTTCTCACTGACGTCAAGGATGCCAACTGGTTGTTCTTCATACCTCAAGCTCGGGCCTACTGCGATCTCTGAATGATCGACTACGTGACTTGGGTCGGTCACGTACCTTCGCAGCTGTGAGACGTGGAATACGTCATGCACTCCCTCTAAGGATGGAGGTAATGCAAGCCGATAAGCCACCTCACCAACACGCTCGAGGATGTCAAATGGCCCAATATACCTTGGGCTCAGCTTGCCTCTGCTCCCGAATCTGATAGTACCACGAGTAGGCAAAATCCTCAAGAATACGTGATCTCCTTCTTTGAACTCTAGGGGACGTCTGTGCGTATCTGCCCAATGCTTCTGTCGGTCCTGAGCTGCTCGTAGATGATTCTGAATCTGCTTCACCTTCTCCACTGTTTGTGTGACCAATTCTGGTCCCAGTATCTGACGTTCACCGACGTCACTCCAGCATATAGGTGACCTGCACTTCCTTTCGTATAAAGCTTCAAATGGTGCCATCTGAATGCTGGCCTGATAACTGTTGTTGTAGGAGAACTCCACTAAGTGCAAATAATCTTCCCAAGATCCTCCAAAGTCTAGCATACATGATCGCAACATGTCCTCCAATATCTGAATGGTGCGCTCCGATTGGCCATCTGTCTGCGGGTGGTACGCCGTGCTGAACTTGAGTCTGGTGCCCAGACTCTCTTGCATGCTTCTCCAGAAATGAGATATAAATCTCGAATCTCGATCCGATACAATACTAACAGGCACTCCATGTAATTTGACAATTTATTGCATATACATGTCGGCTAGTACCTCTGTGGACTGCCCAACTCTAAATGGCAAGAAGTATGCCGATTTAGTGAGTCGATCCACAATAACCCATACTGCATCTCTTCCGCTGGGGCTCCTTGGGAATCCTGTGACAAAATCCATCGTGATGTGCTCCCACTTCCATTTTGGTATAGGAAGCGGCTGTAACATACCTACAGTCCTCTGATATTCTGCCTTCACTTGCTGGCAGACTAAGCATTTGGCCACAAACCTTGCGATCTCTCTCTTCATTCCATGCCACCAGTAATACTGTCTCAAGTCTCGATACATCTTGGTTCCTCCTGGGTGAACAGAGTACATGGAGCTATGTGCTTCGGTTATTAACTCATGTCTCAATTCTCCATTTGGAACATACAGGCGATTTCCAAACCTTAATGTCCCGTCTTCGTGAATGCGAAGTCCTGTCTGCATGCCTGCTTCTGTCCTTTCTTTGAGTCTTCGGAATCTAGCATCGGTGGGCAATGCCTCTTTAATCTTCTCCACGAGTGATGACTGAATCTCAAGATTAGCCATCAAGCCATTCTGTCCTGGTATAACCACTTCTATCTGTAGCTCATGTAAGTCCTTCAACAACTCGGGCTGCATTGTCAAGAAATAAGCCATAGGCTTTCTGCTGAGTGCGTCTGCAACTACATTCGCCTTTCCCGGATGATACTGCAGATCGATGTCAAAATCTACCATCAGTTCCAGCCAGCGTCTCTGCCTTATGTTAAGCTCCTTATGAGTATACATATACTTCAGACTCTTGTGATCAGTAAAGATTTCTACCCTCTCTCCATAAAGATAGTGCCTCCATATCTTCAATGCTAATATAACTGCTGCTAGCTCCAGATCATGTGTCGGATAGTTCTTCTCGTGGACCTTCAACTGTCTTGATGCATAAGCAACGACTTTGCCATGTTGCATCAAGACACACCCTAGTCCACTGCCTGATGCATCACTATAAACAACAAAACCTCCTGACCCAGAAGGAAGAGTCAAGACAGGTGCTGTTGTTAATCTTCTCTTCAGTTCTTCAAAAGCCTTCTGGCAGTCTTCTGTCCATATAAACTCCTGGTCCTTCCGTGTCAGCTTCGTCATCGGTTCTGCAATCCTCGAGAAATTCTTTACAAACCTTCGGTAATACCCCACAAGTCCGAGAAAACTTCTCACCTCTGCGACTGATGTGGGTGTAGGCCAAGTCTCTATTGCCGCAACTTTCTCTGGATCCACTGAAAGTCCTTCTCCTGAGATGATGTGTCCCAAGAAAGATACTTTGTCCATACAGAACTCACACTTACTGAGCTTGGCATATAGCTTCTCCTGCCTCAAGGTCTCTAACACGATTCTGAGATGCTCCTCGTGCTCTTCAGGGCTCTTGGAATATATGAGAATGTCGTCGATGAATACAACTATAAATTTATCCAAAAACTGATGAAAGACTCTGTTCATTAAGCTCATAAACACTGCTGGCGCGTTGGTTAAACCAAATGGCATCACCAAGAACTCATAATGCCCATACTTCGTCCGGAAAGCTGTCTTCTGGATGTCCTCCTTCCTCACCTTGATCTGATGATAGCCGGATCTAAGGTCAATCTTCGAGAATATCCTTGCACCACTCAATTGATCGAATAGATCATCAATGCATGGTAAGGGATACCTGTTCTTGATGGTTACAGCATTTAGTGCCCTGTAATCAATGCACAACCGTACCGTTCCATCCTTCTTCGGTACGAATAATATGGGTGCTCCCCAAGGTGAAACACTGGGCCGAATGAAACCCTTCTCCAAAAGATCATCAACCTGTTCTTTCAACTCCACTAACTCCTTAGGTGCTAGCCGATATACTGATGAAGTGATAGGCTCTGCTCCTGGAGTTAAGTCTATTGTGAATTCTATTTTCCGATCAGGCGGTAAACCCAAAAGATCATCAGGAAATACATCCACAAATTCTGAGATGACTCTTGGGTAACCTATCTCCCCTTCTACAGATAGTACCCTAAGAGTAGGCTGAACTCCTTGCTCCACTGCTCCTCGAAGAAACTCAAATTCTGGGTGTCCAGGCGGTCTAAATATAACCCTCCCAAGCCGACAATCAAGGGTCGCATGATACTGACTTAACCAGTCCATACCAAGTACGATATCATAGTCAGGCATCGAAAAGATTAGAAATTGAGCTCGCATCTCTCGGCCACAAACTACTACAGAACATGATCTACAGACATCACTAACCGGAATAATTCCACCTCCCGTAAGAATTTTCTTCATCTTCGGAAGGGGTGCGGTAGCTACTCTATGGGTGGCTACAAAGCTAGCTGCTATAAATGAATGCGAGGCTCCAGAATCAAATAATACTACAGCTGGTAATGAAGCTACCAAAATAGTACCTGCGATGAACTCGCCTGCTGTAGCCTCCTCCTCAACAGCTAAAGTGAATGCCTGCCCTCGCCCCTGTGCTGGACCTCTCTGCTGCTGCTGAGCCTGCTGGAATAGGGCTGCCTGTGGGGCCAGTGGTGGTCTCTGCTGGTTTCCTCCTGGGGCTGGTGGTCTGACTCCACCAACTCCTGTCTGCTGTGCTCCTACTGCTGGATAAGTTGGTCGCGGTGCAGGTAGAGCTAGTCTGGGTGCTTCTCCTCTATGGTGAGTGCAGTCTCTAGATAGATGCTGGTTTGATCCGCAAAGCAGGCATAGTCCCAACTTCCGCCTGCACTCTCTCTCAATGTGTCCTACCTTGCCGCAGTGATGACAAGTAGGAAGGGAGATGGCCCTGTGTGCTGCTCTATCTGGCGTACTCCTCTGAAATCGTTTTGCAGAATCTCCATGTGCTGCCTTGGTTGGTGCGGAGGTGTTTGGCCTCTTCAGATTCGATTTCCTTCTAGTGACGCGCTCCATGCGTCGTGCTGCTGCTAGAACATCAGTATAATTTGTAGGTGCCACTGAGCCAATCAATCTCTGAAGCTCGAACTTCAACCCGTCAAAGAACTTTTTTGCTTTCTCTTCCTCCGTCGAAATCAATGTTGGAGCGAAGCGACTCAGGCGAATAAATTCAGAATTGTATTCTTCCACTGTCATGCTGCCCTGGATGAGGCGGTTGAACTTGTCCCTGAGCTCTGACCGTGCAACTGCCGGGATGTACATCTCTTGGAAAAGTCTGGAGAACTCTTCCCATGTGACTCTATCATGTCCAAGTCTCCTTTCTTCTGCTAACCACCAGTGGTGCGCATTATCAGTTAACTGTATTCTGACTGCAGTCATCCACTTCTCTCTTGGAAGTTCAGCGGCTTCCAGCTGATGCTGAATGTTTGTGAGCCACTCATGAACTTCCGTTGGCCCTTCTTTACCAGAAAATGTACGAGGCTTGAGATGACGGAAGTCGGTGATAGATCCCGTCGATGTTCGTCTCGCTGCTGGATTAGCCTGCTCCAATGCGGATACCAGGCTGGTCCTCAGATACTCGGCCTCCTGCCGATAGGCCTCCTACTGAATCTGTTGCTGTGCTTACATCATAGCATACATCATCTGGAATATTTGTTGCCCGTCCATGGCTTGTCCTGGCGGGAATACTGGCATCTGGGGAGTGAACTGAGGTGGAGGTGGGATGTCATCTCTTCGGAACCTTGGATTAGGCGGTCCGGTTTGATCACTCTGCGATGCTTGTCCTCCATCCCCTGGTGTCACTCTGTCTCCATAAGTAACCACAGCGTCGTGTGGCGTATCCAAAGGGATATCATCTCTGTTCCCGGAATCCATTGCTCTGCAATCAAAATATAAACTGTAAGAACGCACAGAGGAATCAATACAGGATGCGGTTCAAGTAAAAATTTCAAGTCGATATAGAGTTCAACGATAGATTAAATGATGGATGAGAACCTAGAACTTATCCTATCCTTAGGGCAGGCTGGTTCAGTCCCTAAGTTGAAACTGAACAATTTAGTCGTAGACCTGCATGGGCCACCACAAAAACTATGTCACGCCCCAGTCCCAAAATACCGTGGGACTAGACACGTGGCAATGGCCAGCAGTACGCACCAATGGACTAACTCAATATAATGGATCCACCAGGGCATACTTAAGCTGTAAAACAAGTCTACGACAACCATGGCACAACTAATCTCATCCACAGAAGATATAAAATATGATCCACAGAATAAATAAGGAATGTAAATCATCAGCAAGTCTCACAAAGTACTTCGGGGAACAACCCGATAAATATCTAGTACAATAGTTCAACAGACCAGAAAGTAAATGACTGAAATAAATAATAAAACTTGAGCATGAACATGGATGCTCAAGAGAAATCTTCAGCTAAGTCCTCGTCCTCGGGTGGAGGTACAGCTCCTGGATCAGCTCCTGCTCCAGTCCCGTATATCTCGGGATAAACCTCGCCTGTAAAATCTGGGGACAAAATCCGGATCCAGGTCCTCAGGGGACATAGCAAGGTACAAGAAAGCTCATGCCAAAATAAATACAGTGCAGCAAATAATGAATAAATAGGGCAAGTAAGTAACCATCTATGTAAAAATGCAAGATGAGAGCAGCACTAAAACTCAGGCTGAAGCCACTACAAGCTCTGTGTCGGGGAGCCGGTAGCGGTAATAAACACGTAATGTGCCTAGCTCTGCTACGAGAGTCTGAGGCCTCACAATAGTAGTAGATAGATATATGAACAGCCTGTAGCCTGTGTGTCTCTCCCCACCCAATGTAACCACGCATATCATGACCATAACGTCTCATGCCCATGTCAAGCGTGATCATAGCTAATGCATCAAGTCATAAAGTATCTAAGAGTATAATGTCCAAGTCCTGTATCCTATACAGAATCACCACGAATATCTCGAGAAAATCCTGTCTCATGAATAGTGTCAAGTGTCCTGGGTCATATGGTACTTGATAAGACAAGTACGAGAGTATAAAGTGTCACGAATGTCCATCTCTAGATGACCGTACCCAACACTGCATACAGTGTCGGCACCCGACTGATAATCGGACGCTAAGTACGCCACACGGTCCTAGGTTAAGCATGCACAGCACTAAAAATGAAGCAAGGAAAATATATAACAATACTGCAGAGTTTGGCAAGGTACACTTGCCTGACGTGGGAATATCAACAATCGTCCTGGTATCGGTGGATCCGGTAGGTACTACTCCGAAAGCTGTAATAAATATCACCAACAGTCTCAAAAGATGTCAATTAGCTAGAAATGCCTGTCCTTACGTCCAATTTGGACACAGGGGCAAAAAGGTCATTTTCGGATTAAAGCGGGGTCCACATGTGGGCCACTTTGCACCAAAAAGCGTGTCAGGGTCAAAGGTCTCCAAATTCCTCAAACTCAGTGTCTACCAGTCAGGAACGATGATACGAACTCAACGGAACTTCCAGAATTGGATTCCGATGAGCCGATCTCAAAATCACCCGTCAAGTGGAGCCTGTGGGGCCCACGATACGTGATTTTGTCAACGTTCTCGGAATCGGACCAAACTTGGGTCACAGGACCAGCGTATCGCTACGAGTCCGATGGCGCAAGTTTCGTCCCGATCCGACGAGTGTACACAAAGTTATAGCGTGTTCCAGAAAGGACGGATACGGGGTGTCGTCGACGGATACGCGTTGATCCCGGGGTGCACGCACCTCCGAATCGACTTCTGCGAAATCCTACACGACCGTATCAATGTCGCGCACGGTTCGGTAAAGATCGCGTGCGACCAAGCCGTCCCGATTGGCGGGGCGGACTCAGTTCCGGGGTAAAACAGGGTGTTACTTTTTCTGTTTTTGGATCGCGGTGTACGATCACCACAGGACGCGATGCACCGAGCGAGTTGCACGGGCACCGAGAGGGTTATACAGTCTCCGCATAGCAATTGACGGAATCGAAATCGGAGTTGCGAGGTGAAAGAAATCGGTACCTGAACAGGGCTCCGTGAATGCTGAATTCCAAGTGTCCGAACGTCAACCCCGTGTCCTGGTTGAGAGCAGCGGTGTGTCCGGGGTCGGATCTAGGTCAGCGGCGGCCTAGGGCTTCGCCGGAGGGAGTTAGCTCTGGGTCGTCGACGTCCTGGCTGCAGCGGCTCCGGGGTCTGTGCTGTCGCCGGGTTCGGGGAAACGGCCGTCGAGTAGAGGGGACGGCGGCGGAGTCGATCAGTGGTGGACAGCGGCCGCGCGGGTCGGGGCTGTACTCGCCAGGGGGAAAGTCGAGCGGCGGTGCTCGGCGTCTAGGGCAGAGATGGGCCGAGGTCGGTCGGCGACGGGTCGTGGGGTTAAGGGGAAGTCGGGGACGAGGGTTCTGGGCTGCTCGAGGGGCGTCGAGCGGCGGACGCGGGCTGCTGATCGAGAGATAGGTCGATGGCGGCGCCGCGGATCTCTAGGTTGCGGCTGGCACGCATGCCAAGGAGGTGAATTTATACCCTGCTACAGGAACTCCGGCAAGCTAGGGCTTCCCAACTGGTTTTCGGGTCGGGTTGGTTTGGGCTTGGTTCGTTTGGGTTCGGTTCGCAATTCTATAGCTTTTGGTCCTCGATTCGTTGCTCCGGTGTCCAATAAATTCACCGAAAAATGCCATGCGTCCGGTTCTCCATCATACACAATAAATTTTTACTTCCAGAATATTTTAACACCCATAAACTGCCCGTAAAATTCTTTAACTCCTAAACACCTCGGTTCTTCATCCAAAATCCCGAAAACATCCGGGAAAATTATATGAAAAATTATCTGAAAAATAGGGTGTTTACAGGGGGAAGAGTCCGCGCGGTAAAGGGGCCTAGCTGCTAGGATTAAAATAGCGGGCCGGGTTTGGGGTTGCTAAGCGGGTAGGGTTTTATTTAGGGTTTTGGGTTTTATAATTTCTAATTTATTTTCTTTTTCTTTTTCCATTTCTATTTCTTTTTCTTATTCTATTTCTATTAATAACTTTATATATATATATATATATATATATATATATATATATATATATATATATATATATATATATATATATATATATAATTCAAGAAATTTATTTTAGTGCATACAATAAATCTATCAACTGTCCACAGGATCTCCTACATGTAAATGATTAAGGTAAATTAATAATTGTTCCATAAATCCCTAAATGCATAATCACCTAACAATAAAAATTCAATAAATTCTATTTATTCTAATTAGCTAATAAATACTATAAATAAATTAAATAATTAATATGATTTATTAAAATTAGGGGTTTTACAGATGGCATGACAGACCTTATATATATTGTATAAGATGTTTAGATAGTATTGTCGACTTAGACAGCGTTTTACCGTCGATGCTACGGCGTAGGCTAGACATACCCACGTACTCGTTCCCCTACACCGGAAGCTAGTCATGACAAATAGTCGTCCGAAAAAGTTGGTAGTGTCGCATCCTCTTCAGACTCGGAGGGAACACTACCCCCAGCGTAGGAAGCTTCCAAAAACTTGTGATACGGACTTAGTGTCAAAGGTCTCCAAATTTGCCAAACTTAGTGTCAACAGGTCAGGAACGATGATACGAACCCAACGAAACTTCCGGAATTGGATTCCGATGAGCCGATCACAAAATCGCCCGTCGAGCGGGGCCTGTGGGGCCCACGACACGTGATTTCGTCAACGTTCTCAGAATCGAACCAAACTTGGGTCACAGGACCAGCGTATCGCTACGAGTCCGATGGCGCAAGTTTCGTTTCGATCCGATGTGTGTACACAAATTTAGGGCAAATTGCGAAAAAGTCGAATACGGGGCGATGTCCGCGGATACGCGTTGATTCCGGTGTGCACGCACACCCGAATCAGCTTCCGCAAAATCCTAAACGTCCGTATCAACGACGCGCACGTATCTGTGAAGACCGCACGCGACCAAGTCGTCCCGTTTGCCGGGGCGTACTCAGTTCCGGGGTAAAACAGGGTCTAGTTTTTCCTATTTTTGGATCGCGGTGTGCGATCACCACAGGACGCGATGCCCCGAGTGGTTTGTCCGGGCACCGAGAGGGTCATACAGGCTTCGTAATGCAATTTACGGAATTGAAATCCGAGCTACGAGCAAGAAGATACACGCACCTGAACAGGGCCAAAAAAAAAGGCAAAATCGTGTCCGACACGACACAGGACACTGTGTCCTGTGTCATGTGTCCGTGTCCGTGCCCTAGGGTTCAGGGCTTGGGGTTCTGTCGACGGCAAGGACGGCGGCTCTGCGGCCGGGCTGATGTGGAGGGGACCGGGGCTGCTGTCGTCGGGGCACGGTGAGGCGGCTGGGGACGCGGCGGAGCTGCACGGCGGAGCCGGAGCTGCTGCTGTGCTGCTGTTGCCTTCGTCGAGGTGGGGAGGGGAGGAAGACGGGGGAAGAGGGAGCTGCTGGCGGTGGAGGTGACGTCGATGGCAGCTGGACGGGGCGGCGTCGTGGTGGCTCTGGCGGTGGACGCGGCGGGGAGGGGAGCCGGAGAGGGGAGGGCCTAGGGATTATATAGGCCGGGGCGATGGGCCGGGGGGCCGAGAGAGGCGGAGGGGAGAGGGGGTCGTGGGCGAGGGAGGCGGGCGGGCGGCCGGGCGGAGCGGCGCCGGAGGCGGGCGCCGCTGGAGAACGCGGGGGAGGTGACCGTGTCAGGGGCTGGGTGAGGGGAAGCCGGGTCGGGTCGGGTGCGGGTCTTGACGGATCCGACCCGACCCGTTAGGCCAGGGTCTTGGGCCGAGTGGGGCTGGGCCGGGCCGGCCCAATGGGCTGAGGGTTTAATTAAAAATAATAATCCATAAATAAATAATAAATAAATAATAATTAAATAAATAGTTTTAGGTGTTTTTAAAATAGGTCCGGGGCCCAATAAATTCCAGAAAAATTGTCCTAAGTCTAGTTTTTCATTTTACACCCAAAAATATTATTTTCATAATATTTTAATATTGTTTATTATCATTTAAAAATCATTTAATAATTAAAACCCTGTTTTTAAATTACAAAAAATTCCCAGAAAATTCCAGAAAATTACGAAAAGTCCAGATTTAAAAATTTTGAAAAATCAGGAGGTTTACAATCTACCCCCCTGTCACAATCAAAGAATAACCGGTCAACAGAGATGACGCGGTCGCAAACACTGTTCGAAATATGTCACAAGATACTTAGGGAAATACCGTTTCCCTAAAAATGAAAGTTATACACTTTCCAGAGAAAATCTAGTTAAAGTAAAAGAACTACAACTTTTATGAAAACTAGGTTGTTATTAACAAGTTGCAAATTACTAGGTTGGGGCTGCGGTCACGAACCTAGAGACACGAGCTACAACAAGACTAGAAACAGATAACTACGAATCACTTACGCGCATTGGCTACTCCACGAGTCTGCGCGTTCTCCACTGTCATCGTCAGGGATTGCTCGCGTCCTTGCAGTCGATTCTTCTGCTGTTGAGCCTGCTGGAAGAGTAGTGCCTGGGGTATCAAGGGTGGCCTTGGCTGATACCCTCCTGGAGCTGGTGGTAGGACTTCTTGAACTTCCGCTTGCGGTGCTCCCAATGCTGGATAGGCTGGCATCGGTATTGGTAGCGCTTGCTGGCTACCCTTTGGTGCTCTGTCTCGACGCTCAGGGCATTCCCTCAGTAAATGCTGACTGGATCCGCAAGCCAAACATAATCTCATTTTTCGTCTGCACTTATTTTCTATATGACCTCGCCTGCGACAATACGGACAAACAGGTATTGTATGTGGAGATGCTTCTGGTGGCTGGTGTATGTGAGGTCTTTTTGCAACTTCTTCTTGTGGTGCTCCGGCTGGTGCTGATGTGGATGGCCGCTTCAGACTGGTCTCTCTCCTGATGACGCGCTTTATGCGTCATACTGCAGCAAGGACGTCCGAGTACGAAGTAGGTACAACGGATCCAATTAGTTTCTGTAGCTCAATGTTTAGTCCGTCGAAGAATTTCTCAGCCTTCTCTTCTTCCGTCGGGATCAATGTTGGGGCGAAGCGACTTAGACGAATGAACTCAGCGTTGTACTCTTCTACTGTCTTAGCATCCTGAGCGAGGTGATTAAACTTGTCTCGAAGTTCTGATCGAGCGACAGCTGGAATGTACATCTCCTGAAAGAGTCTAGAGAACTCTTCCCAAGTGGCTCGGTCTGGTCCGAGCCGTGTCTCCTCGGATAGCCACCAGTGATGTGCATTGTCCGTCAACTGCATTCTTACGGCAGTCATCCAACGTTCCTTTGGAAGCTCAGCTGCTTCTAATTGATGTTGAGTGTTGGTGAGCCACTCATGAACTTCAGTGGGCTCTTCTTTGCCTGAGAAGGTACGAGGCTTCAGCTGCCGGAAATCGGTGATAGAGCCCGTCATTGGCCGTCGAGCTGGTAGGTCTGCCTGCTCTAGTGCGGTTACTAGGCTGCGACTGAAAGCCTCTTGTTGAGCTTGTGTTATTGCATAGATCATTTGAAATATCTGTTGTCCGTCCATGGCCTGCCCTGGTGGAATTACGGGCATTGATGGAGTAACTGGCATCGTTGGTGGAATATCATCTTGCTGGATTCTCGGGACATGTTGTTGAGCTGACTGTCCTCCATCCACTGGTGTTACTTCGTCTTCGTTGGTTACCTCAGCATCTCGTGGTGACGTTATGGGAGTCTCATCGTTTGCTCGTGAATCCATAACCCTGCAACCAAAATAAACAATAAGAGGCGCACAGGAATCAAGACAGGATGCAAGTCAAGAAATTAATTCGAAGTCGATATGGATATCAAGAACGTTTCAAGCAAGTGGATGAGATCCTAAAAACTTATCCTATCTTATTGCAGGCATGTTCGGTCCCTAAGTTGAAACCGGATAATTTAGTTGAAGACCTGCATGGGCCACCACAAAAACTATGTCACGCCCCAGTCCCAAAAATGCCGAGGGACTGGACACGTGGCAATGGCCAGCAGCACGCACTGATGGACAACCCAATTTAATGGATCCATCAGGGCATGCTTAAGCTGTAGTCTACCAGGAATTAGGGCAATTGTTACAAGTCATGGGTTATTCTATTCTCATCCACAACAGATAATCACAGATTAAAATACAGAGTAATACAAATAGAAATAACTGTCAAATCTCAATAAATTCCTCGGAAAACAATCCGAGAATATGTCTGGTACAATAATGCAAATAGACAGGAAATAAATAACTGGAAATAGAAATAACTGACTACATACAACCACTGCTCAAGAGAAGTCCTCTGGTACGATCTCATCCTCGGGTCCTGGTACAGCTCCTAGAAGTGCTCCTGTATGGTGTATCTCTGGATGGATCTCCTCAGCTATACCTGGGGACATCATCCATTCCAGGTCCTCAGGGGACATAGCAAGGTACAGATAATACAAGCCAAAACATAAGTAGTGCAGAAACAAATAAGCAATAGGGTAAACTATGTAACCAGCTAAGTGATATGCAGTATGAGAGCAGCACTAGAAACTCAGGCTGAAACTACTACAAGCTCTGTGTCGGGGAGCCGGTAGCAGTGATATCATGTAGTTGTCTAGCTCAATGGGAGACTACGACGCCGGCATAATATAAAATCAACCTGTAGCCTGTGTGTCTCTCCCCACCCCATGTAATTACGCATATCATGACCATAACGTCTCATGTCCATTTCAGCGGGATTATAGCTAATGCAATAAGTCATAAAGTATCTAGGAACATATGTCAATGTCAAGTCCTGTATCCTATACAGAATCATCATGAATGTCTCAAGAAGACTCTGTCTCATGAATAGTGTCAAGTGTTCTGGGTTCTGTTGTACTTGATAGGACAAGTACCAAGAGTAAGGGTATCGAATGTCCATCTCTAAATGACGTACCCAACACCGCGTACGGTGTTGGCACCCGACTATGATCGGACACTAGGTACGTCACACGTTTCCTAGGTTAAGCAGTTAAAACAAGTTTACATTTAAATCCACAAGAAATCAAGTAAAATACTATGTCAAGAATTACTGAGAATTGGCAAGCTTTACTTGCCCACTGATGCTAAATAAGTCCAGAAAAATAAATAGCAAGCTGCAGGGTTTGGCAAGGTACACTTGCCTGCGGTTGCGGCTCTGATTGCGGCTCTGACTTCGGTTGGGATTGCAGGCGGTACTCCGGTTGCTGAAACAAACATCACCATCAGATCCAGAAAATATCAATCAGCTAGGAACGCCTATCCTTGAGTCCAATTTGGAGACAAGGGGCAAAAACGACAGTTTTAGGTCAAAACGGGGTCCACATGTGGGGCCGCTTTGCATCGAAAAATGTGTCCGGGTCAAAGGTCTCTAAATTCACCAAATTTAGTGTCAACAGGTCAGGAACGATGATACGAACCCAACAGAACTTCTGAAATTGGATTCCGATGAGCCGATCACAAAATCGCCCGTCGAGCGGGGCCTGTGGGGCCCATGACACGCGATTTCGTCAACGTTCTCAGAATTGAACCAAACTTGGGTCACAGGACCAGCGTATCACTATGAGTCCGATGGTGTAAGTTTCGTTTCGATCCGACGTGTGTACACAAAGTTAAGGCAAATTGCGGAAAAGTCGGATACAGGGCGATGTCCGCGGATACGCGTTGATTTCGGTGTGCATGTACACCCGAATTAGCTTCCGCAAAATTCCACACGTCCGTATCGACGACGCGCACGTATCTGTGAAGACCGCACACGACCAAGTCATCCCGTTTGGCAGGACGTACTCAGTTCCGGGGTAAAACAGGGTCTGGTTTTTCCTGTTTTTGGATCGCGGTGTGCGATCACCACAGGACGCGATGCCCCGAGCGGTTTGTCCGGGCACCGAGAGGGTCATACAGGCTTCACAACGCAATTTACGGAATCAAAATTCGAGCTACGAGTAAGAAGATACACGCACCTAAACAGGGCCAAAAAAATATGGCAAAATTGTGTCCGACACGACACAAGACACTGTGTCCTGTGTCCCGTGTCCGTGCCCTAGGGTTCAGGGCTTGGGGTTTTGTCGACAGCGGGGACGGCGGCTCTGCGGCCGGGCTGAGGTGGAGGGGACCGGGGCTGCTGTCGTCGGGGCACTGCGAGGCGGCTGGGGACGCGGCGGAGCTGCACGGCGGAGCCGGAGCTGCTGCTGTGCTGCTGCTGCCTTCGTCGAGGTGTGGAGGGGAGGAAGACGGGGGAAGAGGGAGCTGCGGGCGGTGGAGGCGACGTCGACGGCAGCTGGGTGGGGCGGCGCCGTGGTGGCTCTGGCGGTGGACGCGGCGGGGAGGGGAGCCGAAGAGGGGAGGGCCTAGGGATTATATAGGCCGGGGCGATGGGCTGGGGGGCCGAGAGAGGCGGAGGGGAGAGGGGGTCGTGGGCGAGCGAGGCGGGTGGGCGGCCGGGCGGAGCGGCGCCGGAGGCGGGCGCCGCCGGAGAACGCGGGGGGGGGGGGTGACCGGGTCAGGGGCTGGGTAAGGGGAAGCCGGGTCGGGTCGGGTGCGGGTCTTGGCGGTTCCGACCCGACCCGTTAGGCCAGGGTCTTGGGCCGGGTGGGGCTGGGCCGGGCCGGCCCAATGGGCTGAGGGTTTAATTAAAAATAATAATAATAATAATCCATAAATAAATAATAAATAAATAATAATTAAATAAATAGTTTTAGGTGTTTTTAAAATAGGTCCGGGGCCCAATAAATTCCAGAAAAATTGTCCTAAGTCCAATTTTTCATTTTACGCCCAAAAATATTATTTTTATAATATTTTAATATAGTTTATTATCATTTAAAAATAATTTAATAATTAAAACCCTGTTTTTAAATTACAGAAAATTCCAGAAAATTGTGAAAAGTCCAGATTTAAAAAATTTAAAAAATCAGGGGGTTTACACTTGCTGGCCGAGAGCGACGGACTGGAGGTGTTGGACTTCCGACATCCCCTCGTGGAGGGGGCCTTCCGAGAAAAAATAACATGAGGCAAGGGGAAGCTCCTCTGCCTCTAGTGCTTGCACCTATTCTATGGGTTGCCGCCGGGTGGGTGCCTTTGGTTGCAGCCGCTGGAATGTCGACTGCTGTTTGTGGGTACTGCTACTATGTTACAATATCAGTTGATGATAATGCTGGCACAGTGATACCCTGGGGAGGAAACTTCATATGTCGTAGTTGTTTTGCTCGCTTTGCGCTTGTGATTGATCATGTTGCACAAGTTGAACGAGGGCTGATTCACCTTTGCACCCTTCTTATGAGCCCGGGTAGACCGAGCACATGGGCAAGATGCAAGTTCATTTTAGTTCGAATACGATACAGATATCAAAAATGATTCAAGCAAGTGGATGAGATCCTATAAACTTATCCTAGCTTTATTGCAGGCCTGTTCGGTCCCTGAGTTGGAACCGAACAATTTAGTCGTTGGATCTGCATGGGCCACCACAAAAATGTGTCACGACCCGCACCGAGAAATTCGGGCACGAGTGCGTGGGTACGTCCAGCCTACGCCGCAGTGTCGGCGGTAGTACGCTGTCTAGGTCATTATCACAGGTAATATATAATCTATCTCATCCACAGTAAAATAAATAGACAAGGAAAATGACAGGAAAATAGGAATACCAAGATTTCATAGAACAAAATGATATACAGATCCATAGTTAATACAAAGCCAGAAGATAGATCGGGGACAAACCCGAGTATATGCTGAAAGAAAATAAATAAGCAGCTACTGCTAACTACTCTGCAGAAGTAGCCTCCTGGGTGGGAACTGGCTCCTCATATGGGTCACCTGCTAACTCATAGTGGGCATAAAAGGTAGGGGCAAGTCCTCATCATCGCCTAAAACAACGGATCCAGTCAGGAAAGGAGCAAAGTACACAATGCACATCAAGATTTAAACTAAATATTCATGACAATTAACTTGAGTATCATGTTGAGAAAGTTGCATAGAAGAACATCAATATCTCTGAGTTAATGTTATAAACAGGAATATGAGAAAGCAGGAAATAAATGAGACAGAAAATGAAACTACAACAGTCAGCAAGAACTATAACGAGACCAGAAGCTATCTGTGTGAACTTGTGTTTATTTTAGAATACATAGTTGGCATGTAGGGGTTTATAAGGCTAATCCGGCCGTCATAGATGGCTATTAAATATGAACAATCGAGATCCGGCTGAGGGTACAGTCGCGTACCAACAGCTATTAAACATGATAGGGGAAAGGTAAACTACATGCCTTCTAGTATTCTCCCACCAGACATGAAAAGCAAGACATGAAATACAGTATCCAAGACATAAAATTCAGTATTCTAACACTACGTGTAATCATCAAGGGTACTAGTAGAGCAGAGAATTAACTATCACAATATAAAGATTAAACTTGAAGTGCAGGTACTTGCCTGTTGTTTGGATCCGATTAATTTTACTTCGGGGAAATATCCAGAGATGAGCCCGGATGCTGAAATAAACATTACCATCACGCTCAGAAGGTGTCAAATAGCTAGAAACGCCTATCCTTGGGTCCAATTTAGAGACAAGGGCAAAACGGCAGTTTCGGGTCAAAACGAGGTCCGCTGGTGGGCCCGCTTTGCACCGAAAAACGTGTCCGGGTCAAAGGTCTCCAAATTCACCAAACTTAGTGTCAACAGGTCAGGAACACTGATACGAACCGAACGAAACTTCCAGATTTGGATTCCGATGAGTCGAACACAAAATCGTCCGTCGAGCGGGGCTTGTGGGGCCCACGATACGCGATTTCGTCAACGTTCTCAGAATCGAACCAAACTTGACCCACAGGATCAGCGTATCGCTACGAGTCCGATGGCACAAGTTTCGTCTCGATCCGACGTGTGTGCACGAAGTTAGGATAAATTGCCGAAAAGGCGGATACGGGGTGATGTCCGCGGATACGTGTTGATTTCGGTGTGCACGCACACCCGAATCAGCTTCCACGAAAACTCACACGTCCGTATCGACGATGCGTACGTATCTGTGAAGACCGCACGCGAACAAGTCATCCCGTTTGGCGGAGCGCACTCAGTTCCGGGGTGAAACAGGGTCTGGTTTTTCCTATTTTTGGATCGCGGGGTGCGATCACCACAGGACGCGATGCCCCGAACAGTTTATCCGGACACCGAGAGGGTCATACAGGCTTCACAACGCAATTTGCGAAAATAAAAACGGAGCTACGAGGCGAAAGATACACGCACCTGAAGGAGATTCGAAAATCGGGTCTTCACCATGTCCGTGTCGTGTCCGACACGAAATTTGGGAATTAGGGTTAGGGTTTCTGATTTGGCCGGAGCTCGGGCTGGCCAGGGTGGCTCGCGGTGGGGAGGGGCCGGCCAGGGCGGCGCCGCTGCACGGCGGGTCGAGGTAGAGGCGGGCGGAGCCGCGCGGGAGGCGGCCGGAGCCGGGCTCGGGTGCGGTGCTGCGGGCTGTCGGCTGCTGCGGGGGAGGAGAAAAGAGGAGGAGAGGGAGGTGGCCGGCAGGCTTCGTCGTCGGGGCGGCGAGGCGGTGGTGGCGCAGGGAGGCGGGGCTCTGCGGCCGGCACGGCGGCTGGGGGAAGTGGCACGGTGGCGGATCTGGCCGGTGGGGGCTTTATATGGGAGATCGAGCGGGGGAGGCGAAGGAGAGAGGGGAGGTGGCCGGCAGTGGCGGAGCGAGCGAGGCGGAGGAGGGCGAGACGTGGCCGGGGCTGCCGGGAAGCGCAGGCGGAGGAATCGGGCAGCGGTGGACTGGGAAAACGGGTCGGAGGCGGGTCGGGTCCGGGCAGACCCGACCCGACCCGGCAGGTGAGCGGGCTGGGCCTGGTTGGCGGCTGGACCGCTGGGCTCGGCCCACTGGGCCGGGCCGACCAAAAAAAAAAAACAAATAATAATAATAATAATAATAATAATAATAATAATAATAATAATAATAATAATAATAATAATTAGTTAATTAAATAAATAAATAGTTTAAATAGTTTTTAGGTCTTTAAAAATAGGTTCGGGGTCCAATAAATTCCAGAAAAATTACCCTAAGTCCATTTTTTTATTTTACACCCAAAAATATTATTTCTATGATATTTTAATATTATTTATTAACAAATAAAAATCATTTATTAATTAAAAACCTTGATTTTAATTACAGAAAATTCTCAGAAAATTCCAGAAAATTGGGGAAAAATCCAAGATTTAAAATTCTTACAAAATCTGGGGGTTTACAATCTATCCAACTTATAAAAATTTCGTCCTCGAAATTTAAAAATTAGCCATAATCTGTTAATCCTTCATGTACATCATTCGCAATTTCTTTGCGATAATTAGAATCCCGATCACATCCACTGCAATCATTTCGTGGTTAAGATTCTATTGTTCCAATCAAGATTCAACCTAGAGTTATTACTTCTTACTTCCTTAAATTTCCCACAGGCAGATTTTAGAGTAAGTCCTTATAACATCTTCAAGGATTGCACATGATTACATGATTATGACCTTGCCTTACTATTCTAACTATCATAATTCCTCTAGAAGTGATTCGAGTCCAACAGTATTCCCATTTGTATGCTCCAAACTTTTAAATTCCATTCACATCCTCAATATTCTAACTAGGTAGTCCAACCTTCAAATTTTTAATTCTGTAATTCAAATCATCAAGTTGAAAAATAATTGTAGTCCACCACTGTTCAAGTCTGAATCATATATCCCCTAAATTTAAATTGACGATTTTACTTTCATTATTCAAGATTTAAATCATGTATCCAAGATACAACTTATTGGGTCCTCGATATCAATTCATTAATCATTTTAGTCACTCCTCTAAATTTTCAAAATTATAATGGCTTGCTTCTTCCAATCTGACCTTACTCGGTCACGATCCAAAGGACATTCCTCTAGAGTTGACAAATGCATAGCTACCCAACTTAGAGTTTACCCATTCATCACAAAAGACTATATACCTTAAGAAAAATATTCCTTAATATGCTTACCAACGTCATTCAATCCTCGAACTTCAACGCCGATCATGTCACATATGATATGTACTCAATTATGAAAGTTTAATCCCCAAGTATGTGATCGGCCTATGTGGCATATCCAGTACTATCTATGTACTAACTTATACCAGGCACGAGATTTCGTCTTTCCGAAATAAGGAAAGACGAAGATCAATAATAAAGAGTTCAAGGGTGGGGTGATAGAAAAGAAATATCGGGGTCAAGGCATTTTAAAGTATTCAGGTGGGAATTGTCAAGCGATCGTGGATTGAGTCCTATCTCGGTAATTCCTATTCACATGCTTGTATTATTACAGTTATGCAATCGGTACGATATGCTCGGTCATATCTAGAGGGCAACTAATCAACTATATATCTCAATCCACGTAAGGTATTATTTCGAAGGGCGAATCAAGCGCACTATGGTTGATCAGACCGTAATACACTGATTCTGAAATGTATCATTGTGGGCCTCCCCAATAATATACTTGTCATGAACAAGCTCGATAAAGAGTAAGCTTGCAAAACTAGGCTATAAAATAGCAGCATAAGTCAAGTACATCAAAATTTAGTGCACTAGATGATGATGAAAGGAGGTACAAATTATTTAAACACACAAAACAACCTACAATAAGCTCAGTAACAAAGGATTCTACAAACTCTACAGTTATCAAATACAAAAGCATACCAGGTTATTAGCAAGTTTAAAATTTACTAGGTTGGGGCTGAGGTCACGAACCAATGGGCACGAGCTAAATAATACTAGAAAATGATATCTATGAATCACTTACGCGCATTAGTTACTCTAAGAGTCTGCACGTTCTCCATGGTCATCGTCTAAGCTTGTCCGTGTTCTTGAGGTGGTGCCCTCTGCTGCGCTGCTGGGGCCTGGCCTGAACTGGAACTTTTGTGCAGTGTGCATCTTTGAGCAGCAGGACAGTCCTTCATTTGATGTGCTGCTGATCCACAATATAGACAGGCACCTAGTCTCTTCCTACAAACTTTCCAGGTGTGACCTTGTTTTCGACAAAAGCCACAAGTGGGAACTTGTTGATTCTGTCCTTGAGTTGGATTCATCTGTGGTCGCTTTGCAGCTTTTTCCTGTTGTGCTTGGTCTGGTGCTGACGTAGACGGCCGCTTCTGGCTGGACTCGATCCTTGTGGTGTACTCCACAGGTCGCGCTGCAGTAAGAACGTTCTCGTCGAAGGTAATTGCATTTGAACTGCTTGGCTTACGTGACTCCGAGCTAATTCTGTCGATGAAGTTCTCCGCTTGGTTTTGCTGAGTTTCTTGTTGAACCTTCTGATAGGCTTGCATCATTATATAGAACATGCGGAACATCTGCTGTTCGTCCATAGGCGGTCCCGGTGGGAAGGAAGGCATCGGTGGAATAGGCTGCGTCGAGGGTGGAACGCCATCTTGATGGATTATTGAGGCAGGCTGACTTGCTTGACTGCCTTGTGATGTTTGGCCTTCACCGACGGGTATCACATTATCTTCTTGGGTAACCACAACGGTTTGTGGTGTTTCTGCATGATCCTCGTTGCTGGCTTGTGGGTCCATTTCCCTGTATGCAAAATAACCAATAAGAGGCGCACAGGAATCAAGGCAAGATGCAAGTTCATTTTAGTTCGAATACGATACAGATATCAAAAATGATTCAAGCAAGTGGATGAGATCCTATAAACTTATCCTAGCTTTATTGCAGGCCTGTTCGGTCCCTGAGTTGGAACCAAACAATTTAGTCGTTGGATCTGCATGGGCCACCACAAAAACGTGTCACGACCCGCACCCGAAAATTCGGGCACGAGTGCGTGGGTACGTCCAGCCTACGCCGCAGTGTCGGCGGTAGTACGCTGTCTAGGTCATTATCACAGGTAATATATAATCTATCTCATCCACAGTAAAATAAATAGACAAGGAAAATGACAGGAAAATAGGAATACCAAGATTTCATAGAACAAAATGATATACAGATCCATAGTTAATACAAAGCCAGAAGATAGATCGGGGACAAACCCGAGTATATGCTGAAAGGAAATAAATAAGCAGCTACTGCTAACTACTCTGCAGAAGTAGCCTCCTGGGTGGGAACTGGCTCCTAATATGGGTCACCTGCTAACTCATAGTGGGCATAAAAGGTAGGGGCAAGTCCTCATCATCGCCTAAAACAACGGATCCAGTCAGGAAAGGAGCAAAGTACACAATGCACATCAAGATTTAAACTAAATATTCATGACAATTAACTTGAGTATCATGTTGAGAAAGTTGCATAGAAGAACATCAATATCTCTGAGTTAATGTTATAAACAGGAATATGAGAAAGCAGGAAATAAATGAGACAGGAAATGAAACTACAACAGTCAGCAAGAACTATAACGAGACCAGAAGCTATCTGTGTGAACTTGTGTTTATTTTAGAATACATAGTTGGCATGTAAGGGTTTATAAGGCTAATTCGGCCGTCATAGATGGCTATTAAACATGAACAATCGAGATCCGGCTGAGGGTACAGTCGCGTACCAACAGCTATTAAACATGATAGGGGAAAGGTAAACTACATGCCTTCTAGTATTCTTCCACCCGACATGAAAAGCAAGACATGAAATACAGTATCCAAGACATAAAATTCAGTATTCTAATACTACGTGTAATCATCAAGGGTACTAGTAGAGCAGGGAATTAACTATCACAATATAAAGATTAAACTTGAAGTGCAGGTACTTGCCTGTTGTTTGGATCCGATTAATTTTACTTGGGGGAAATATCCAGAGATGAGCCCGGATGCTGAAATAAATATTATCATCACGCTCAGAAGGTGTCAAATAGCTAGAAATGCCTGTCCTTGGGTCCAATTTGGAGACAAGGGCAAAACGGCAGTTTTGGGTCAAAACGGGGTCCGCCGGTGGGCCCGCTTTGCATCGAAAAACGTGTCCGGGTCAAAGGTCTCCAAATTCACCAAACTTAGTGTCAACAGGTCAGGAACGCTGATACGAACCCAACAGAACTTCCAGATTTGGATTCCGATGAGCCGAACACAAAATCGCCCATCGAGCGGGGCCTGTGGGGCCCACGACACGCGATTTCGTCAGCGTTCTCAGAATCGAACCAAACTTGACCCACAGGACCAGCGTATTGCTACGAGTCTGATGGTGCAAGTTTCGTCTCGATCCGACGTGTGTGCACGAAGTTAGGGTGAATTGCCGAAAAAGCGGATACGGGGCGATGTCCGCGGATACGTGTTGATTCCGGTGTGCACGCACACCCGAATCAGCTTTCACGAAAACTCACACGTCCGTATCGACGATGCGTACGTATCTGTGAAGACCGCACGCGACCAAGTCGTCCCGTTTGGCGGGGCGCACTCAGTTCCGGGGTGAAACAGGGTCTGATTTTTTCTGTTTTTGGATCGCGGGGTGCGATCACCACAGGACGCGATGCCCCGAACAGTTTATCCGAACACCGAGAGGGTCATACAGGCTTCACAACGCAATTTGCGGAAATAAAAACGGAGCTACGAGGCGAAAGATACACGCACCTGAAGGAGATCCGAAAATCGGGTATTCACCGTGTCCGTGTCGTGTCCGACACGGAATTTGGGAATTAGGGTTAGGGTTTCTGATTTGGCCGGAGCTCGGGCTGGCCAGGGTGGCTCACGGCGGGGAGGGGCCGGCCAGGGCGGCGTCGCTGCACGGCGGGTCGAGGCGGAGGCGGGCGGAGCCGCGCGGGAGGCGGCCGGAGCCGGGCTCGGGTGCGGTGCTGCGGGCTGTCGGCTGCTGCGGGGGAGGAGAAAAGAGGAGGAGAGGGAGGTGGCCGGCAAGCTTCATCGTCGGGGCGATGAGGCGGTGGTGGCGTAGGGAGGCGGGGCTCTGCGGCCGGCACGGCGGCTGGGGGAAGTGGCACGGTGGCGGATCTGGCCGGTGGGGGCTTTATAGGGGAGATCGAGCGGGGGAGGCGGAGGAGAGAGGGGAGGTGGCCGGCAGTGGCGGAGCGAGCGAGGCGGAGGAGGGCGAGACGTGGCCGGGGCTGCCGGGAAGCACGGGCGGAGGAATCGGGCAGCGGTGGACTGGGGAAACGGGTCGGAGGCGGGTCGGGTCCGGGCAGACCCGACCCGACCCGGCAGGTGAGCGGGCTGGGCCTGGTTGGCGGCTGGACCGCTGGGCTCGGCCCACTGGGCTGGGCCGGCCAAAAAAAAAAACAAATAATAATAATAATAATAATAATAATAATAATAATAATAATTAGTTAATTAAATTAATAAATAGTTTAAATAGTTTTTAGGTCTTTAAAAATAGGTTCGGGGTCCAATAAATTCCAGAAAAATTACCCTAAGTCCATTTTTTCATTTTACACCCAAAAATATTATTTTCATGATATTTTAATATTATTTATTAACAATTAAAAATCATTTATTAATTAAAAATCTTGATTTTAATTACAGAAAATTCCCAGAAAATTCCAGAAAATTGGGGAAAAATCCAAGATTTAAAATTCTTACAAAATTTGGGGGTTTACAGATTTGCTTACAGACCTGGGGTTCGTACAAGAACTTTTCCCAGGTTGCTAATGGAAGACTCTTTAGACTATCCCTGTCCAATTGCCTCTTTGGGCTGGACACATGGGTCGGTCTTGTATAACTTTTCATCAGGGGCACGCATTACAGTTAGCGACGCCTGCTGAGGGTCGGTCGAATGAGTAATTACTTGAGCTTGGCGAGCTCGTATTGTCCTAGACTTCTTCGCCCTACCACGCGGCGGTGCGTAGTATGAGGATTCAAAGTTTACATCTTCACCTTTCTCGGTATGGTGCATGGAGTCAGTGCTACATGAGATTCGGTCGAAGACAAACTTTTATTGTTGTTCTGGCCGCATGCGACCATATGTCTGCGGTTGCCGACCGGTGCCGCATAGTCCTCCTTATGCGAATTTTGACGTGGCCGCATGGAACATTTCTTAGCTTTCGAACTCCTGACATCGTAGTATTTTCCTCTGCCAGAGCTCAAGTTTTGAGCACCTTAATTGTCAGAAGAGGCTGCTGCATGAAAGGCGTCAGCTAGTGTAGACGCATGATGTGTGTCCCCTGCTGTAGGGAGAGAGACAGGGAGGATATGCTCCGCAGTTGGGTAAGGCAGAATGGTATTTTGCAACCATGTCATGCGGGTCTTCTTAGGCTTTGCTAACTGCCACGCACCCAGAACCAGAATACTGGAGAGCGGAAGAAGATAAAGTCAGCTACGTATACCAGAGTACTCTATACCACGAGATACGGTAACGGCTGTCTAGACATGTGAGGGTTTACTCTACAATCCATCAGGTAATCCTGGGTCAAGAATCATAGGTGTCTCAATCTCAAGCAAGCAATAAGTTTACAAGATGTATGATCACCAACATATAATAATAAGGTGTCCCAAACTATACATACCTAGATGATCATGACGCTAGTTACCAAAATAAAGAACTAGCAGATTACAATGTTACATGATCAGCTCTAGCTATAGTCTAGAATATGCTTTACATGTAGGCCTGCAGCTAGAATGTCAAGTCCCAAAATACGAGCTAAATACGTGCTCGATGGCTAAATGTCTCAAAAGAATAATTATACAAGATCAAGTAGGTGATGAAAGAATAACCCACTCATGGCCCCGGGTGCTCCTAATGTTCACCATCTTTAGGTAAAAAATATGGGAGATCTTGCAGTCCTGCTCCGATATCAGGCCATACAAAACCAGTAGGGTCAAACCCCAAAATAGCAAGTACCACAAGGGAGCCGAACTTATGAACTAAAACCAGCATGTAGAAAAATCAATAAGAATAGTAGGTAAAGTAACAGTTAAACAGTTCTGGAGTATTTAAACAAAGATATCTGAAATCAGTACTCATGTTACCATTTTCGGATCAGTTGTTAAATAAATCAGGACGAGACTAAACTGGAAATCAAGCGATCACAACCAATCATGCCCTACGGCTTGCTATCATTAGCTAAATAGGGTTATCACAGTCATAGTTACTAACACATGTAGTTTGAGATTCTTTACAGCCACATGCCCTACAGACTATTCGGGTTATCCAAACAAACAGGTACATAGTACAAGTTTATCAGGTATAATCATTTTATTATCTTTTTTGGTAGTGCAACACTCGTCGGTGTGCTGGAAGTGTGCCCCTCACGACGGAGAGCTCCAAATCCATCAGGTGTCGTTGGGATACCATGATTGCATGTAGCCAGAAAATCTCTGTAGATGCTATCTAGATTATTATTCTAGTTATTAGCCTGGACAATTATCAAGGATTTCTGACAGTGGTGCTCAGGAATCTGCCTTAGACATGATATAAGACAGAACAGTAACTTGATGTGTACAATCAATTTCAACCACGGGGATACATGTCATGCAATACAGTTGCTACTAATAGCCTTGATCAGGATAGTACAAGAATTCTCGAGTCAGGAGTACGCTACGTCGAGACACTATCAAGATTATCAGGATCATGAGTATCTGGATAGTCAGTACAATATCAGGATTATCAATACAGTATCACGATTCAGTTCAATACAAGGATTATCAGTACATTGTCAGGATTATCAGTACATTATAAGGATTATCAGTACAATATCAGGGTTATTAGTACAGTGTCAGGATTATCAGTACAGTGTCAGGATTATCAGTACAGTATCAAGATTTAGTTCAATATCAGGGTTATCAGTACAGTGTCAAGATTCAGTTCAATATCAGGGTTATCAGTACATTGTTAGGATTATCAGTACAGTTTCAAGATTATCAGTATAGTATCAAGATTCAGTTTTATATCAGGTTATTAGTATAGTGGCAAGATTCAGTTCAATATCAGGGTTATCAGTACAGTGTCAGGATAATCAGTACAATATAAGGATTATTAGTACAATATCAAGATTCAGTTCAATATCAGGATTATCAGTACAGTGTTAAGATTTATTTCAGTGTCAAGATTCAGGAGTTTATTTATAGTATACAATCACTAGATCATGTAAGAAAAATCAAGATCAATATTAAAAATATCATATTCAGTAAATAACTAGGATTAACTAAAATAACGGGATAAAGAGAACCAGAGAATCATCAAGAGTTAAGCATATTAAAGAAAATACTGGCATACAGGTGCATAAATCATCAATTCAGGGTTGACGTATAAAATTGGGCAAGAAAAATAACATCCGTGCACAATGGGCCAAAAACCACTATTAGCGCATAAATGGCCAAAAAGAGTATTGGCGCACAAATGGCCAAAACCTATTTTGACGCACAAATCACTAATCTGGACAGTTCTGACGCACTTTGATACAAAAGTGCTCCAACCGAAAGATGGCACACAAATCATACTAAAGCGCACATATAGGACCTTGGCGCACAATGATAGAAGTACACGAGCCAAGTGCTTGGCACATAAATCTATCATTGGCGCACAAATAAAAGTACCAAAGTTATGAACTTGGCGCACTTTCATCAAGTATGTCAGTAGTGAGCTTTGGTGCACTAACAAGCGCAGGAAGGTCTACTAAAAGATAAAATACAAGTTTCAAGGTATGGCACAGCAGTCGAGACGATCTTGCAGTCGAGAACACAATTATCGAGAATGATCAAAAGTTATTGCTTAGTCATTAAGTAGTTATGAAGGGCTACAAAGTGCGCCATCTCTGGAGAATGTCACGTAGTGCGCCACACAACAAAGTAAGCCATTCTTCAAAATTGACAAAGTGCGCTGGTAAGTAATTATGAAGGGCTACAAAATACGTCGTCTCTAGAGAATGCCACATAGTACGCCACATAGCAAAGTGCGCTATTCTCCAGAAGCGACAAAGTGAGACGGTAAGAAAAGTTTTACTAAAGTGCGCCAACTCTACAATATCTGCAAAGTGCGCCAACTTGACTATTTAAGCAGTGGTGTACATTCTTGATGACTTGTAGACCCATTCAAAAGTATGCCAAGTAGGGTTGGCGTACTTTTGAAGGAATTATCATAGTACAAAATGTACGTAGGAGTAGAGAAGTGCGCCCAGAGTACTTAACATATCTTGGAGCACTTTATAAGAAATTTTATGAAACACACACAAGTGCTCTCACTGGAACTTTATTTTATGCAACAAGGGTTCCCTACATACTTTTTGTATGCATTCCCAGGCCAACTTTGTATTCTCCGACTTGCTGTTCTCGGACTCCATGAGCAAACCAATTCAAGAAAAACAAAATCATCAATGAGACCAGTTCTAAGTGTTACCCAAAAATAAAACCTATCAAGTGATTAAAACAAGCTATACTAAGAATCAAAGATAGATCCATGGTTGTTCCTTCGGTTAAAAATGTACTTGCCTATGGTCAAGTTGTAGCCTAATACTAACACTACGAAGGTCACCCACAACCAATGCCAAGCTCGGCTGTTGTTCTCTATTGGGAAAAAAATAAAGAAGGAAAGAAAAATTAAAGGAAAGGAAAAGTGGAGGAAAGAGAATTGGATTGCTTATATAGGAAGAGCTATGATTGTATGCCATTGGATCATAATCCATGTCCCTCACCCAGGTTCATCACAGCCACACACCAAGAAAACCAAGGGACCAATGGTCCAAAGCATGCAACTAAGAAAAACTTACAAAAATAACCTAAAAAATGTATGAATGGCATAAAGCATGATGTAAGCAATTAATCAATAAGCAAGCTATACATGTATAATACGTGTATATCGGGTACGTATACTAGCTCAGTGAGATGAGTCTCACACCAACATTGAAGAAACGACGCCCTCAAAGAGCATTTCCTCAAAGGCTTGCTGGTCGAAGCCTACAACCAGCATCCTCTGGGTTTAATCCAACTTCGACGCGTCGGACTATTTCACGACCTTCTCATCAGAGGAGAAGGAAGTCCCCAGCAGAGTCGTCACCTTATTTTCCATTGAAGTAAGTTTGGAAAACTTTTATTTAATAACAAACAAAAAGTAAAAAAAAATCCTAGACATAAAATATAAGTACAATATTTTTTATTTGGGTAATGTGACGATGGAGGTCGAGTACTACAGCGATTCTTTTACTACGTTGACGGTCCGACGAGGGGATAAGGGATGCCATCTTCTCTTCTCTCTGCCTTGAGCTTGTGTGCACGTACGTAGCTCGTCTGGAGGGGTATGATCTTTGAAGCAGTAAACCCAACCAACCCTTGGAATGTCTAAGTTTCTCCTATTTATAGCCATCATGTTGGTGGACTATAGGTGCCGCATATGCTTCTGTTTGGTTTTCGTAGGAGGCTCCTTCAATAGAATGTGGTTGCAACTGTAGACGCATACTATGGACATGCTGCCACATGTACATCCTTAAAATGATGTAGTTGAGTCCAGGCCGAGCTGCCACGTGGACGTTTGTTGCTATTTGTTGTTGCTGAAGAACTGGGCGGTTCTCGTCTTTTGTTTGCGTGACTTGGTCAGCTTGACACGTGGCCCACATTTAGTTAGAGAGAATTAATTTAGTCATAACAGGAAGATTTTATCTCAATAACCCTACCACGTTGGACGCATGGAGTCTGGAACGCATGGGGCCAGAGACGCATGGAGTCTGGAACGCATAGGACCAGAGACGTATGGAACACATGGAGTCTGGAACGTATGAGGCTAGAGACGCATGGAAGGCATGGAGTCTGGATTGCATGGGGCCAGAGACACACGAAGTCTAGGATAAATGTGTCCTCGTACAAGTGGCTCACGCATGTCAGGAGTAAAGTTAATGATGATATGAGGTTCTGTCGTTTAGCGTGCTCACGTCTTTCGAGGCATTCAGAAAGTACTTTTTGTCAGAATTTTGTGTCAGACAATCTTTTTGTCAAGCCTTTATGTGGCCAATATTGGGACGCATGGATGCTTGAGGGAGTAGTGGCGCATGCGGACACTAGTTACTTAGTGGCGCATGACACTGCTGGCACATGGAAATATTAGTTACTTCGTGGCGCATGTCACTGATGGCACACAGGAACACTAATTATGAAGTGGTCGGCACATAACACTAGATTATTATGGCGCAGGGGGCTTGATCACGGCGGCACATGGCCTTTGGTTACTGTTGGCATATGATAGCTGCTTTTCTGGGCCGCATAGTCATTTTGCTGCATGATTTCGTCTGAGTCGATCTTGGGGCGCATGTTTATTGGACGCATGGATCTAGACTTTTTCATGCTTTTACAATATTGTTTACATATAAATTTTTTGATTATCGAAAGAAAAAATTTCTATTTAAATTTATATAACTAATAACTCATATACAAAAATATATAAAACATTATAATTATAACAAAGTATATATAAATTATAGAAAATTTATATATAAATTATGTAACAATTTTTTTTTGTAACAAATAACTTATAATTAAAACACACACACACACACACACACACACACACACACACACACACATATATATATATATATATATATATATATATATATATATATATATATATATATATATATATATTTTTATTTATTTATTTATTTATTTATTTATTTATTTATGTTAATTAACAAATAACTTATAATTTTATAAAAAATAAGTTAACTTATAAAATACTATTTAAAGTTATTAACTTATTGTGTAACTTTAAATAGTATTTTATAAGTTAACTTATTTTTTATAAAATTATAAGTTATTTGTTAATCAACATATATATATATATATATATATATATATATATATATATATATATATGGGTTGATGATCCACCCTCTTTTTTGTCCACCCCAAACATCCCACATGTTAACACCGTTGGATGGACTTTAAGTCATCTAATCTTAACCGTTGATAAATCAACGATCTTGGGGTGGACAAAAAAGGGGATAGATTTGATTCCTTCCCTATATATATATATATATATATATATATATATATATATATATATATATATATATATATATATATATATATATATATATATAAAACATAAAAAAAATTATAACTTATATCTCTCCTTTTTGTAATATCTATATTAATGCAAGCAAAAAAAAAAAATCGCCCACATCGCCGACCAAGAAACACATTCCTACGTAAAAAATTCCTCACCGTCGAATTCCGGCCACGTCACCGATCTCTTCATGAGATCCAACGGCTTCACATCCCTAGAAAAAGCAGTAAAAATCTAACACAACCGTTGGATCTTATTTAAGTCATTTAATCTTAAACGTTTGTTTGAACCATTCAAATCAATGGTTAAGATTATACAAGTTAAACAAGATTCAACGGCTGTGATCATGTGGATGCTTGAGAGATACAAAAATGGAGAATCCCGATCCCTCCTCATATATATATATATATATATATATATGGTGGGACCAGCAAGGGGGAGGGGGTGTGGGGGTGTATGGTGTGGGGTTGTGGGCACAATATATATATAGGAGGGATCATGATCCCCTCATTTTTGCATCCCCTAGTATTCCCTCTTTCACAATTGTTGGATCGTATTTAAGTAATTTATCTTAACCCTTGATCTGAACTATTCAAATCAATGGTTATGATTGGATGTCTTAAACAAGATCCAACGGCTGTGATCATCGGAATGCTTGGAGGATGAAAAATTAGGAATTATATATATATATATATATATATATATATATATATATATATAACTTATAAAAAAAAATTGCAGTTTGGTCCGGACCCAGACCGATTCGACCCGGTCCACCGCAGACCGGGTCATGTGTCTGGACTTGATCCATAAATAAATAAACCGGGCTAGGTCGGGCCAGGTCGGCCCACTCTCTCCAACGGTTTCAACCCAGCCCGAATCGAATTGGGTCAAAGTCGTTCAGCGCGGACGACGGCCGGCTAGGACCCAATAACACCTTTAAGCATGGAACTTTAACACATTTTCGTTCATACCAACCTTGAAGCATGGAACTTTACACCTTTTCGTTCATACCAAAGGTTCTAGACTTTGTTTCCGTCCTTCGCGTGACAAGTCTTATTTATATTTCCAAGAAAAGCCTTAGTGCCATGAGATGAATAAAAAACCTCATCTTATTATTAATTCTAGACCGGAATTTTGGGAGAAAGAGTGGACAAAAGCTTACAGTTTATTGTCTTTGAACTTCTTCAAATACTATATATTTAGCATAACCGAACGGCCTCTTAGCATCATATTGCACAAGTGGAGTAGGTCAGGAAATGCAAATCCAAACTCCAAAGTAACAAAAAGGTGCACATAACAATTGTTATGTAGATAACCAAATAATTTGCAACCCTCAATATATTGTACCAATTTAAACCATCCAAGTAAGATCAAAGGACCAAAACCTTGCTTCTGGTTAACCAACGATTCAGTCGACGACGAATGAGTCCTCATATGTCCCAAACAGGGTGTAACAAGTACAAGCAATCCAATCCGAATTAGTCTTGGTGTTAAGTTTTTAACATATATAGACGAAGACGCAAAGGGAGATCAGCAATAGAGCAATAGATCAGCAACAGACCTGACATGCTTACTTCAAACAAGCTCTTTACTGAAGTTGTAATGCCAGGTGTTAATATACTGACCAACAAGATCTTCTATCAAAGTTGCCACAAGATTTTATAAAAATGATTAGACCAAATACTCGGTAGATTCATCAGAGCAGGCCCCCCAAATAAAAGTGAATAGATGAGTAAGTAGGTTGTAAAAAATCATATAATTGACACAAAATTATAGAAATACATAAGCAAGATAACCACATGAACAAAGATCCATTGAACATAATGATAGTGTTCTATTGTGCACACAAGAGTTCAGTATAGCAAATTATTACAGAGGAATTGCAAGAAAACAACAAATTGACGCGATTACGAAGAAAATTGCAACAAGTTTAGATAAACCTCAATAAAACTGTTGAAAGTATTCTCTGAGGGCAATGCAAAGGATAGAAGAGAGGTGGATCTCCGTAAACAATGAAAATGGCAAGACATGCACCTACTCATTTTCTACTTTCATAGCAATAATACAAATCAATTCTAATAAATGGCTAACTAAACAAGACGTGTGATCCTCCAACCCACATAACAAAACCTACGAAGAATCAGAAGAAGCCATTCCTTGTATTGCCATATCTAGTCAGCCTGCAGAAATTGAATAGAACAATCCAAAGTAACATCAGTGGGACTGAAACTTGACCGACAACTGTATTTCACACATAGCATCTAAACCCTGCAGGTTTAGGAAGTCTGACAAGAATAGATGCAAGGAAAGAAATAAAAGCATACCTTTGCTATTAACAAGTGCAGACAGAATCAACTATAGAACTTGAGGTCCATGGAAGCATGCAAGTGACCGCACCAGTCGAGTGGATCTCATCACCCTGACACACACAAAAGGTGCAACTTGTAGCACCATGATCCCAATGAATCGTACCATAGGAAGTATCGAACTTAAAAGAGTATTTAAATCTCATCTCAATAAATAGGGTATGATAAAACCCTAAGCAAGAACAGGAATCCTATCCCTAGGCTATAAAAACCTAGTCGAGCAGAAAAGGGATGTCATCACTATAATCCCTAATTCCAGCGTGCACACTTGGTCTGAATTTTGGATGACTTTTGCAAGGTTATTGAGGCCTAGGGATAGGATAAACCGATCTCTCATTGTTGCTGTTCGATTTTGACCTGAATGGATAGAAGATGTTCAAATAACAGTGGTCAAATGATGAATAAAAGCTACGAACTCTAGCTTCCACTCCAGAACACCTTGAATCATCATAAAAACTATTTAGTGGGTCATCAAGATACCCTATTTGGGTATCAGTTTGAGCAAACAACTAAGTTGCTAACCTGATTTTGATCCCTTCTTGTCACACTTTCATCTCAAGGGGCTCAAAAGAGTAGAGACCCCCTTAGACCAACAATACTGCAAACAATATGAACCATACCTGCACTACAACTTGCAAAGACTTCCTAGATCCATCTCAAGCTAATCCAAACAACTTCAACGTTCCCGAGTTCAATGACCACAACTTCCATGAGGACCAAGCTTAGTTGGTTCTTAGAGACTAATGGGCATACGTCCAACTAGGCCAGATGTCCTAAAATGTTTCTCTGGAAGAGAAGCCATCAAGCTCCTCAAAATTGATCTGAGACGAATCAATTTCATACAATTGAAGGTATAGATGATTATTTGCTGGAAATTCAAGAGGAAAGCAGAAGCATTCATCTAAATTCCACCGCAAGTGCACTAAGCCTTCTCACTACCAAGGTTGTCAAACTGCCTAGGAAGTCCTAGGTGATGACCCCATGAGTACCTAGGCATATTGCTTAGTCGACCAGGCATGCGCCTAGAACTATAGTGTAACTAGTTTATTGACACCATACAGAGTAATGTAACTGAGAAAACAACATAGTTGTCTATAGATGAAATTCAAGAAAAGTAAACCATTGCTAGAGCGTATAATTTTGAATCTATAAAGTTTGAACAAGCAAGAAGTATTTTCTAGTGTCATGAATAAAATCAAGAATTTACAAATTCTAGGTAACGCAGGTTACAAACTAGTTATATGAAAATATAAATGGAAGTAAACCTAAAGTAAGCTGCACTCGGTCACATAGAAGAAATGTGAAGAAAAAATTGCAACCGTGGACCTAGCAAGCACCAAAATTGATGTGCAAGTGACGAGCAATTATCTTCTTTACCAGTTATATTGGTAGAAATTCCTTTCTTCTCTTGCATCAAATGGGAAAGATGGTAGGAATTAACTCCGTGCTTCTCCAATTCCCTTGAACCTAATCCGAGAGATTTGAAGAATATTTGGAGAAAGTAGCCAGAGTTAAAAGTTCTACACTACTTGTTATAAAGATTTAAGCTGCTGTCGTGAGCAAAAAGAAAGAACACAACTATCATATCAACCATGAAGAAATAAAACTTGAAAATAAAGATGTTGAAAAGGCTGTAATAAGTTTCAGATTCCAACAATATTACATCATAAACTTCACATATATATATATATTCAATAAATAAAAGCTAACAAAAGATTGAAGTCAACCTTAGCTTTCCACCAGTCAAAGTCATACCACAAATACATAAATGAACACTCCTCACCTGTGATCACACCTCAACTCTCAGCAGTCGATTTCACCGCCCTTTCGGATTCATGATTTGCGAGAACACTGCACTCGGCGTCAGTCCATCAGTGTCTTCGCTGTTAAGGCTCCGTCCTCCAATGCTCATTGTTGTTGTTGTTGTTGTGGTAGTAGTTGTTTCGATCGATGGATTGTCAACATCTTTCTTCCCTTTCATCACCAACGGCATCCCCTCGCTGTCTGACAGCCCACCAGCTCCAACAATTTCTCCACTTTCCTCTGCACTCTCCTGCAACTGTAGGGCAAACTCAAGATTCCATAGTACATCGCCCATTGACGGCCTTTCCATTCCCTGATCAGACACACATTTCTCTGCAGTCTCGGCAAACTTCTTAAAGCACTGTGGGGCAATCTTCCCCTTCAAGTAAGGATCAACAATCTGATCAAGTATTCCTTTCTTCTGGCAGTGCAGTGCCCATTCTGCCAAGCTCACTTGCTCTTTAGCAAGGGTCGGGTTAAGCGCCGGTCGAGCACATAAGACCTCAAACAAGACAACACCAAAGGAATACACATCGGACTTTTCAGTCAGCTGCTGTCGGCGGAAGTACTCGGGATCGAGATATCCAAAGCTTCCCTTCACCACTGTACTCACGTGGGTATTGTCAAGGTCGGGTCCTGTCTTCGACAACCCAAAATCCGAAACCTTTGCAACCCATTTATCATCTAAAAGAATATTGGTGGTCTTGACGTCTCTGTGGATTATAGTGTGCTTCGCTCCAGTGTGGAGGTAATGTAGCCCACGGGCTGCACCGATGCATATTTCTAGCCGCTGCCTCCACGGTAAGGGTGAATTATTGGTCTTGTACAGGTGCTCACGAAGAGTGCCGTGTGCCATGTAGTCATAAATCAGTATCATTTCCCTGTTCTCTTCACAGTAACCAATTAGGGAGACCAAATGTCGGTGCCGGAGCTTGGAGAGCATCTCAATTTCGGTTTGGAACTCATGGACTCCTTGGTCCGACATGGGATTCCCTCTCTTGATCGCAACTTTCATGGATCCGCCATCAATCTCCCCACGATAGACCTTTCCGAACCCGCCAACACCAAGAAGCAAAGCTTCATCGAAACCATTGGTAGCTGCTTCAATCTCCGCGAACGAGAAATGGCGACAGAGGTTGGAGGGAAGCGACGAGGCATTACTTCCAGTGGTGTTGGTCTTGGCAGAGCTGGCAGTGTGGGAGTTGCCATAGAGTGAAAGCGGAAGCCAACCGGAGGGCCCATCGCTGCCTCCGCCAGCAACCTTCCCCCCTTTCTTCTTCTGCCTCCGGCAAAGAACAAAGAGCAAGAAACATCCGAGAAGGGCAGCGAAACCACCACCGACCCCGCCAGCAATAACTGGAGTATTGTTCTTAGATTTACCAGAGCGACGATTTCGAGCCCTGCCAGGATCAATTTGCGGCTGCGGGGGGGAGTCCGGATTCGGTCCGGCAAGATTATTGTTGCCGTCTTGTAGCTTAAACACCTCAAGCCCATTCAATATCGCATCATACATGAACGGTTTCATTGTTCCATCAGGCTGGAGCTCGAGCCACAAATCCACCAAACCGGTACCCGTCGTAATAAAAACAAAATCAACATAGTAAGGATCGCCGATCCCCCCGCTCCAAAGAATCACATCAGCCCCCTTATAAGCAGTCTGATTGTTGACGTAAATATTGAACACCCTTGTGTTGGGCTTCGTCACCGGGTATTGAATCTCACAGAAGTGCAGCCTCAGCAGGTAGTAGAACCCTCCGTCCACCGACAGAATCCAAGTGAGGTTGAAGTTCAAATTTACTTGCTTGTCTGGGCCCATGGACCTCGCCGTCGAGTACACGTCCACGGGGGCAATGTACTCCGGTATGCTCGCCGGGTAGTCGATCGTAACGTTGGGGTCAGCGGAATAGGTGACCCCGAACCCAGCACCGTAGATATAGGGCGAGTCGTCGTCCCAGGTACGGAACAAGCCCGAGTCCCCTGTGGGGGAGACGGCCTGTCCGCCGACGTTGAGGCGGTAGACGGTCTGCACGGCCCAGTCGGCCTCGACGATGAACGGGGTCTTCGTGCCCCCGTTGACAAGCATGGGGGGGTTGGCCGTCCCAAAAATGTCCGGGACGGAAAGGATCTCGATACCGTTTATCAAGGCGTAGGCGTTGGAGTGATTACCGGATGGGGTGAAGGTGAGGTTTAGTGTAGGGGTAGAGACGTTGACGGAATATTCTCTGACGAGGTAGTCGAAGTTGAGGGCCTCGGCGGTCTGTAGGGCGCTGAAGTTGTTGAGGAGGGTTACGGGGCCGGCGGTGACGGAGAAGATGGCGTCGGAGGCGAGGAGGCCGGCGGAGGAGAAGTTGGAGGGGTAGAAGTGGAGGCGGAGGAACTTGCGGCCGGGGCCGAGGGGGAAGGAGTAGGTGAAGGGGGAGGTGAAGATGCGGGCGGAGAGGTAGGGGACCAGGGGGACGGAGGAGTCCTGGGAGGAGGCGGTGGGGCCGGGGGAGGTCAGGGAGGGGTTGAACTTGGATCCGACGTCGCCGAACCAGGTGCGGCCGTCGCTGTCGTTGGACTGGCCGCGGGCGCCGCAGTCGAGGAGGATGTCGTCGCGGGGTACAAAGCCCCCGGCGGCGGCGGTGGCGGCAGTGGCAGCGGAAGAGAAGGGAAGTAATAGTAGGAGAGTGATTAAGCAGCAGAGTGGAGGAGTCATGATCATGGAAAGAAACCCTATCGAGCTAAGTTCAGCTACCTAGATCTAGGGTTTGGTAACCCTAGATCAAGAAATCAAGAATTGAGTGGGAAGAAGATGGGAGAAGATACCAACCTGTGATAGGAATTCAGACAAAGGGAAGCGGAGGGGAGTCCGATGTTTGCTGGGGCTTTTTTTTTTATTTTTTAAATAGTAGATTAATGGATTTTCTCTGAAAAAACCTTACATGTTCATGAATTTAGTGATTGATATATTTTATTTCTATTTCCAACGACCGCGTTTTTACTTCCCTGATTCATGAGGCTACTTATCCATCGACTAAGTAAAATTAATACTTCTTATTCCTACTTAGGCATTTTGTTTTTCGATGGAAATTTTTAAAATTTAGTTTCTACCCAACTTAACATTGTACTTTTAGTAAATTTCTATTCTAGTTGGTAAAACTTTTACATTAAAATTATATATAAAAAAATCTTCAATGGTTCTCCATTTATATCCTTGGTGTCACAAAAATAAAATGATCAATTTAATGGTGTGGAACCCAATAATAATTGTCACGAGAGATAGAAAAATTTATATGAGTTTCTTATAAAAATTCTTAATCCTACATCAATACCATTTAGGATAGAAATCGAAATAGAAACCACCATTAGAAGAAAAAAATTTCTAAAAAAAAAATTTCTACCAAAGAAATATGAGAGATAGAAACTTCATTAGAGATAACCTTATATGATTAAGTAAAGTTATTTAGCAATTGCAAGTTAATTTTATTTAATGTCGTTTAAGGCCTTTCCTTCATCATCATTCTAAATTTATACTACATCACATTAGAAAAAAAAAAGTATATCCGAATTTATGGCATTTTTTTTGATATGTTTGGTAGGAGAGAAAAGAAAAAAAAATGGAGAAAGAAAAATAAAAGAGAATTATGATGCTTCTTTTTTTTGGTATAAAAAAAAGTGGAGGGAAGAACAAATGAACGGGTTACATTTTTCTCTTAATCTAATAAATTCATTCTCTCCGAGGATAGAGGATGGAAGAAAAAATGGAAGCTTATATTAATTTATAATTATACATCATATGAATTATATTATTTAAAAATTGTTTATGAAGTCAAATGATAAATAAGTACTTTTAGTTCACGATATTGGTAAATATATAAAAAAAAAAAAAAAATCTTTCACTTTCTTTTTCGTACAAATATAAAGTGCATCACTTCCATTTTCCATTTCTGTCACCAAACAAAAAAGAAGAAAATATTATTTTGTTTCCATATTCCATATTTTTGTTCTTGAAATTTGTATTATTATTATATAAGTTGCACCCACGAGTGTAGAGAGAATATTTTCTATAATGAAAATTATCAAGACTTTCTTACGTAACGGACTAGCGCTGAGATGATGAATGATTATTTCGTCACATCTATTGAAGAAGACGTATTGGATGTCGTTGACAATAAAAATATCGTTTAATATTTTCATAAGATGAAGTCTTGAAAAAAATTATTATAAAATATATTCGATTGAAATAGTTTATGATAGTTTGTATTAATATATAATATTTTTTAGATTATAAATATATTTATTATAATTTATTATATTTTATAATAAGTGCTACGTTTTTTAGATAAAAAATTATCATTTTGTCATGGAAATAAATGTGGAGTTGAGTGTCATTTCGAGCAAAATAAAAAAATAGGACGGAAGACGCTTTTGTGGGTGGTAGTCTAATAATAATAATAATAATAATAATAATAATAATAATAATAATAATATATATATATATATATATATATATATATATATATATATATAAACGTCGAAATCTTCAAGCTCAAATGGTAAGGAGGTCTATAAACTTCTAAGATAAAGGGGTTCAATCTCCAAAGGAGCAAAAAATTTCACATATTTTCTTGGAGACATGTTTTGAATTTATCAACTATTTCCAAAGAGAAGTCTGTGTGAATTCTTGGGAGGATAGGTAGGACATAAAAGTACCTAATAAAATAAGTAGAAACAGCGAGACATGGTGGTACGGGCAGATTAAATTGTTGGAGATGGAGATGTCTTTCACACACAAAATACGAAAGCAATATCTTGTAATCGAGCTTCTGAAAGCTATGGATTAACAAAAGAGTAGCAATAACTTGCAATCGAGCTTCTGAAAGCTATGGATTGACAAGTGACTAAAACAGAACAAAAAAGAATTAACATGGTTCGACAATGTGCCTACGTTCTCGGACAATTATAATTCTTTACTTTCTTTCTCCACTAAGAATAGTGGGATTACAAATTACAAATTCTTTCTTGGATACACTTAAGAGACTCACAAACTCTCATAGAAAAGTATGGACACGCTTTGGTGAAGAAGCACTCGAGGTAGAAGCACCGTCCGGAAGAACACCGCAAGCAAGAAGCACCAAGAGCACCACCACTTCTAGCACCAAGATTACAAGGGAGAAATCTTACAAACATCTCCCAAACCATCTCCTTATATTTCCATAAGGGAATGAACCTTCTCCTCCAATATTCGTTTCATCCAAGGTTCATTAAGCTTGGGAACTCCAAAAGTCATTAGACTTTCTCCAAGGTGAATGAACATTGGGAACATCAAACCCTCTCTCCAATTAATGAGGGATCACCCAAAAAATTTCTTCTAGACTTAAGTGGAAGGTTCCGTCATACCAGCTGCACTTCTACAAAAGATGTGCTTGTCTTTCGGTAAAGACTTAGTCATCATGTCTGAGTCATTGTCATTGGTATGGATCTTCTCGATCTGAAGTTGCTTGGATTCCACCACGTTACGAATCTAATGATATCTCACATCAATATGCTTTGACTTTGATTGAAAACTCGAATTCTTGCTCAAATGGATAACACTCTGGCTATCACAATAAAGAACATATGCTTGTTCTTGACCCAACTCCTGTAGGAATCTTTTCATCCACAGTAGTTTCTTGCGTGCTTCTATAGTTACGATATACTCTGCTTCTGTAGTTGACAGAGCAACACACTTCTGTAACTTTGACTGACAAGACACAGCTCCCCTTGAAAGAGTAACTAAATATTCTGAAGTAGATTTTCTTGGGTAAAAATCTTCAGCCATATCTGCATCTGTGTACCCAATCAACACATGCTTGTCATTTCCAAAGCACAATCTCATTTTGGAAGTACCTCTGAAGTATCTCAAAATCTACTTCACCGCTTTCCAATGCTCTTTACCCGAATTGGATAAGAATTTGCTGACGACACCAACTGCATGTGCCATGTTAGGTCTGGTGCACACCATCATGTACATAAGACTGCCAACAGCTGAGGCGTATGGCACCGATGCCATCTCTTCCTTTTCTTTATTGCTTGTAGGACACTACCTTGAGCTGAGCAGAAAGTGATTAACAAGTGGATTAGCAACTGGTTTTGCCTTGTCCATGTTGAACTTCTTCAACATCTTCTAGATATAACGTTCTTGTGATAACCACAGCTTCCCATTCCTTCGATCACGGGAGATATGCATACCGATAATCTGCTTTGCTGGACCTAAGTCCTTCATTGCAAAGGACTTGCTGAGCTCTTTCTTTAATTTGCTGATCTTGTCACTGTCACGATATAGAAGAAGTATAATCAGTTTACCATCAGAATACCTTTTGACAAACACACAATGATCAGAAGTGGTCCTCTGGAATCCTTGTTTGGTCATGAAGAGATCAAACTTCTTATACCATTAGCGGAGTGTCACGCCCCGATCTCCCGCAGGCAAATTGGCCGTTCCCGTTAGGCGAGAATCACCGCGCCAGCGCTCCCACGGAACAATCGCTTTGACCCATCCGGGCGTGATGTCGCACGAGCGTGAGCCATGCCCATGCAAGGCCGTGGTTCATTGGCTGGCGGTAAGAGTTCTAAGCCACATAGTCGCACAGATTGTCCGAGTGCAGCAGAGTCATGAACGCATAGGCGATCGGTAACAAGTTTACTAAGTCGACAATATAGTAGAAGAATTGAATAACATAAGTTAAAGTAAAGTAACTCTTTATTGATATAAACAAGTGTTACAGGCGGCGCATGGCCGAGATTATAAGTCGCTCAAGCCTCTCTCTTTGAAACAGTAAAAGCGTGCCAAGTGGCTACAATTGTGGAATGATTGTACAGGCGATGATCAAGCAATGTTCCAACATTATGTCTTGTATATGTGCTACAGATTCGGACGCAACGCTCTAAGGCTCCAGAGTTGAACTCTGCACCTTAGCACGCACGAAGGAGACATCCGCACCGAACGAGGTTCTTCCGCACCCTGCAAACGATCTGGTGGATTATCAATACATTGAATGCACTGGTTGGGAGGCCACTCGCTCGACAAATCCAAACACGTAATATAGGTTTCATGCACCAACTATTATGTTGTCTTTCTAGTTGCCTTAGGATCAGTTTCATGCAAAGATTTAATAGCCTAATTCGTGTGGCAGTGCGCCGTGCGACATGAAAGAAAACACGGCAAAACTTACCAACTTACCATTTGGCCTTCTCTGTCCAAGGCAAACATTGTTAATTCAAGCACGAGTAGCATATATGAAAACCAAGGCAATAGTATATGCAAACACGAGAGTCATGGACGGGACTATATCCCAGGTGCACAGTTATTTTTAATGCGATGCAATGACTCGCACGCGGATAGCCGCTAAGCGAGGATGACTTATCAATATGACATAAGTCGCTGGCATAGCCATTAATGGACGGTTCGTGATCTCGAGACTAAAAGTTACATAACATACGACCACTCATACGTCCCGTCCGGATCGGTCCCAGTGCCCCGACGACCGTCCGAGGAACTCAACATAACATACCTTGTGCACAAGTTGTCCGCGACAATGCAGGTCAGGGTCTATCCTTTTTCCATAGCTTGACATGATAATCATGAATCTTAATCTTATTCTGAACGAGCATATGCTCGATGAGCTGGGATTCATTCTTTACTTGATACGATCCTCATTCAGATGCATACTTGGCATGATTATCATTCAAGTGTGATTCTCGTTCAATATTTATTCTTGACTTGATGCATTCTCCTGGTGCGGAGATTTCCTTAGCGACCCAACGGTCCCGGATACTTGCAGGTTCAATTGCGCAGAAGGACTATTTGATAGTCTCCTGGCAGACTCAATGCATGAGCGATACTGATAACGTTAGACATTTGTAAGCAAGCAAGCAAGCATTCGTTTCTAAGGAACTTACGCAAACACGTTGGCTCGGGCCCGAAGGTAAACCGAGATGTGAAACCGTAAGGGTACTTAGCATGCGAGGGTCTGAATATAAGCAATATTTTATTTCCATGTTCTAAACAAGCAATACAAGTCGGGATTATTCCCCTAGCTAGGTGCGTTGTATTTTTTTAGCATACAGGGGATGATTCACCTAGCGACTAACATGTATCATTCCATATTTTATGTGTGCTGGCTAAGCAAACACAAGTTCACCGTAGCCACCCACCTTAGCGATGATTCGCCTCGGTTGAGCGATAACGTCAAGCGAGCCTCTGAAAGCCTAAGCCGAATTCCTGTAGGGACAAGTCTGGATAACCTTTACCTCAAACGAGTGTTCTCGTCTGAGCAAAGCGGGTCGGGACATGCACTTTTTGCCGTTTGAATCGGCAGTCCGCTTGAGCGAAACGTGGTGTTACATCCTACCCAACTCAGAAAAAGTCTCGTCCTCGAGACTTACTGAGGATAAGCAGTACGTTTCAATCAATTTTGATTTAACGATACAAGACTGAGGAAAACCTATACAAGTCGTTGTACTTGTTCATTTGGATATTCACTTGTACAAGCGTTCGAGATCAGCATATCGCTAGTCTGGATCGTGCACATATTCGAAGTGCAATTCTAGCATGAGCACGCCAACCAACTTAGCGATAGCGAAGTCTTAGCACTCGAGTTTCACATTTTCTTGAGTCTTGGATCGTGCACAAGTTCAAGGCGTCCCTCAAACATATGCATTCAACCAAACTTAATGTTAGTAAAATCGGACAAGCTACTTGCGATAATCTCAAGGGTCTACACAAGTCAGTACAAAGGCCCTAGCACCACAATTTCATACAAGCAATCACATTATTCTAATGCGCTTTTTAAAAGTATTTAGACTTATTGTTTGGAACATACCATTGAGGCATTGAGAGAGAGAGAGAGAGCATGCACATAACCCATGAACGAGCTTTCGAAACAGAGATATTCAGAATAAAGTCCATAGACGTATAGGCCAGGCTCTGATACCAACATGTCACGCCCCGATCTCCCACAGGCAAATTGACCGTTCCCGCTAGGCGAGAATCACCGCTCCAGCGCTCCCGCGGAATAATCGCTTTGACCCATCCGGACGTGATGCCGCACGAGCGTGAGCCACGCCAGTGCAAGGCCGTGGTTCATTCGCTGGCGGTAAGAGTTCTAAGCCACAGAGTCGTGCAGATTGTCCGAGTACAGTGGAGTCATGAACGCATAGGCGATCGATAACAAGTTCACTGAGTCGACAATATAGCGGAAGCATTGAATAACATAAGTTGAAGTAAAGCAACTCTTTATTGATATAAACAAGTGTTACAGGTGGCGCATGACCGAGATTACAAGTCGCTCAAGCCTCTCTCTCTGAAACAGTAAAAGCGTGCTAAGTGGCTACAATTGTGGAATGATTTTACAGGCGATGATCAAGCGATGTTATAACGTTATGTCTTTTATATGTGCTACAGATCCGGATGCAACGCTCCAAGGCTCCAGAGTTGAACTCTACGCCTTAGCACGCACGAAGGAGGCATCCACACCGAACGAGGTTCTCCCGTACCCTGCAAACGATCTGGTGGATTATCAGTACATTGAATGCACTGGTGGGGGGGCCACTCGCCCGCTCGACAAATCCAAATACGTAATATAGGTTTCGTGCACCAACTATTATGTTGTCTTTCTAGTTGCCTTAGGATCAGTTTTATGCAAAGATTTAATAGCCTAATTCGTGTGGCAGTGCACCGTGCGACATGAGAGAAAATACGGCAAAACTTACCAACTTACCATTTGGCCTTCCCTGTCCAAGGCAAACATTGTTAATTAAAGCACGAGTAGCATATATAAAAACCAAGGTAATAGTATATGCAAACACGAGAGTCATGAACGAAACTATATCCCAGGTGCACAGTTATTTTTAATGCGATGCAATGACTCGCACACGGATATCCGCTAAGCGAGGATGACTTATCTATATGACATAAGTCGCTGGCATAGCCATTAATGGACGGTTCGTGATCTCGAGACTAAAAGTGATTTACAACGCAGGTGGCGACCCCGCTGCAGACCACTCTGTCACATAACATACGACCACTCATACGTTCCGTCCGGATTGGATCGGTCCCAGTGCCCCGGCGGCCGTCCGCAGAACTCAACATAGCATACCTTGTTCACAAGTTGTCCACGATAATGCAGGTCAAGGTCTATCCTTTTTCAATAGCTTGACATGATAATCATGAATCTTAATCTTATTCTGAATGAGCATATGCTCCACGAGCTGGGATCTGTCGTCACACCAGGGATTTGCTCCTGAAGTAGAGAGTAAGGGCTGGTCTTCATCTCGGAAAGAAGACATATATCTGGTTTAGAGATTCTTTTACTTAACCCGGGCAGGCAGCCCTTATCATTGCTTTACTGAAAGCCTTTCATTCTTTACTTGACACGATCCTCGTTCAGATGCATACTTGGCATGATTATCATTCAAGTGTGATTCTCGTTCAATATTCATTCTTGACTTGATGCATTCTCCTGGTACGGAGACTGTCTTAGCGACCCAACGGTCCCGGATACTTGCAGGTTCAATTGCGCAAAAGGACTATTTGATAGTCTCCTGGCAAACTCAATGCATGAACGATACTGATAATGTTAGGCTTTTGTAAGCAAGCAAGCATTTGTTTATAAGGAACTTACGCAAACACGTTGGCTCGGGCCCGAAGGTAAACCGAGAGGTGAAACCGTAAGGGTACTTAGCATGCGAGGGTCTGAATAAAAGCAATATTTTATTTCCATGTTCTAAACAAGCAATACAAGTCGGGATTATTCCCTTAGCTAGGTGCATTATATTCTTTTTAGCATTCGGGGGATGATTCACTTAGCGACTAGCATGTATCATTCCAGATTTTATGTGTGCTGGCTAAGCAAAGACAAGTTCACCGTAGCCACCCACCTTAGCGATGATTCGCCTCGGTTGAGCGATACGTCAAGCGAGCCTCTGAAAGCCTAAGCCGAATTCCTGTAGGGACAAGTCTGGATATTCTTTGCCTCAAACGAGTGTTCTCGCCTGAGCAAAGCGGGTCGGGACATGCACTTTTTGCCGTTTGAATCGGCAGTCCGCTTGAGTGGAATGGGGTGTTACACGGAGTGCCAGTTTCAGTCCATACAGTCTCTTCTTTAGTCGACAGACTAAATCTTCTTTCCCTTTGACTTTGAAACCCTCTGGCTGCTCCATGTAGATTTCTTCTTCAAGCTCTTTGTGAAGGAATGCAGTCTTCACATCTAGCTGTTCAACTTCTAAATTTAGATTTGCAGCCAAGCTGAGCACTACTATGATAGATATCATCTTCACTACTGGTGAGAAAATCTCTTCATAGTCAACTCCTTGCTTCTGACTACTAGCATCGCCTTGTATCTTGGCTGTGACTTGTTTTCTTCTATCTTCAGCTTATACACCCATTTGTTCTTGAGTGCTCTTCTTTCTTTTGGTAATTTTACCAAATCATAAGTGTGGTTCTCATGCAAGGACTTTATCTCATCTTGTATGGCTTCCAGCCACTCCCCCTTTTTTTCGTGTGCCTGTCACGCCCCAGTCCCAAAATACGTAGGACTAAGAATACGTAAGCATGCCAGCCGTATGTATATGGAGACTCCAATATATGAAAACCATATACATACGTATGCTGTATTATGAACAATAATTCATAAGTGGTGTATTGTCATGACCCGCACCCGGAAATTCGGGCACGAGTACGTGGGCACGTCCAGCCTACGCCGCAGTATCGGCGGTAGTACGCTGTCTAGGGCATAATCACAGGTAATATAAAATCTAGATCATTCACAATAATTAAACAGACAAGGAAATGAAAGGAAATGCTGAGATTTTATAACCAGAAAGTGACAATCATATCCAGAGTTATTACAAAACCAGAAGTTAAATCGGGGACAAACCCGATTACTAAGATGAAAGAAAAATAAATAACTAATGCTAACTACTCTGTAGGAGTAGTCTCCTGTGTGGGAACCAGCTCTGCAACTGAATCACCTGCTACCTCATAGGGGCCATAATAGGTGGGGGCAAGGTTCTCATCATCGCCTAAAGCAACGGATCCAGTCAGGAAAGGAGCAAAGTACACAGTGCACAACAAGATTAAACTAAATATTTATGACAATTAGATTGAGTATTATATTGAAAATATGTATAAAAGAAACACAATATCTCAGAGTTAATGCTATAAACAGAAATATGAGAAAGCAGAAATAAATGAGACAGGAAATAAAACTACTACAGTCAGCAAGAACTATAACAAGATCCAGAAACTATCTGTGTGAACTTGTGTTTGTTTTAGAATACATAGTTGGCATGTAAGGGTTTATAAGGCTAATTCGGCCGTCATAGACGGCTATTAAATATGAATAATCGAGATCCGGCTGAGGGTACAGTAGCGCACCAACAGCTATTAAACACGGTAGGGGGAAGGGTAAACTACATGCCTTCTAGTATTCTTCCACCCGACACGAAAACAAGACATAAAAAACCAGTATTCAAGACATAAAACCCAGTTTTCTAATACTATGTGTAATCATCAAGGGTACTAGTAGAGCAGGAAATTAATTATCATAATATAAAGATTTAAACTTGAAGTGCAGGTACTTGCCTGTTGTTTGGATCCAATTAATTGTACTCGGGAAAATTTTCCAGAGATGAGTCCAAAAGCTGAAATAGACATTACCATCACGCTCAGAAGATGTCAAATAGCTAGAAACGCCTATCCTTGGGTCCAATTTGGAGACAAGGGCAAAAACGACAGTTTCGGGTCAAAACGGGGTCCGCCGGTGGGCCCGCTTTGCACCGAAAAACGTGTCCGGGTCAACGATCTCCAAATGCACCAAACTTAGTGTCAACAGGTCAGGAACCCACGACACACGGTTTCGTCAACGTTCTCAGAATCAAACCAAACTTGACCCACAGGACCAGCGTATCTCTACGAGTCCGATGGCGCAAGTTTTGTCTCGATCCGACGAGTGTACAAGAAGTTAGGGCAAATTGCAGAAAAGTCGGATACGGGGCGATGTCCGTGGATACGCGTTGATTTCGGTGTGCACGCACACCCGAATCAGCTTTCGCGAAAACCCACACGTCCGTATCAATGCTGCGCAAGTATCTGTGAAGACCGCGCGCGACCAAGTCGTCCCGTTTGGCGGGGCATACTCAGTTCCGGGGTAAAACAGGGTCTAGTTTTTCCTATTTTTGGATCGCGGTGTGCGATCGCCACAGGACGCGATACCCCGAGCGGTTTATCCGGACACCGAGAGGGTCATACAGGCTTCGCAACGTAATTTACGGAATCGAAAATAGAGCTACGAACAAAAAATTACACGCACCTGAAGGGGACCCAAAAAACAGGATCAAATTGTGTCCGACACGGTTCGACGTGTTCGAGTCCAAAATTAGGGCTAGGGTTAGATCTGGGAGCTGCGACGGGGCCGGCCGGAGGCTGAGGCGACGCTGGCTGGCCGGAGGCGGTCGGGGGCGTTGGGCACGGCCGGGCGGAGGCACGGTGGAGCGGGGCGACGCCGGAAGCTGCTGCCGGCGAGGGGCTCGGCTCGAGGGGAAGGGGCAGCTGCTGCTGCTGCTGGTAGTCGAGAGGGTGGCGCCGGAGGAGGAGCAGAGGAGGAGGCGCTGCGGCGGGGACTCGGCGAGGGCAAGGCGGCGAGGTCGGGGCTGCACGGTGGCTGGTGGTGGCCGGAGTTAGGTTTAGGGTTAGGGTGCAGTGAGGGGGAAGAAGAAGAGGGGGAAGCTTATATAGGAGGGAGGAGGGCCGGCCAAGGCGGGGCGAGGGGGGGTCGTGGCCGCGGAGGGCGGGGCGTGCCGGCCGGAGCGGCGGGTGGCGCGGTGCTCGCCGGAAAAAGCGCAGGGACGGGGTCGTGGGGGAGAGCCGGTCGCCCGGGTCGGGCGGCTAGCGGGTCGGGTCCGGGCAGACCCGCCCGACCCGCAAGGGAGCGGGCTGGGGGCTGGGCTGCTGGGCCGGTCCACTGGGCCGGCCCAAGAAAAAATAAAAATATATTATATAAATAATAATAATAATAATAATAATAATAATAATAATAATAATAATAATAATAATAATAATAATAATAATAATAATAATAAACAGTTTAATTAATTAATTAATTAGTAAAATAGTTTTTAGGCATTTAAAAATAGGTCTGAGGCCCAAAAAAATCCAGAAAAATTATCCTAAGTCCAGTTTTTTATTTTACACCAAAAAATATTATTTCCATGATATTTTAATATTATTTATTAACAATTAAAAATTATTTAATATTTGAAAACCCTGATTTTAATTTCAGAAAATTCTCAGAAAATTCCAGAAAATTGTGAAAAATCCTAATTTTAATACTTTTGGAAAATCAGGGGCTTACAATCTACCCAACTTATAAAATTTCGTCCTCAAAATTTAAATTATGGCAGGGTTCTCTTTGTCCAAACTCACTTGATTATAGTCTAACGGGTTTCTCTCAGGTGGACATTGCGGTCGCTACCCAACTTAGAATTTTACCTATATCCTCTAAGGCTGTACAACTAGTAAGGCTAGGTCTCAACTTAATAAATCATGGTATTGAATCTTTAAGTCTTTAACACAAACACACCACCTATGGTATTCCCTTAGTCATAGAGGTTATCATCAATTCGACCGGTCTGAGGGGTACATCTAGCACTACAAATCAAACTTATAACAAACACAGGATTTTGTCTTTTCGAAATAAGGGAAGACGAGGATCAAATAATAAAGAGTTTAAGGGCGAGGTGGTAGAACAGAGGTATAGGGATCAAGGCGTTTAAGGAATTCTAATAAAAATTGTCAGACGGTTATGGATTGAGATTCTATTCTGGTAATCATTTATTCGCATGCTCGTATTAGTATAGTTATGTAACTGATACGATATGCTCGGACATATTTAGGGGGCAAGTATACTAGTCAACTATATATCTCATTCCACGTAAAGTAGTCGTGCGAAGTACGAATCAAAATGCACTAAGGTTGATCAGACCGTAGTACATTGATTATGAATAGACACTTGTATTAGTGGGGTTGATCAGGCCTCAATAATACAGGTGTCATGAACAAGCCCGATAAAGAGCAAGCTTGCAAAACTAGGCTATAAAATAGCAGCATAAGTCAAGTTCAGTAAGATTAAGTGCGCTAGATGATGATGAAAAGGAGGTACAAATTATTAAAGTTCACAAAATAACACAAAATAAGCATAATAGCAAAAGTCTCTAAAATCTCTACAGTTATCAATTTAAAAGCATACTAGGTTATTTAGCAAGTTCAAAATTACTAGGTTGGGGCTGAGATCACGAACCAATAGGCACGAAAACAATACTAGAAAAGGTATCTACGAATCACTTACGCGCATTAGCTGCTTCCAGAGTCTGCGCGTTCTCCACGGTCATCACGTAAGCTTGTCCGCATCCTGGAGCAGCGGGACAGTCCCTCACTTGATGTTCTGTTGATCCACAATATAGACAGGCACCCAGTCTCTTCCTATAAACTTGCCAGGTGTGACCTTGTTTTTGGCAAAAGTTACAAGCAGCAACTTGTTGGTTCTGTCCTTGAGCCTGGTGTTGGGGTGCTGGAGCTCGAGGGAGAGGACGCTGAGTTTGCTGCGGGGCCCTCTGCTGTTGTTGTTGTTGAAATGGGCATTTATTGGGTCCCGCATTTCCGGTATCTCTCTCTCGCTTTAGTTTATGCCCCATGTCTCTCTCAACGCCTTGTGCCACGCTCAAGATTTCCTCGTATGTACGAGCTCGGCTAGTGGTGACAGCAAGGCGAATATTCGGAGATAACCCCTTCTTGAATCTACGGGCTCTGTCCTCCGGGGTACGAACTATGTACTCCACAAAGTGGCTCAACCTGCTAAATTCAGCAGTGTACTCATCAACAGATAGGTTACCTTGTTTCAGTCTCTCGAATTGGCTTTCGAGAGCTTCCCGAGCCACTTCGGGGAAGAATTTCTCCTTGAATAGCCTCTTGAAGTCCTCCCAGGTAAGGTCAGGGGCAGATAGTTGGGGTTCATCTCTAAACCAGGTCCGAGCTATGTCGAACAGTTGCAGGCTTGCGGACTCCACTTTGAGATCATCAGGGACCCGAGCAGTCTTCAGGAGTCGCTCTACGTTCTCTATCCATTCATCGGCATAGAGAATGCCTTCAGTTCCATAGAATTCCAGGGGTTTAAGGTTCTTAAAGTCCTTGGCACTTCCTGGCCTCTTTTGTGGTGACTCCTGGGTCCGAAGAGCTTCTGAAAGGCTGGTCCGTAGCAGGGCAGTCTGTTCTTTCTGGGATTCCACTAGTCCCTGGAATACTCCAAGTAGCTGTGCCCCATCCAGAGTAACTGTCAGAATAGATGGAGGTGGAGGGAGGGCAAGAGTTTCGGGCACAGTCTGCTCAGCTGGTTCTGATGTGCCTCCTACTGTGTTCCTCGTCTGAACCATTCTGAAAGATTAAGGGGGGTAGGAAGATTAGAATAGATTACCTGAAAATCAAGGGCGATAGGAAAAATTGACTAGGACCGATATCAAGATTGGAAGTAAAAGATCCTACTCTGTGAATGAGCTTTTATCCTAAAATCCTCAATCTTGTTGTAGGCCTGTTCGGTCCCTAAGTTGGAACCGCACAATTTAGTCGTTTGACCTGCATGGGCCACCACAAAAATGTGTCATGACCCGCACCCGGAAATTCGGGCACGAGTACGTGGGCACGTCCAGCCTACGCCGCAGTGTCGGCGGTAGTACGCTGTCTAGGGCATAATCACAGATAATATAAAATCTAGCTCATTCACAATAATTAAACAGACAAGGAAATGAAAGGAAATGCTAAAATTTTATAACCAGAAAGTGACAATCAGATCCAGAGTTATTACAAAACCAGAAGTTAAATCGGGGACAAATCCGATTACTAAGATGAAAGGAAAACAAATAACTAATGCTAACTACTCTGCAGGAGTAGTCTCCTGTGTGGGAACCGGCTCTGCAACTGAATCACCTGCTGCCTCATAGGGGCCATAATAGGTGGGGGCAAGGTTCTCATCATCGCCTAAAGCAACGGATCCAGTCAGGAAAGGAGCAAAGTACACAGTGCACAACATGATTAAACTAAATATTTATGACAATTAGATTGAGTATCATATTGAAAATATGTATAAAAGAAACACAATATCTCAGAGTTAATGCTATAAACAGGAATATGAGAAAGCAAAAATAAATAAGACAGGAAATAAAACTACTACAGTCAGCAAGAACTATAACAAGATCCAGAAACTATCTGTGTGAACTTGTGTTTGTTTTAGAATACATAGTTGGCATGTAGGGATTTATAAGGCTAATTCGGCCGTCATAGACGGCTATTAAACATGAATAATCGAGATCCGGCTGAGGGTACAATAGCGCACCAACAGCTATTAAACACGGTAGGGGAAGGGTAAACTACATGCCTTCTAGTATTCTTCCACCCGACACGAAAACAAGACATGAAAAACCAGTATTCAAGACATGAAACCCAGTGTTCTAATACTACGTGTAATCATCAAGGGTACTAGTAGAGCAGGGAATTAATTATCATAATATAAAGATTTAAACTTGAAGTGCAGGTACTTGCCTGTTGTTTGGATCCAATTAATTATACTCGTAAAAATTTTCCAGAGATGAGTCCAAAAGCTGAAATAGACATTACCATCACGCTCAGAAGATGTCAAATAGCTAGAAACGCCTATCCTTGGGTCCAATTTGGAGACAAGGGCAAAAACGGCAGTTTCGGGTCAAAACGGGGTCCGCCGGTGGGCCCGCTTTGCACCGAAAAACGTGTCCGGGCCTGAATTTTCTTAGATTTTCTCTAATTAAATTGAGGTGTTTTGATTATTAAAGGATTTTTATATGATATAAATAATATTAAAATATTATGAAAATAATATTTTATGGTGTAAAATGAAAATCTAGACATAGGGTAATTTTTCTAGAATTTATTGGGCCTGAACCTATTTTAAAACCCATATAAATAATTAATTATTTAATTATTTAATGTTATTGAATTATTTACTTAATTTTTTATAAATAAACCCATTGAACCAAGCCCGGCCCAACCAACTTTGGCCCAGCCCAATACCCAGCCCGCTCTCTACCGGGTCGGGTCGGGTCCGCCGCCGCCCGACCCGTCCACCCGCTCCACCCGAACCCGCTAGCACCTCTCCCCTTCCCCGACCGTTCTGCCGACTTTTCATCTTCCCCGCCGCCGAAAACGGCCGACGCTACCGCTCCGGCTACCCGAACGCCGCCGCCGCTCCCTCTTCCTCTCCCTCCACCGGCCGCCCCACCAGCTCCCCGTTCCTCCCCTATATATATCCCCAAACCCCGCCTCTTCGGCCAATCCTTCCCTCTACGTCGGTCTCCCTCCGCCCAGACCCTGCCGCACCAGCGCCGCCCCAGCACGCCGCCTCAGCCGCAGCCACGACCCCGAGTCGCCTCCGGTTGTCCGACGTCGCTTCCGGCCGTCCCGCCTCCGCGAGCAGCCGACCGCCCCGCAGTCCCTGGCCGCCTCCGCTGCCCTGCCAACTCCGGTGAGTTTCAGACACGGACACAGCCGGACACAGACTCGACCGGACACAGGCACAGTAAATCCTAAAACCTAGGGTGGACGCAGGACACAGTGTCGTGTCGGACACGATTTTGCCTCGGTTTCTCGGACCACTTCAGGTACCCATAACTTTTTGTTCGTAGCTCGAAATTCAATTCTGTAAATTGTATCGCATAGCCTGTATGACCCTCTCGGTGCCCGGACAAACTGCTCGGGGCATCGCGTCCTGTGGTGATCGCACACCGCGATCCAAAAACAGGAAAACCAACACCCTGTTTCACCCCGGAACTGAGTACGCCCCGCCAAACGGGACGACTTGGTCGCGTGCGGTCTTCACAGATACGTGCGCGTCGTTGATACGGACGTGTGAGATTTCGCAGAAGCTGATTCGGATGTGCGTGCACACCGAAATCAGTGCGTATCCGCGGACACCGCCCCGTATCCGACTTTTCTGAAACTTGCTGTAACTTAGTGTGTACACGTCGGATCGAGACAAAACTTGCACCATCGGACTCGTAGCAATACGCTGGTCCTGTGGGTCAAGTTTGGTTCGATTCTGAGAACGTTGGAAAAATCGCGTGTCGTGGGCCCCACAGGCTCCACTCGAAGGGCGATTTTGAGAACGGCTCATCGGAATCCAATTCTGGAAGTTCCGTTGGGTTCGTATCAACGTTCCTGACTTGTTGACACTAAGTTGGACTGTTTTTTAGACCTTTGACCCTGACGCATTTTTCGGTGCAAAGCGGCCCACATCTGGACCCCGCCTTGACCCGAAATTTACGTTTTTGTCCTTGTCTCCAAATTGGACTCAAGGACAGGCGTTTTTAGCTGATTGCTATTTTCTGGACCTGATGGTGATGTCTGTTTCAGCAACCGGAGTACTGCCTGTAATCCCAACTGAAGTCAGAGCTAAATTGGAAACAGAACCCAGGCAAGTATACCTTGCCAAATCCTGCAGTTTTGATATTTATCTCCTGGATTATTTTTCATTGTCTTGCAAGATAGCTGTACAATATTTGCATGTTTCTCTCTTTGCAATTGTTACTTTCTTATAGTTCTTGATGCTTGTTGATTTATTTCTGCTGCTCTAGTTTTATTTCCTCGTTTTGCGTGCATGTACATTATTTGCACTTTCCTTGGATCACTACTTGTTCCATAGACATATTGTGATGGTTTATATGTACTTTACATTCCTGGAGTTGACTTGACTGATTCTTAGTTCCTTGTTGATTGTTATTGGACATTGACTACACTTGAGCAAATCTCGATTGTGAGTACCCATTGTACTGCAATAGAGAATTGTTCACTTGACTATCTCCTTCGTGAGCTCCCGTTGAGCTGCGAAAGAGCCATACTATAGACTGTGAGTCCCCGTTGGACTGCTTTCTATAGGATCGTGATCTCCCATTGAGATGCGGTTACCCCGATTGCTTGTAGTCAAGTCTGATAGCATCACTGGCATGCCACTGTCTTAGATATAGTGTTTTCTCGTGTCCTATTTGCTTGTGTTTACTTTCATCACTCTCTTGCATGTCATTCACTGTATTTTGGCTCGTATTCTTTTGTATCTTGCTATGTCCCCTGAGGACCTGGTTTTGTTCTCCAGATTTAGCAGACGAGGAGTACCGCAGCTTATGGACCAGCACAGACGAGATTTGATTGCAGTTGATGGCCCTGCTTCTTAGTTACTTTCTAGCATGTTTTAGCTATCTCTTTCTTGTCTTTATTTTCTTGTTTATCGGTAGTGGATTTGTCTCCACCCGACTTAGTATTAATTATTGCTGAATATTTGTCTGTAACTTTACTTTCAGTATTTAATTCTGTTTTGTTTTAGTTCATGCTGTTCTGTGGATGAGATAGTAAACCCTGCCTAATATATACAGCTTAAGTACACTCCGAAGGATCCATTAAATTGGGTTTGTCCATCGGTGTGTACTGCTGGCCAATGCCACGTGTCCAGTCCCTCGTTAATTTGGGACTGGGGCGTGACAATTTTGCATGAAGGAGAAATATGGGTTTTTTCATATATTGTCCGATGGTGTGGACACCTCAATGCACTTTTGCATAAAAGTGCCCAACAATTAGAAAATTGCACAAAGACAGAAATTGGGTTTAAATTAATTAAAATTAAAGTGCTTGGTGTTCTTGAATTAATTGGAAGTATCTGGGGCTAAAATTAGGTGGGACACAAGTATCATGGACATAGATGACTCATAATAGAATATTATCATACATTGGTTTGTACAAAACGGGTCCAGATTGTGTCTCCAATTTTGATTGGAACGCACAAGGAATGCAAAGTTAAATTTATTTGGATTTGAGAACGGACGTTTGTAATGAATATTGTGCGACTAAAATAAAGCACAAAGGAGGGTATTTATGAGTTACACAAGGGTCAGAATGGAAGGCTGGCATGACTAGGAAAAGTGTGTGAAATTTGTTTGCAGGTAATAACTAGTGTAGTGCTCTAAATATCGAAGCAAGGATAAGGCGCACTAAGTGATATAAATATTACACAACAATTATAAAACACTGTGTATTAATTCTAATTGGCTCCAAATTGACCCTAATCTTTCCATCTAAGCTAAGTAGGCCTAACTTTGGTCGAGGGGGTTTACAGAAACCATACACATATGTACGTTGTATTATGAACAATAATTCATAAGTGGTATATAATTATCACAAGTCACAGAGCATAACTAGATCTCATCTACATAATCAAATAGAAATAAATAACCAATCTATTATATAACTGCATCTCAATATGAAGTATCAAAGAATGATAGTCGGGTGGAAACAAATCCACTGCCAAACTAGAATATAAGAGAAGCCACATAAGAACCTCTAATGAACAATGATACTCGAAGAGAAGACCTCCTCGAAAGAGATAAGTAGCAAGTCCTGATCCGTGCTCCTGCGAATATGCAAGATCGTCTACACCTGGAAAGGGACCAGGTCCTTAGAGGGACATAAAAAGATACATAGAGGTATGCTAATTGAATACAATAAACATGCATAATAGCTAGAAAATATATAAGTATGCTGTACAAGACAATCTATATAAAATGCATAATGAGGACAACTTTTTAAAGTATAGGCAGGGGTAGGTTACTCTATCTAATCTCACAACTCACACACACGTCAGGGACATCAAAAATTGACATACCTTGAGGGTAGCGACCAGCGCGACACCAGAAATTGACATACCTTGAGGGTAGCGACCAGTGAGACATACTACCATAGTACGTACTAGTTACTACGGTTTATCAAAGTGGTTATAGCCCATACGTCTACTGATTGTCCTCCTCTCTCATGATACTAGGTGTTAAGTGTGTGTCAACATATATAATATATAGTAATGGCTGAAAAAAATATACATATAATGAATATATGAAAATATAATAATCATATAAAGTAGTGTAAACAATTTGGCAAGGTATACTTGTCTGGCAAGAAAGCTACAAAGTGTAAGCGTCCAAATGTCAGGCACAATGGATCAGAAACTATGGCATTAGAATGAACGTCTCCGGATACTGAAATAAATATCACCAATGTTCCCCGAATAGGCGAGATAGCTAGAAAATACTACCCTTTCGTCCAATTTGAACACAGGAGCAAAACGGTAATTTTATGTCAAAGCGGGTCCACATGTGGGCCACTTTGCACCGAAAAGTGTGCTAGAGATAAATGTCTCTAAATAGGACAAATTATAGGTTAAACAAATTCTAAACGTCAATACGAACCCAACGGTATGTCCAATTTTGGATTTCGGTGAGCCGAACACGAATTCACCCAAAAAGTCAACCGTGGGCCCGCAAATAGGCGGCTTGGTCAACTGTTTCAGAATCGTGTGAAACTTGGGTCACAGGACCAGCGTGATACCATGAATCTCTTTTTGCTGGCTGCTCGACAACTATGGCTTGTAGATTCATACAGAACAGAAGAAGAAGTTCACTATGTCTTTCGAGGCTCTGTTTAGCTTCAAAAGAAGGCGCTAGTACAACATTTGGCGCGTCCCACAATGATTGGCCATATAATCGCTATTCATAATGGAAAGAAACATTTACCTATTTATATAACAGATCGTATGGTAGATCACAAATTGGAAAAATTTGCGCCTACTTTGACTTTCACCAAGTTTCGTCGCATTCCGACGAGCGTACACTAAATGGTACGGTATTTTACAAAAGTCGCGATACGGGGACTTTTTACGGATACATGTTGATTCTGATGCGCACACACGTCTAAATCAATTTTTGCGAAAGCTCACATGTCAGGATATACCATACGCGCCTTTCGGTACAATTGGTAAGCGACGAGGCGGTCCCGTTTGGCGGGGCACGCTCTGTATCACAATTTTCTAATATTTTAAAAACAAGTTTTTGGTTAACTTGGAGGTTGAATAATTTTACACATAGAACGAATTTAAAAAAACTAAAAGAACAAAAGTTTTTTGGCTATATTGAGAAGAAAACTCCTTTAATTAGTTTTCAAAAATAATAAACAGGTTGATGGCAAATCGGGTGTGAACATGGGGTTTTGAATTCAAAATTCTGAATTATTTTGGTCAATTTTTTGGTCATTTTTTGTCGGTTTTTTGACCAATCTAGGGAACGAAAACTCGTCCCGCTTGAATGAAAATCCTAGAGGGTTAGGTGATGAACGTACACGAACAAACTACATGTAAAAATAATCAAAGATGAAGGAGATGTGATACCTTAAAGATGGGACGTCAGAGCATGATGTTGTACTGCACGCGTGCGCGGAAGGCGGACGGCGGCAACGGCGGGGCTGCGGCGGTCGGCCGGACTGGATGGTCGGCCGGAGGGGTGTGCGTGGCTGGGGTAGGGTTAGGGTTTTGTTTGATTTCAATATATATATGGATGTATATCGAGAGAGAGAGAGAGAGAGAGAGAGAGAGAGAGATGGGAAGAGAGGTGTTGTGGTTTTGTTCACGAAGGGGGGGGAATAGGTTTTAGTAGTTTGCTGCTGGGTTGTGGAATAGAGTTAGGTTTTGTTTGTATTCTTTTTTTTCTTTTCTATTTTATTTATTATTATTACTATTACTAATAATAATAATAATAATATTATTATTATTATTGCTATTATTATTATTATTATTACTAACTATATATATATTAACATATATATGTATTTACATTCACAAATGATGTTAAAAATTCTAAAAATAATATTTGCACACAAAATAAATTCTAAAAAATTACTTTATAATGATATAATAAAATACCACATCAAAATATTTTATATAAATATTTTATAATTAATAATTAGGTATTTATCTAGTTATAAATTAAATAATTATGCTATCTAATTAACTAAGTAAATAATTAAATGGTTATCCCACAAAAATAGGTAATAGAAAATAATGTGAAGTCTTTACAGAAAGGGGATGTCTAACTTGGCACGGAAAATTATGTGATGCTAATTGTAGGAAGTTGGGATTAAAAAATAACCATAAATAAATTATATATATAAATTATCTAATATTTAATAATTAATCTATGGTCGTTACACTAATGTCATACTAACACCAAGGGATCAAATTTATATGCCAAGGAAAGGTCCTACAGGTAGTGTCTCCTGTGTAGGCTACTTTCTATGAAGGAAGATACAACATTTATGGCCATCATATATTATTAATGTCCAAACCACGGTGAAGTATCCTAATAAAATTATTGGGTTTTAATTATTTTAAAAAATAATCTAAATAAATACAATGAATACAAAATACACACAAAATACCCTTTTTGGGTGAGGAGGTTTACAGTGCCACAACTTCTTGATAGCATTCAGGCTCTCCTGCATCTGTTTGCAATACATATTGCTGTGGACTATAGAGGCTGTTAGGCTTCAGTTGTCTGTTTGATCTTCTCAGTTGAGGTTCTTCAGGAGCTTTCTCTTCTTGAACATTTTCAGGTACAATATCATCATCATGATTGTCCTCGACGTGATCATGGATTTCAGCTTCATTGTTCTCGACCGCATCCCCCCTTTATAACCAGGGCTGAGGAACTAGATATAGGTCGATTGGATATTCCCTAGAGCTATTAGAATTTTCTCCCTTCTGGATATCTTTAATAGTTTAATCTTCCAAGAAGACCACATCTCTGCTTTTGACAATCTTTTTATTGACAGGATCCCATAGTCTGTAGCCGAACTCTTCATCTATGTAGCCAAGAAAAATATATTCTTTTGATTTGTCATCAAGATTGGACCTCTCATCTTTAGGGATTTGCACGAACGCTCTACACCCAAACACATTCAAGTAACTGTAGGACACATTTTTTTTCTGTCCAGAACTTGTTCGGTACATCACCATTGAGTGGAGCTGATGGAGACAAGTTGATTAAGAGAACTGATGTCATCAATGCTTCACCCCATAAACCTTTTGGCAGATTGGAGTAAGATAATATGGTTCTGATCCGCTTAACATTCGTTATGTTCATCCTTTCCGCCAACCCGTTGTGCTGATGGGTCTTTGGAACCGATCTTTCATGTCTGATTCCATTATTCTTGCAATAGATTATGAAGTCTCCCATGTACTCTCCACCATTGTCAGTACGGTTGCACTTCAGAGTCATACGAGTCTCACGTTCAACGCTGACATAAAACTGCTTGAACACTTCAAAGATTTGATCTTTGGATTTGATTGCATATGCCCACACTTTCTTGGAGTGATCATCAATGAAGGTGACAAAGTATCTTGTACCACTAAGAGTATTAGTAGTCATAGGCCCACAAACATCAGAGTAAACAAAATCCAGTACGTTGGGTTTGCTAGTTGCAGTCTTATAATGAAATAAAAATCTATGTTGTTTTCGAGCCAAACAATCAGTACTTGGTTCAAGAGGTGTACCTTTCGATTTTAGTCCGGTTAATACCTCTCTTTTGCTAGAATTTTTAGTCCCTTCTCACTCAAATGACCCATTCGCTTGTGCTATAACCTAATCGTTGATCCTGATTGGTCGATTGCCACATTAACATGCTGATTATTGATCTTAGCATATGTCATATAGAGTGTGTTCTCCTTCTTTCCTCTAGCTAGCACTAGGGAGCCTTTGTTGAGTTTTCATTTGCCTCCACCAAACACATAGGTGTAGCCTTCATCATCCAGCACGCTAGTGGATATCAAGTTGAGACGTATGTCTGGAACATGTTTCACATTAATGAGAATCAAGGGACAGCTAATGCTGGTCTCAAGAGCTATTTCTCCTTTTTTTACTATCTTGGAAGCTTTTTTATTTTCCATCCTCACGTTTTTGAAGTCTCCGCTTGTGTAGGATGTGAATAATTTCTTTCTGAAAGTATCATGAAATGATGCGTCAGAGTCTACAATCCAGCATAAATATTGAGAGGTTAGATTAACAAGACCATCATCACAAATGATGATTATCTCATCGCCTTTTGAAGCAGTGGCGGTTGTGTCGTTGACTTCATTATTCTCATTGATTCATTTATTTTCTTTTTTTTTTTAATTTTCTGCATTCTCATTTCATATGACCCTTAAGGTGTCATATCCTAATCTCCCGCAAGCTAAACGGCCGCCCCTGCTAGGAACGAATCACCGTTCCAGCGCTCCCGCGGGACGATCGCTTGACCCATCTGGGCGTGATGCCGCAGAGCGTAAGTCGCGTCTGTGCAAGGCCGAGGTTCATGCTGGCGGTAAGAGGTCTAAGCCACAGGTCGCACAGATTATCCCAGTGCAGTAGAATTATAAACGCATAGGCGATTGGTAACAAGTTCACAGAGTCGTCAATAGCGGAAGCATTAAATAACACAAGTATAGAAGTAAAGCAAACTCTTTATTTATATTGAACAAGTATTACTAGCGGCGCTAGGCCGAGATTACAAGTTCGCTCAAGCACTCTCTCTGAAACAGTAAAAGCGTACCAAGTGGCTACATTTGAGGAATTATGTATAGGCGATGTTCCAACATTATATCTTGTATATGTGCTTCAGTTTCGGACGCAACGCTCCAAGGCTTCATAGTGAACTTCACGCCTTAGCACGTACGAAGGAGGCATCCGAACCGAACGAGGTTCTCCGTTACCCTGTAAGCAATCTGGTGGGTTATCAGTACATGAATGCACTGGTGGGGAGGCTACTCGCCAGCTAGACAAATCCAAACATGTAATATAGGTTTCGTGCACCATCTATTATGTTATCTTTCTAGTTGCCTTAGGATCAGTTTCATAGCAATGATTGAATAGCCTAACTCGTGTGGCAGTGCACCGTGCGATATAAGAGAAAATACGACAAAAATTACCAACTTACCAGTTGTCCTTCCCTGTCCAAGGCAAACCAAGTTAATTCAAGTACGAGCAGCATATATATAGTAAAATTCAGGGTTACTAGTATATGCAAACACAAGTATTTCAGTACGAGATTATGTTTCGGTGCACGAGTTACACAAAATATCAGGTGTTGCAGAAGATATTGAAGTGTTCCATATGTACACGTATTTTGTACTCAAGATTATTCTGGTGTTCGGATATTCTTGATGCGATGCAATGACTCGCACGAGGATTGCCGCTAAGCGATGATGACTTATCTATATGAAGAAAATGTCGCTGGCATAGCCATAAAGGACACTAGTCACTGGCGAGAATGGCATGCAACAAAAAGTACGAGGTGCGTTACAAGCCATCTCATCCAGTACAATGGACTATACGATAAAGTTTTACCTGGACCGGATCGGTGCCAGTGTCCCAGCGACCGTCCATAGGAACTATGACCTTGTGCACAAGTTGTCCGCGACATGCAAGTCTGGGTCTTCCAATTCACAATATACACGAGAATACGAGAACATGAGATACTTGAATTTTGATTCTTGCTCTGAACGAGTGTTGCTCCACGAGCTGTGATACATGATTTACTTGACATGATTCTCGTTCAGATATAAACTTGACATGATTTTCTTTCAGTTATTCAACTTGCCTTGATGCATTCCCCTGGTGCGGGGACTACCTTAGCGACCTAACAGTCCCGGATACTTGCAGGTTAACAATGCACAAAAGAGTTATTTGATACTCTCCTGGCTCACTAGATGCATGCACGATAGGGATAACGTTTACTCGATTGTGGCATAATTTCGTGTGACAAGCATTAAGTCGAGGCAACATTACAAGTTAACATATAAGCATGCAATCATGCATTTATAAGAAAACTTAAGCATTCATGTTGGCTCGGGCCCGAAAGTAAGCCAAGGAGTAAAACCGTAAAGGAACTTTTCGAGCGACATTATCTAGGGTCGTATAGTGTAGCAATGAAACAGTGCAGTAGAAAGAGTATAATGTTCTACTCGAGGCATAGCGGGGTCTAGTTGCAAAAGACAAAGGTAGCATGCAAGGGTCTGTATATAAGCAGTATTTTATTTTCATGTTCTAACACAAGCAATACAAGTTAGGATTATTCCCTTAGCTAGGTGCATTGTATTCTTATTAGCATACATGGGGTGATTCACCTAGCGACTAGCATGAAATATCCATATTTTAAGTATGCTGGCTAAGCAAAGACAAGTTCATCGTAGCCACCCATCTTAGCGATGATTCGCCTCGGTCGAGCGATACTCCGAGCGAGCCTCTGAAAGCCAAAGCCGAAACTCCTGAAGGGACAAGTCTGGAAACTATTTTGCCTCAAACGAGTATTCTCGCCTGAGCAAAGTGGGTCGGGTCATTGCACTTTTGTCGTTTGAATCGGCAGTCCGCTTGGGTGGAACGGATCGTTACATAAGGCCACAATAAAAGCATTATATCTCATTTCTTGGTTTGAAAGTGCCTCTGGAATGATCTCTAGGACTGCCTTTGGAGTGGTCACGGTTGTGGAATTTTCTTTGATGAGCGAAGTTTCTTAAGGAAACCACAAGTATGTTCCAACTATCCAGCAACGAGCTGAGTAGCAAAAGTGCCAATAGCTCATCTTCCAGCACCACCTTCATGGTTGAGAGTTGATTTACCAACACCACCTTCATAGTTGAGAGTTGATTTACCAACTCTTAAAAATTACTCAAGTGTTCATAAATACTTCGACCATCTCTGTATTTCAGTTTCACTAAACGTCGAATGGGTGACGCTTTGTTTTGAGGAGTCTCTCGCTCGTACATCGATGCCAATTTGATCAATATTTGATGAACATCGATTTCTTTAGAAACATGGTGAAAGACGCTTTGGTTGATCCATGGCGAATCTCTCCAATAGCTTTACGATTTTGAATGGTCCAATCTTTGTCAGATTTATCTTCTAGCTTCTGTCCATTACAGAGCAACACTTCGTACAAATCTTGCAATAGAGGATATCTTCCATCTACGGCCTCCATATGGAATAGTTTGAAGATGTGAGCTTGATCATGATTGAGGAGGTAGAAGCCGATTCTGCCATCACGATCAACAAGCTTGTGTGGCTCTGATACCACTTTGTTGGGGATAGAGGTATCTTTCACACACAAAGTGCAGAATCAATATCTTGCAATCGAGCTTCTGAAAGCTATGGATTAATACGAGAGTGTCAATAACTTGCAATCGAGCTTCTGAAAGCTATGGATTGATAAGTGAGTAAAACAGAATTCAAAAGAATTAACGAGGTTCGTCAATGTGCCTACGTCCTCGAAAAATTATAATTCTTTACTTTCTTTCTCCACTAAGAATAGTGGGATTACAAATTACAAACTCTTTTGGATACACTCAAGAGGCTCACAAACTCTCATACAAAAGTATGAATACACTTTGGCGAAGAAGCACTCGAGGTAGAAGCACCGTTTGGAAGAACACCGCAAGAAAGAAGCACCAAGAGCACCACCACTTATAGAACCAAGATTACAGGAGAGGATTCTTACAAACATCTCCCATACCATCTCCTTATGTAGCAATAAGGGAATGAACCTTCTCCTCCAAGATTTGTTTCATCCAAGGTTCATTAAACTTGGGAACTCCAAAAGTCATTAGACTTTCTCCAAGGTGAATGAACCTTGGGAATATCAAATCCTCTCTCCAATTAAGGAGGGATCACCCAACATGAATATGGTGGAACGACGAGATACGAAAATAATGTTGTCGAGAAAAATGTTGAGAAAAAGACCAAGTTACCGAGGACACTGGATAGACAGCTTGAGTGGGATGGAGAATATAAGTGGTTGGTGTGTGAGTTATAACAAAGTCTCGACGCATGACTAAATAATTACCTTGACCATATATATATATATATATATATATATATATATATATATA
>JAYESA010000004.1:346297317-346452317 GCA_036927795.1 Iris macrosiphon
TTCGAGCAAAATTTGATTGTTTATTGATCTTTATTGTGGGACGGTTCTAGGAGATTATCCGTAACTCCGGCCACTTTTAGGGTCACCTTAGATTTGAGAGGTTGTCATGCGGAAAATAAGTTGTCCAAAAATGAAATCTTGTGAGAAATGTGAGACTTAGAATTCTGAGAAAACGTATGTATGTATGTATATATATATATATATATATATATATATATATATATATATATATATATATATATATAATTGCACTGCAGTAAAGGCAGCAATAGCGAAATTTTCTCAACAACAGCACCAAAATGTCGAGATTCTAGTTACACAAACGTACAACAAAAGCTCTTCCACATGGTAACCACCTCGATCTGTAGCATACTAGCGAGTCAACAACTTGATCCCGGCAAACATATATATAATACTACTACTTCCAGTTTCCTAACTAGCTAGAAACAACAACTTATTTTGTTTAATTCTCGATGCAAAAACTACAAAGGAGTAGCGGATGGCACAAAGGAACTCAATCTGTAGCCAACGAACACAAAGAAACTCAATTTGTAGGCCAACAACAAAAGGAAAATACAGAGATTATACTAACTTGTCGGGGTCCTGTATGAGAAAAAAGAAGAAGAAACAACATAAGTGCGACCTTCCAGATCAGCATCAAATATTCGTGTGATCAAATTTGGACGGACATAATTAGTGTTAGATTATTTTAAAGATTTTTTATACACTAAATTAGGTTTTCTGATCAACCTACATATATGTAGGTGTTGAGGGTGATTGGCATGAGAAGGTCAATACGGAATATGGAAGATTTGAAGAAATAAGTCCACGAAAAATCTAAAAGAAAGTTCGAACTTTCCTCTTAGATCTCGCTATTCCAGATAGTTGAAAGAGGAGATCTGTTCGGGGAGTCGTCTTCTTCGTTCAGTGAGATCACTAAAGAATTGGGTGAGTTATTTCTATTGTATCTCTTTCTTTCTTCTTGAGTTTTGTGAGAGTTGAATATGGGGGCAAATGGTTCAATTTTTTTATTTAATCTTGTATCTTGTTGGAAGTTATATAGACTAAGATTTTTCTAGGTGACATAGTCACCGAAAATACTGTGTTTGATCTATCTTGATATTTTTGTTAGACGTTGGTTCGTTATCTTCAGATGGGTTGGCATCGCTTCCGCGTTTGTATCTGTGGCCGACTTCGATTCAGGTCACACCGTGTTTCCAACAGTTGGCATCAGCGCTCTCACGTTCTCGAGAGAGAAGGTATAACCATGTCTACGAAGCAGATAAAAAAAATCGTAATATAGTGTCAACTCTTTTTTTGTATATATGTACTTTATGTGCTCTACCCTCCGTGCCTAGGCACTCATGAGAGGAGGGTGGAATTTGATCCCGTGACCTTCATCACGGGAGACCCACGTCTTAACCGGTAGGCTAGATGGCTAGTACAGTGTCAACTCTTATTAGCTCTCTCACCCCCCTCCCCCTCCCGAAAATACTGTTTTTGATATATCTTGATATTTTTATTAGACGTTGGTTCGTTATCTTCAGATGGGTTGGCATCGCTTCCGCGTCTGTATATGTGGCCCCGCGTCAGATGAGGGTGATTGGCATGAGAAGGTCAATACAGAATATGGAAGATTCAAAGATATAAGTCCACGAAACATCTAAAAGAAAGTTCAAACTTTCCTCTTAGATCTCGCTATTCCAGATAGTTGAAAGAGGAGATCTGTTCGGGGAGTCGTCTTCTTTGTTCAGTGAGATCACTAAAGAATTGGGTGAGTTATTTCTATTGTATCTCTTTCTTTCTTCTTGAGTTTTGTGAGGAGTTGAATATGTGGGCAAATGGTTCAATTTTTTTATTCAATCTTGTATCTTGTTGGAAGTTATATAGACTAAGATTTTTCTAGGTGACATAGTCACCGAAAATACTGTGTTTGATCTATCTTGATATTTTTGTTAGACGTTGGTTCGTTATCTTCAGATGGGTTGGCATCGCTTCCACGTTTGTATCTGTGGCCGACTTCGATTCAGGTCACACCGTGTTTCCAACAGTTGGCATCAGCGCTCTCACGTTCTCGAGAGAGAAGGTATAACCATGTCTACGAAGCAGATAAAAAAATCGTAATATAATGTCAACTCTTTTTTTTTATCAATGTACTTTATGTGCCCTACCCTCCGTGCCTAGGCACTCATGAGAGGAGGGTGGAATTTGATCCCGTGACCTTCATCACGGGAGACCCACGTCTTAACCGGTAGGCTAGATGGCTAGTACAGTGTCAATTCTTATTAGCTCTCTGACCCCCCCCCCCCCTCCCGCGCGCGCTCTCACACACACACACACACACACACACACACACACACACACATATATATATATATATATATATATATATATATATATATATATATAGTGGTAAAAGACTTAGGACATGGAGGGTGGGCAGGGTTCGATTTCTGGGAGGGTCTCAGATAGTTAATTAAGAGGTGTTGGGGGAGGAGAAGTCACGGGTAGAAAATAAAATAAAATAAATAAATAAATAAATAAATATATATATATATATATATATATATATATATATATATATATATTGAAGGCATATCTAGTACAAATGGAAATTTCTTTCTTCGCTCTAATAGTAGTTGGAGATAATGACATCATAACTGAGTAGATTCGATCTCACATGAAAACGAATTAGTCCAAGTGGCAGAAGTACGAGGCACCCTCACGATATGCAATTAATTCCTCCAAAACGTAAATAGTACATCAACAATAACAACAAATAAATCAAAACCATTATCGCACAAATATAGAAGATATTACATCAACGGTAAGAAAGAAAAACAAAGCCAATATCGCAACATGCATCCTTTTCATACATTTAGCACTAATAAGCAATATCGGGCTTTAGATTTTGAAAATTGAATCAAATTTTAAAAGAGGTGTCCTCAAAATTTAATGTTAATATTATATATATTTTTATGGACGATGATTGAGGTGTCCGAGAAAACCAAATAATAGAAAAAATAGAAAAAATATTTGATCTATTTAGACCTAATTTAATATATTATTTGTTAGTTTCCATTAATATTGGGATACATTTTTTGTTCTATTGTATAGGAAAAAGTGAACATGAGACAACATATCACATGACATTTCAAATGTATAAACTAGACACAGACACTATGCAATCAAATGACATTACCATAATTTTTCCAACAAATGATAATAATTAACGACAAATAAACAATTAACAACAAATATAAAAATATTTTCTTTTTCGATTTATCTATTAGTTGTTTTCAATCTCAATAGAAATAACTATGCAATCAAATAGCAAGCAAATATTTTTTCAATAAATTAGTCAACCGCAAATAAAAATAATCAACAACAATTTATACTAAAATATATATGAATAGATTATAAAGCTCACATAATGTAAAGAGTGATTCCAGTAGGTCTTTTAGGAATAAAACTCACTCGTACACTAAATCGACTCGGCAAAAATAAATATAGGTATTAGCAAAACATATTTTTCTAATAAATTATAAGTCAACTACAAGACAATCAACAACAATTTATACTATTATATAGATAAAAAAAGTTCAAATTCTTCACCTGGAAAGGAGGGATGGATTCTCTGGCTGTGGCTTGTAAAAAATAGAACTTGGCGGGCAACGGCCAAAAGAACTCTCTTTTAAAAAAACCCTAAAAAAGTATTGTCTACGCCGTGGCTAATTTCTTGGCTTACATAATTGAAGTTGGCAGCTGTAGGTAGGGCTGAGCAGAAAACGGGTCTGGACCGAAAACCAGACCGATCCGACCCGAATAAGGGATTCGGGTCGGGTGTGAAAATTTTTGGGTCGGGTTCGGTTCTGGAAAATCCATTAAATGGTATTCGGTTTCGGGTGGCGGGTTCGGTTTCGGTTTAAAACCGAAAACCGATTAACACGTACAATTACGTAAATATCCCTCTGTAATTTCACTCTCTATATAAAAACGAATCTAACCCTAACACTCTCTCTCCTCTCTAAAACTCTCAGAATCCTCACGCTGCTCCCTCTCCTCACTCCACTTCCGAGTCTTCTCCTCTCCAGTTCCGACTCGTCGGTCCCTTCGTCGTGACCCAACCCTCGTCCTCCTCCCCTCCTTCCTACTCGACTACTCTCGAGCCTCCTCTCCCAAACCTCCCTCTCCTCTGTCGAAACCCTAATTTAGATCAACCTTAAAAATCATGATCTGAGTTCAGATCTACCGTTTGGGGACTACTTGTATACCAGATCTACATCTATATTTTAGATCTGTAAGTATTATTTTTTATATTGAGGATTTGATTTATATCGTCTATATTTTTTTAGATCTGTAAGTATTTTAGATCTACAAACTACATCTACATCTAATGTTATTATTCCAATTTGTACATCTATATTTTAGACTGTTTATGTTCAGATCTATACTTTTATGTTTAATTTATACTGTCCAATTTAAGATCTGTATTTTTCTCATGTCAGATCTACATTTTAGAATGTAAGTAAGTTATTTTCATGTTAGATCGATATTTTAGACTGTAATTAATTTATTTTCATGTCAGATCTATACTTTTATGTTTAATTTATACTGTCCAATTTAAGATCTATATTTTTTTCATGTCAGATCTACATTTTAGACCGTAAGTAAGTTATTTTCATGTTAGATCTATATATTTTTCATGTCAGATCTATATTTTAGACTGTAATTAATTTATTTTCATGTCAGATCTATATTTTTTTATGTAAGTTCTACATTTTAGACGGTAAGTAATTTTTTTCTTGTCAGATCTATATTTTTTTTATGTCAGATCTATATTTTAGACAGTAAGTAATTTATTTTCATGTCAGATCTATATTTTTTTCATGTCAGACCTACATTTTAGACTGTAAGTAATTTTTTTTCATGTCAGATCTATATATTTTTCATGTCAGATCTATATTTTAGACTGTAAGTAATTTATTTTCATGTCAAATCTATATTTTTTTATGTAAGATCTACATTTTAGACTGTAAGTTATTTTTTTTCTTGTCAGATCTATATATTTTTTATGTCAGATGTATATTCTAGACAGTAAGTAATTTATTTTCATATAAGATCTATATATTTTTTCATGTCAGATCTACATTTTCGACTGTAAGTAATTTATTTTCATGTCAGATCTATATTTTTTCATGTAAGTTCTACATTTTAGACTGTAAGTAATTTTTTTTTTGTCAGATCTATATATTTTTCATGTCAGATCTATATTTTAGATAGTAAGTAATTTATTTTCATATCAGATTTATATTTTTTTCATGTCAGATCTACATTTTAGACTGTAAGTAATTTTTTTTCATGTCAGATCTATATATTTTTTATGTCAGATCTATATTTTAGACTGTAAGTAATTTATTTTCATGTCAAATCTATATTTTTTCATGTAAGATCTACATTTTAGACTGTAAGTTATTTTTTTCTTGTCAGATCTATATATTTTTCATGTCAGATGTATATTTTAGACAGTAAGTAATTTATTTTCATATAAGATCTATATTTTTTTCATGTCATATCTACATTTTCGACTGTAAGTAATTTATTTTCATGTAAGATTTACATTTTAGACTGCATGTAATTTATTTTTATGTCAGATCTAAATATTTTTCAAGTCAGATCTATATTTTAGATAGTAAGTATTTTATTTTCATATCAGATCTATATTTTTTTCATGTCAGATCTATATTTTATACTGTAAGTAATTTATTTTCATGTCAGATATTTTTTTTTTTCATGTCAGATCTATATTTTAGACTGTAAGCAATTTATTTTTATCTCAGATCTATATTTTTTCATGTAAGTTCTACATTTTAGACTCTAAGTAATTTTTTTCTTGTCAGATCTATATATTTTTCATGTTAGTAATTTAAGACCTAACATATTTGTTTTAGAACATTAACATTAACACCAGTCCCAATTTTTATGTTTGTTTTATATTTTTTCATATAGAAGATATGTGCATTGGATCTTTTATTCTAGTTTCTGTTATGTATCTTTAATTCTCATAGTAATACTTATTTGTTAAGTATGCATGTATTGTGGGTTGGACTCGGAGTTGGATCATTGGCTTAGATTTTACATTAATCGTTGTAAGAATCTCTCTCACTCTCTCTCTTGTCTGTGTCTGGGAATTAAAATTTATACTTGTGGCTGGAAATGAAATTTGTTTGCAGGGCTAGTCAACTATGCTTATAGTGCCAGTTTGCACAATTGCCGCATTGTGCAATGGCCAGTTTGCCAAATTGCTTATAATATGAATTTTTTTATTGTTTGAACTTTTGTGAATTGATTGATTTTTTGTTTACAACCAGAAATAGATATATGCCAGATTTTTTACTTTACAAGTCTTGTATTTTTGATTGATTGGTTTGTTTATTAATTAAAAATGATGTCTTCTTTAGTTGTTCGTGTACGGAGAGCTATTAGCTATGTGAGACAATCTCCCTCACGTTTTTAAAAGTTTAAAGATTGTGCTCAAATTGAAAAAATAGAAAGTAAAAAATTATTGTATCTAGATGTGAGCACCCGTTGGAATTCAAAAGTTTAAAGTATTACAGAATGGTATGTCACTGCACTTTATATGTAGCAATTAGCCAATGTTATTTCTAAAATGTATTACAGTTACTTTTTTTATATTCTTAATAATTTTTGTGTATTACAGAATGGTATGTCACTGCACTTTTACAAACCATTTTACATATAAAGTGCAGTAATAAAATGGGGCCTGGCTACATATAATGTGCAGTTATAAACATCCAAAATAAGGTAGTGCATTGTTTAGTGTATTGTGCACACATCGACAGCACATTGTAGTGAAAGTATTTAATATTACATATCCAAACCAGACAATCCAGATTCCAAAAACTAACTCTTCAAACATCGCTTTAGGTTGAACCCGTCGTAGTCAATTGGCTTAAATCTACATAAGTATAAAAAATTACAGGAACAAACAATCAATACAAGTAAAAAAAATATAAATAATAACATTATGTGATATAAATTATTATCTAAAATAATACCTCTTTCAAGTTTATCCAGGGATTCCAAATTCTCTTCAAGATTAGTAACAATAGATCGATCTGAACCAGTCCTAAACCAATCTTGAGAACAAATAAGACCCTGAACAATCTTAGGTGTCAAAGAACTCCTAAATGAATCTAGGACCCGACTACCGGTACTAAATGCACTCTCCGACGCTACCGTAGATATTGGAACAGCTAAGACATCACGAACCATTCTTGAAAGAACAGAAAAACGAGGAGAGTTGATTTTCCACCAAGCCAAGAGATCAAAATTTGGATTCTCATCTTCATCGGCTTCGGTGGGCTCAACAAGATAACGATCCAACTCAGACTTATTATCACAACCAACAGTTTTTATTTTATAATTTTTATATTGGGCCTTCATCATACTTTCAAGTTAAATACTGGACAATCTTCGATGGTAGGAGATTCAGTCATTTCACTAGTTGTAGAAGAAACTATAGGTGCATACAACTTTCTGTATTCTTCAAACCAGCAATAAACAACCATTTTAACCTTCTCTAGCATGGTATAACCATTTGATTGGCCATAGAGTTGATATAGCCACCATTCCAAATATGCAAACTTTTGTCTTGGATCAAAGAGTGGCGCAATAAAAACAACCATATTCATCTTCTCGACGTCCCCCCAATATTTATCATATTTTTCTCTCATTTTATCTGCCATAATAGACAACTCGAAGTTGTCATTACTCTTAGCATTCTTCAAGAGAAAATCAATAGATGCAATCTCTTCAAAAAACTTGTTTGAAGTGACATATAAAGAGCCCGACACACGTAAGGTGAATTCATAGAAATGTTCTAAAAACGTACACAACCTTCTCACATTCATCCAATCCTCTTCGGTTGGAAATAAATTATCACCCTCAAGTTCTCTCTTGAATGAAATATCCTCGTCTTGGAATCTCTCAAAGGCACTTTAAAATATTTGGGCCGTATCTAACATCAAATATGTTGAATTCCAACGGGTGCTCACATCTAGACAAAATAATTTTTTGCTTTCTATTTTTTTAATTTGAGCACAATCTTTAAAGTTTTGAAAACGTGAGGGAGATTGTCTCACATAGCTAATAGCTCTCCGGACACGAGAAACTGAAGAAGAGATCATTTTTAACCCATCTACTACAACAAGATTGATAATATGTGCAATGCAACACATGTGTAAATACTTGCATTGAAGAATACTATTGCCCCGTTGTGCAAACTTTTTGCTTAGATAAGCAATAGCAACGTCATTAGAGCTAGAATTATCAACGGTGATTGTAAAAAAAATTTCAATGCCCCACTCAATCAAACATGACTCAACTTCCCTCCCAATAGCCTCGCCTTTATGACTTAAAATTGGACAAAAGTTGATAATTCTTTTTTGTAATTTCCAATCTCCATTAATGTAATGTGCCGTAAGACACATATAGTTTATCTTTTGAATAGATGTCCATGTGTCCGTCGTAAGACAAACCCTTTGATTGGAGTCCATAAAATAAGCCTTTAACTTAGTCCACTCACTAGCATAAAGATTATAGCAATCTCGTGCAACGGTCCATCTCGACGGTACACCAAACATCGGACATGCAATAGAAACGAAACGTTTGAAGCCCTCACCCTCGACAAACCGAAATGGAAGCTCATCAACAATTAGCATATAAGACAAGGTCTTCCTTACGGACTCTTGATTAAATTGCCAACTAGTGAGTGTTGACTTGACTTTCTCAACACATTGTATACTCAATATTGATTGAGAAGGACCTTTGTGCTTTGGATTAAGGGGACATATAAGCCAATGATTTCTAACTGAGGAGGTCCCATTAATTATATGGTGACAATAATACAGTTTTTTGCAGTAGTTACACTCTGCTTTTAGGTTCCCATTCTCTTGAAATTATCTGAATTTATCCTAATAAATAGCCCTTTTTTTCCAATGCGTTTGTTTTTTACTTTGAGTTTACAATTAGTTGTGTCAGGGTCATTTGTGCCTTGGGAACTTGTTCCCCTCACAACTGGAATCTCAAGCTCAATAGGTTGAGCTGCGCTTGACATCTAAAATAAACATGAAAACAAAAATATATTTTAATTCAAAATCAAATTCACAAATTGAAATTGATGATAAGAAAACACACATTGCATGAGTATGATGTTGATATCATGAACTTGACTTATTTGACGCAATAAATGGCCTATTAATTTTAGATAGTAATTTTAGTATAATAAAGTAATTTTAGTAAATAATATATCATTTTTATATTAGTTAGTAACTTAGTATATACATTTATCAATTTTATGTTTACAAAATATGGCATATAAAGTATATACATTCCAGATTAAGCAAAATGTGCCAAAATGTGCCAAAAAATTCAGATTTTAATCCGACATCAAACAGTGATATCAAACAGTGCTACCTATTAATTAGTAAATATCATATAAGATAATAGTTTTTGTAAAACAGAAATCAATTTTATTACTATTAGTATCTGTTCTAACAGTTTTTAACAATTTTTTAATTAATAAACAAACCAATCATTCAAAAATACAAGACTTGTAAAGTAAAAATCTGGCATATATCTATTTCTGATTGTAAACAAAAATCAATCAATTCACAAAAGTTCAAACAATAAAAAAAATCAGATTATAAGCAATTTGGCAAACTGGCCATTGCGCAATGCGGCAATTGTGCAAACTGGCACTATAAGCATAGTTGACTAGCCCTGCAAATAAATTCCATTTCCAGCCACAAGTATAAATTTCAATTCCCAGATACAGACAAGAGAGAGAGATAGAGAGATTCTTACAGTGATTAATGTAAAATCCAAGCCAATGATCCAACTCCGAGTCCAACCCACAATACTTGCATAATTAACAAATAAGTGTTACTATGAGAATTAAAGATACATAACAGAAACTAGAATAAAGATCCAATGCACATATCTTCTATATGGAAAAATATAGAACTAACATGAAAATTGGGACTGGTGTTAATGTTAATGTTCTAAAACAAATATGTTAGATCTTAAATTACTAACATGAAAAATATATAGATCTGATAAGAAAAAAATTACTTACAGTCTAAAATGTAGAACTTACATGAAAAAATATAGATCTGACATGAAAATAAATTGCTTACAGTCTAAAATATAGATCTGACATGAAAAATATATAGATCTGACATGAAAATAAATTACTTACAGTATAAAATGTAGATCTAACATGAAAAAAATATAGATCTGATATGAAAATAAAATACTTACTGTCTAAAATATAGATCTGACTTGAAAAATATTTAGATCTGATATAAAATAAATTACATGCAGTCTAAAATGTAAATCTGACATGAACATAAATTACTTACAGTCGAAAATGTAGATCTGACATGAAAAAAATATAGATCTTATATGAAAATAAATTACTTACTGTCTAAAATATAGATCTGACATGAAAAATATATAGATCTGACAAGAAAAAAAATAACTTACAGTCTAAAATGTAGATCTTATATGAAAAAATATAGTTTTGACATGAAAATAAATTACTTACAGTCTAAAATATAGATCTGACATGAAAAATATATAGATCTGACATGAAAAAAAATTACTTACAGTCGAAAATATAGATCTGACATGAAAAAAATATAGATCTTATATGAAAATAAATTACTTACTGTCTAAAATAGACATCTGACATAAAAAATATATAGATCTGACAAGAAAAAAAATAACTTACAGTCTAAAATGTAGATCTTACATGAAAAAATATAGATTTGACATGAAAATAAATTACTTACAGTCTAAAATATAGATCTGACATGAAAAATATATAGATTTGACATAAAAAAAATTACTTACAGTCTAAAATGTAGATCTGACATAAAAAAATATAGATCTGACATGAAAATAAATTACTTAGTGTCTAAAATATAGATCTGACATGAAAAATATATAGATCTGACAAGAAAAAAAATTACTTACAGTCTAAAATATCGAACTTACATGAAAAAATATAGATCTGACATAAAAATAAATTAATTACAGTCTAATATATAGATCTGACATGAAAAATATATAGATCTAACATAAAAAATATATAGATCTAACATGAAAATAACTTACTTATGGTCTAAAATATAGTTATGACATAAAAAAAATATAGATCTTAAATTGGACAGTATAAATTAAACATAAAAGTATAGATCTGACATGAAAATAAATTAATTACAGTCTAAAATATAGATCTGACATGAAAAATTTATAGATCTAACATGAAAAATATATAGATTTAACATAAAAATAACTTACTTACAGTCTAAAATGTAGATCTGACATGAGAAAAATATAGATCTTAAATTAGGCAGTATAAATTAAACATAAAAGTATAGTTCTGAACATAAATAGTCTAAAATATAGATGTACAAATTGGAATAATAACATTAGATGTAGATGTAGTTTGTAGATCTAAAATACTTACAAATCTAAAAAATATAGACGATATAAATCAAATCCTCAATATAAAAAATAATACTTGTAGATCTAAAATATAGATGTAGATCTGGTCTACAAGTAGTCCCCAAACGGTAGATCTGAACTCAGATCATGATTTTTAAGGTTGATCTGAATTAGGGTTTCGACAGAGGAGAGGGAGGTTTGGGAGAGGAGGCTCGAGAGTGGCCGAGTGGGAAGGAGGGGAGGAGGACGAGGGCTGGGTCACGACGAAGGGACCGGCGAGTCAAAACTCGGAGAGGAGAAGACTCGAAAGTGGAGTGAGGAGAGGGAGCGGCGTGAGGATTCTGAGAGTTTGAGAGAGGAGAGGAAGTGTTAGGGTTAGGTTAGTTTTTATATAAAGAGTAAAATTATAGAGGGGTATTTACGTAATTATACGTGTTAAATCGAACCCGCCACCCAAAACCGAAACCGAATACCGTTTAATGGGTTTTCCAGAACCGAACCCGACCCAAAATTTTTCACACCCGACCCGAACCCTTATTCGGGTCGGATCGATCCGATTTTTGGTCCAGACCCGTTTTCTGCTCAGCCCTAAACCTATGGGCCAACTCCAGTTCGGGTCATGTCATGCTCCCAACAAATGGTATTAGAGCCAAAGTTTACGGGACTGATTTGGTTGACTCTAATTTATTCGAGACAGATTGTGCTGAACGTTTATGCATATAATCGGATCGTATACCAATTATACATGCTCTCTTCTCGAGGTGGAGTAAGAGCATCCTCTATAAAGTGGACTGAAGGCAGATCGAACCTAAGGTTAAAGATAACTACACTGATGGGTTTGTCGTGCCCCGGTCCCAATACATAGGAACCAGAACAGGACGATGCCAGCTAGCATGCACTTTAGGTTACTCCAATAAATGGAACCTACGAGTGCTGCCTAAACTGTATATGAACTCCTGGTCATAATTGTAACCATGGTCACAATATCAATCTAAATCTCATCCAACAATAATAGAGATAACAACTAATAAGAAAACAACAATGAGATAAGTCTAGAAGTATTCATCAAGAAAAGCATATAGTCGGGTGGAGACAAATCCATTGCCAACGACTATAATAAACTAAAGTGCATAAAAGTAATCCAGTCTCATGAAATAAAATAAGAAGTCCAAGTACGATAGTCCAACTAAAAATGGTAAGTAGTAAAAGTGATCAAGGGAACTCGGAAGGATCGACCTCCTCGTCTACGAATGAAGTCTCAAGCCCTGCTCCGTATACCTGGGGGTGCTCCTAAAGATCTCTTGCAACTAGAAGAGAACCATGTCCTCAGGAGACATAGCAAGATACAAAAGGTACAAGGTGTGTAAACTGAAATAACTTCTACTAAATGCAATGGTGATTCTAACCTTCTAACGTGCAATTTAGAGAACAACTTTCGTACGCATGGGTGGAATTCAGGCTAACTTGACTAATCCACGTAGCTAAAGGATAGTGGTATACATATACTGTCAACATTCGTCTGTATCCGTCTGTAACGTTCCAAGAATGCCAGTGGGCATCTACAAAACTCATAAAATTCACATAGGTTCTCTTGGAGAATCCTATTGTATACCAAGGTAGCTGTCCCATACACATAATAGTTGTCCTCCCACATAAATCTCGCTGACCAAGTCATGTCCATAACCCGCTCAATTTTATAACTGATTAAGTCTCTAATACCCTAATCATAACAGTTATATTTTTTATCCGTCACACGTTCCTTACGTAATGATGGCCAGTCAAATACGCAGTCCGTGCCCCTAACAAGATGTCACAATCGTGTAATGTGAGTGTCATGGCAAAATGAGATATAATGATATTCCTCAATCATAAGGTAGTCTCCTAAGACTAGGTCGATATTCACAAAAATAATATAAGTAACAAGAACGACTACTCCAGTCGATTGCACCCAAGTATAACTTGGACGGGTAGTTTATATAATCTAGAGATGTATCAACTAAGAAAGCATATAAGAAAATATTGTAAACAAAGAATAGATACAGTGAACACAGCAAGATATACTTGTCTAGATTCTGAATGGTGCTGTGGTGAAGTCCAGGTAGTGATCTCTGTAAATCAACAACAACCGCCAAGGTAGGATCTGAGCAAACACATCCAGATGCTGTAAATAATATCACTAACATTTTCAGAATGAGTAAAATCGTCAAAATTGACTATCTATAAGTCCAATTTGAACACATGGACAAAAAATAACAGTTTTGGGTCAAGATAGGATCCACATGTAGCCCGCTTTGCACCAAAAAATGTGTCAGGAGTAAAATTCTCCAAATTTAGCAAACTTAGTGTCTACTAGTCCAGATTGATGATATGAGCTCAACGGAATATCCGAAATTGATTGCGATGAGTCGGTCACAAAATCGTCCGTTAAGTCGGACCTTGGGGCCAGAAAAACAGTGTTCTGGTCAGCGTTCTCCGAATTGAACCAAACATGGTTCACAGGACCAGCGTAACGCTGCGAGTATGATGTCATAAGTTTTGTTTCAAAATGACAAGCACACACAAAGTAATTACAAATTTTCAGAATAGATCGATACGGTATTTTTCGACGGATACGATTTGATTTCGTCGCGCACATGCGACCAAATCAAATTCCGTCGAATCCCACACGTCTGCATTTATTGTACGCACCTTTTCGTGTCTATATTACGCAACTAAGTCACCCCGTTTGGTGGGACGAACCCCATATCGAAAGATTTTGGATTTTGAAAACATGATTTTTTTATCATTTTTAAATCAGAATAAATGAGGATTAAAATCTAATGAATTAAAAGTAATTGAAGGAAACTAAACTTGTATATGTTGTCTAAAAGTCTTTTCAAATAGAATTTTAAAATACTAATATTTTGGGAGAAAACGGGTGCAAAGTCGGGGGTTTGAAAATGATTTCTATAGTTTTGAAACCCAGTTTTTTCGTCCTGACTTTCGAGTCATTTTACACGCGATTTAAAACATTAATAAAAATTCTAATTGAAGGGACTCGTGGATGGTCAGGTTATGAACACAATGGAACAAATGAATAGAAAAACGGATAAACGGTGAAGGAGAAATTAGACCTGAAATTATGGGGTTCGGTTTGGGGTTACTGTCGCTCGCGGGGTTGCGGGCGGTTCGGGCAATTGTGGACGGCGGGAGGCCTCTGCTGGCAGTCACTACTGTCGTGGGCGGAGGTCGCCTAGAGTCAGGACTGTGCTGGAGTGGTCGTCGGAGGAGTTTGAGAAGTTTTGATGGTTTGGTTCTCACGAATGATGGGGTTTATTTGGAAATATTTAAATGGGATTAAGGTGAATTAATGGGAAGTTATGGAATATTTTGAATTCCATTGAGATTCAAATCTCCTTGGAAAATTTTGCAACAGCCGAATTGGGATAATTTTTTTTCTTTCTAAAATAATAAATATATATATATGCAATATAATAGATATGTAGCTAATTTTGTATCCAAACATTTAAAAAAATTAATTAATCAACTAAAAATACATTCTAAATAACTAAATGGCAATGGTGCTAATAATTAAATAATTATAATAATAGTAATAATAATTAATTAAAAATAAATAATTGTGAGGGGGTTCATATGGTTTCAAAGGTGGAGACGACACATCCAAGGTGGAGCAACACATTATAATTGGTACAGAAATGATAGTGTGGATGAGCATGCCAGTTTGGTTCTATGATCGAACGAATCAAGATGATAATATGTTGGATCTCCTGGGTGCTTGGTTGGCGGTAACGAGCAATGTGCTCGGCCAAAGGGAATGAGCAAAGGTTACCGGGATGTGCTTGATTGCATGCATGCTAGGTCAGCAAAAATGAGCAAAGGTAACCGGGATGTGCTTGATTGCATGCATGTTCAGTCAGCAAAAATGAGCTAAGGTGGAGATTGTTGGATTGTATCTCGTTTCCGGTTGAGCGCTTAAAAAGATGGTGACAATGGAGTTGATAGTTTAATTCCACATCGGATAGGAGGTAGGATCATGAGATATAGATAATTGAGATTGGTTCAGGCCTTACATGAGATTGGTTCATGCATTGCATAAGAATTCTCCTTTAAGACATATGTGCCCAATCCAATATCGTATCTCATTGGCCAACTCCAGTTCGGATCATACCATGTTCCCAACAATTACCTATCTGCACCTACCCCCATGTCCAAACCATCAAACGGACACTCAAAAAATTACATATTAAACACATCGACACATATTGGACACAAAATATACACCAAAATATATTAGTACACATCAAAACAATGTCCTATCTGTTGGGAACGAAACACGAAAATCGTTCCATAAACAGAGAGTACCTGCAAGAGAACCGAGCAAAACGCACAAACTAAAAAATACAAAACATAAATCACCGACACAGAGATTTTTACGTGGAAAATTCAGATAAAAAAACTATGGGACGATCGGAGTCCAACCCTGAAGAACCTCCACTAATGAAATAAAGAGAATACACCCTTTACAAGCTCCTCACCTATCAAACACGGATCACCGCAACTCTTTAGAATAGAAAATAGATTACAACCACGAAGAAAAAAGATAATAAAAAATACCCCAAATTGATCTCCTTCTCCGAAACGGCCTCCAATCCTTCTTTCTCCTCTCCAAAGTTGCAATGGCACTCTTGCCACATTTTTTCCTCTCTCTTATTTTTTTCTTATGTTGTTATATATTGCATGAGCCTTTATATAAATTCTTGCATGAATAAAGGTTTCCATATAAAAATCTATATATGGAAGCCAAAAATAATTATGGCAAGAGTGTCATTGCAACTTTGGAGAGGAGAAAGAATGATTGGAGGTCGTTTCGGAGAAGTAAATCAATTTGGGGTATTTCTCATTATCTTTTTTCTTCGTGATAATCTATTTTCTGTTCCAAAGAGTTGCAGTGATCCGTGTTAGATTGGTAAGGAGCTTGTAGAGGGTGTATTCTCTTAATTCCATTAGTGGAGGTTCTTCAGGGTTGGACTTCGACCGTCCCGTAGTTTTTTTTATCTGGATTTTTCATGTAAAAATTTTTGTGTCTGCGATTTGTATTTGGTATTTTTTAGTTTGTGTTTTTGCTCGATTCTCTCGCAGGTACTCTCTGGTTTGGTGAACGATTTTTGCGTTTTGTTCCCAACAGTATGGTATCAGAGCCAGGTTCTGGAATTTCAAAAGGGTGTCAGGAGTTGACAGACAAACCAGAGAGGAGATATGGACGTGAAGCCGGTGCACATAATAAACGAAAATGGTTCCAATTACCACTATTGGCAGAGCAAGTCCAAGCATCGGTACGAGAACTTCGAGTGCTATCATTGTGGCAAGAAGGGCCACATCAAGCGAAACTATTTTGCTTGAAAGAGAGAAGAAGGGTGACAAGGGGAAGCAAAGTGAGAATAATACATCGACGGTCTTGGCACATGGAGGCGATCTAATCATTGTAGGTGATGAGGTATTCATGAACCTCTCCTACGATGACAACTCTTGGCTGTTGGACTCAGGTGCTTCAGCGCACGTATCTCACAACAGAGCACTATTTGCTACTTACATAACAGGCGATCGTGGAGTGTTGAAGATGGGCAACGGAGATGTGTCAAAAGCTGTTGCTGTTAGAGATGTGTATTTGAGGACAAAAATGGGTGCATTTCTTGTTCTCAAAGATGTCCACCATGTCTTCGATATTCGTCTCAACCTGGTATTGGTTGGAAGGTTGGATGATGATGGTTTCTTCAATCTCTTCGGGAATGATCAATGGAACCTTTCCAGAGGTTCGATGGTGATTGCCAGAGGAAGCAAGAGGTCCGGACTCTACTATATAAAAGGGAGCGCACATGGGGCATATGAGGTGAACGCAGCTACTGATGCATCTACCGAGTTATGGAACAGACGGCTCAGCCACATCATCGAGAAGGGGATGAGCTGCTTGATGAACATGAAGGTGATTCCAGGACTCAAGTCTACAAAGCTGGAGAGGTGCACGCACTTTTTTGCAGGAAAGCAAAATATGGTATCTTTCCAAAGTCACCCAAGTTCAAGAAAGCCGGCATTGCTCGAGTTGATTAACTCGGATGTCCGCGGTCCTATGAATTTAAAATCTTTTGGTGGTGCTTCTTACTTTATAAATTTTATTGATGATTATTTCAGAAATATTTGGGTCTATGCATTAAAGACCAAGGATCAGGTGTTGCCCACTTTCAAGAAGTTTTAGACCTCCGTTGAAAGGGAAACAGACAAGAAGCTTCTATATGTTCGATCGGACAATGGCGACAAATATATCGGTCCCTTTCATGCATACTGCAAATAGCAAGGGATACGACACAAGAAGACTCCGCCAAAGATACCTCATCTCAATGGTGTAGCAGAGTGGATGAACATGACGCTGATGGAGAGGGTACGGTATTTGCTGTCAGAAGCAAACTTGTTAGACAACTATTGGGCTAAGGCCCTTTATACAGCTGCTTATATTATTAATTTATCTCCTAGTGCTCTTTTGCAGGGTGACGTGCCTGATAAAGTATGGTACGATAAAGAGCAGTCATACAATCACTTGTGAGTGTTTAGTTCTAAGGCCTTCATGCATGTACCGAAGGATGAGAGATCCAAACTTGAGCCAAAGACGAGGCGGTCCGTCTTTGTCGGTTAGGTCGTGATGTGTTTGGCTATAAACTCTATAACCCAGTGGAAATAAAGCTCTACAGAAGCAGGGACATGATATTTTTTGAGGATTAGACCATGATCAACACTCAGGAATTCGAGATGCCTTCTGAGGCTGAGAAATTTTTTGAGTTAGAGTTATTTTGCTTCGAGCAGTTTCTAGAGACATCGCAGAGGATACAGTTATGGGGGAGCCAGTATATGAATTTGCTCACAACCTTGATCATCAGCCTGTTGATGGTGGTCAGGGTGATCTTCGGGAGGATGAGCATGCCGAGGAGGCAGTTTATGAGGAGGAGGTTGTTGGTATACAACTAGCACTAGTGGTTCCATTGAGGAAGAGCGATAGAGAGCGTCGACCATTTATGAAATACTCATCGGGTGAGTATGTGCTTCTGACTGACGGTGGAGAACCCGAGAGTTTCGCAGAGGCTATGAAAGACGAACACAAGTTGGAGTGGATAGAGGTCATGCAGGAGAAGATGAGTTCCTTGGAGGCCAACTCTACTTATGATCTGGTATAGTTGCTAAAGGACAAGAAGGCTTTGAAGAATCGATGGGTGTTCAGAGTGAAGCAGACAGATGATGCTACTCGCCCTCGATATAAAGCGAGGCTGGTAGTTAAAGGCTACAGTCAGCGAAAAGGCATAGATTATGATGATATCTTTTCATCAGTCGTCAATCAGCCTTCTATTCGGGTGGTGCTAGCATTGGCAGCCAGTTTCAACTTGGAGGTCGAGCAAATGGACGTGAAGACGATATTCCTCCACGGTGATCTTGAGAAGGAGTTGTACATGGAGCAGCCATAGGAATTCTGTGAGAAGGGTAAGTCACACTTGGTCTGCCAATTAAGAAAGAGGTTGTATAGTCTGAAGTAGGCTCCGAGGCAATGGTACAGGAAGTTCGAGTCGTTTATGGGTGCGGATGACGTCGGACCACTGTGTATTTGTGAGGTACTTTGCCGATGATGATTTTATCATTTTACTGCTTTATGTTGATGATATGCCACTGGTGGATCAGAATTCCACTAGGATAGCAGAGTTGAAGCGCCAACTGGGCGCGGCCTTCTCTATGAAGGATTTGGGCACAGCGAAGCCTATTCTTGGGATGGAGATCAGCTAAGAGAGAGAGAGCCCAAGCTGCTACTGTCATGCCCCAGTCCCAAATTACACGGAACCAGGCCACGTGGCAATAGCCAGCTGTCACGTCTTCGAGGATATCCCAATTTAATGGATCCAACGAAGAGTGCTACGCTGTCTAAAAATAACTAACAAGTCCAATATAAATCAACAACAGGTAAATCTAATCTCATCCACAATATAATCAGCAAGAAGTACTAAAATAAATACTGGAACATAAACGCCAGTCTCAATAATCATAGTACAACCAAGAATGTCTGGTGGAAACAAACCCACTACTATGACAAAATAAAAGTACTGAAATGATAGATAAAAGAGTAATGACTAGGGCACTGGCTGACTAGATAATGATGCTCCCAATCCTAGGCAGAAGGTCTACCAACTGATCACGAAAACTCTGACGGTAGCACCTCTAGCTCCTCAGCTGAAGCGTACATAGTCTTCTGTCCTGGGCCGTACACTGTGGGGTAATATGCCTCGTCCAAATCTGGAAAGGTACTAGGTCCTCAGAGGGACGTACAAGATATATAAAAGTATGCCATATATAAATACTGAATAAAGTAAATATAATAAAGGGTGTGCTAACCATCTAAGTGAATGCAATATGAGGACAACTTTGGTACGTATGGGTAGGCGTAGGCATAACGTCCATACCGCTCCGAAGAACGGGGAATCTGCATATATATAACGTCCATACCGCTCCGAAGAACGGGGAATCTGAATAATATAACGTCCATACTGCTCTGAAGAACGAGGAATCTGCATAATATATAACGTCCATACCGCTCCGAAGAACGGGGAATCTGCATAAAGGGAGTCATTGGATCCGTGGCTCCTCTGGATACTACGAATTCCAATGTGTGTATCCCATACGCCTACTAGTTGTCCTTCCCGCCCAATGTAGATATACAAGACAAATACTCGACGTACATACCACGTATCTATATGCCAGGTCTCTATAATAAAATAATCTTGAGTTACATACTAACCGTGATGCATGTCACACGCACCGATAGCTACTCGAGTACGTGAATCCGCATCACAATATGAATTTGTCACTGTGAACCGTGTAGTAGTGTCAAATCTCGAAAAATATCAGAGTATCCTCCCAAATAGGGTAAGTCTGCTAGAGATTAAGTCAAGTACACTAAATCATCGACGCATCCGTCGACTGCACCCGAGTCAATTTCGGACGCGCGCAGTTGTATAAAAGAAAGCAACAAGATAACAATACAACATGTGCATAATTTAAATTAAACAGCAAATATGGCAAGGTATCTTGCCTGGGTCCTCAAGCTGTGAATTCCAATACCCTGCTCCTGCACTATCTCCTGGTTGGTCCAGTGACCCTAAACATACAATATAATATAGCAATCTAGCATCAGACACTAAAGCAATACTTATCGACAACTACGACGCTGCTCTTAGGTACTGACGCAAGGGTCACGGCTGGTCGACTACAGAGTCTCGTGTGCACTTAGCTAGGGTGCACATGTGTCCTGTCCTCAGTTACCGTGTCTCTCGTGATAATAAATTACTACGTTATGGGTTTTACGGAACTATTTATGTTTTGTATAATTACATGTCCTTATTCCTCATGTTAAGTGTACTAGGTCCATGACTACGTTTTTAGGTGAAATACAAGTTCCTTATACAAGTCATATGATTGGGATAATTATTCTTATTAATTACTAACTAATCTAGTAAATCATACAAACATACACACACATAGGGTTTAACGTATTTTAGTTTGTGTTCTTTAAACGATACCAAGACACGTCTACACGACGACGCGCCGATACAACTATACAACGAAACAGGAAGGAAGAGACAAAACGAGGTTTACCTAATTGAGGCTAAACGTAGGGGTCTGTGCTCGTTAATTGCACGCTCGTCGGCGATCAGCGGAGCTCCGGCGTCAGGCAGCAGATCACGGCAGCAACTACAGCAGTTGCAGCAGCGGCTTTGTAGCGGCGGCAGTGGCGACTTTGGCTGGCTGGGGATGCTGCTGGTCGGGGGAAGAGGTGATGCTCCGCCTGACGGTAGTGGTTGGCGGTGCTGGAGACGGTGGCCTGGGCCGGAGGCAGTCGGGTTTAATGGGGATGGTGATGACGGGATGACGACTAGGCGACGGTGCAAGCGGCCTAGGAGGGTGGTCCAGCGACAGTGCAGGCGGATGGGGGTCTACGGTGGTGGCCTGAGGGGGTGGCGGTGTTGGGAAGTCGGGGAAGGGATGAAGGTGGTGCACGGCTAGGGTTTCGGCTAGGTGTAGAGGTGGTGGTAGGGTTTATGAATCTAGGGTTTTCAATAGGGAAAGATGTATACTTATATAAGGGGATTTGTGGGCTGACCTCGGGACTTGGGCCGACCTGGCTCCTCGGGGTGGGGGCTGGTCCTCATGCGAGGGAGTACATAGGCTTGGTTAGGTCTTGTTTAGGTGAAATTGGACTCAAAGTTAATTAAATGAAAACAAATGCACTTGTTGTTCTTCTGTAGATTGAAAACACATAGGATTAAATTTGGGTGAAACACAAGAGTCATGGGCGTAGCAGGCTCAGAATAGGTTAATACCCTAATTTGGGTTATAGGGAATTGGGTTGCGGTTGTACTTTAAATTCAGTTAGGAATGGGCAATTAAGAGAAATGGGGTTTATTGGAATAATACATTGATGTTTGACGAATATTGTGCAGCTCAAATGAAACACAATATTGAGTATCTAAAAGTTACACAAGGGTCTGATGGGTAGTCTGGCATGTCTAGGAGATGTGTATGGGCTTTGTTTGAAGGTAACTACTAGTGTAGCGCTCCAAGCATCGAAGCAATGGTAAGGTGTATTAAGACATATAATTGTTGCACATTAATTCTAATTGTATCCAAATTAATCCTAGTCTCTCAATTTAAATTAAATTAATCCTAACTTGGTCGAGGCGGTTTATAATCTACCCTCCTTAGAGCATTTCGTCCTCGAAATTAAAATATACGTATGGCAAGAACTATTGACTGAAAATAAAAATGCTACTACATACCTAGTCCTTCGAAGAGGTGGGGATAATGCTGTCGAATATCCTCCTCGCGTTCCCAGGTCGACTTGCCTGGTGCATGATGCCTCCATGCGACACGAACTAGAGGGATAGTCTGACCTCGCAATACCTTCTCACTTCTGTCCAGAATCTCAACAGGCTCCTCTTGGTATGATAAACTCGGGCTGACTGTGATTTCTGAATGGTCAAGCACATGACTCGGATCTGACATGTACCTCCTTAGCTGAGATACGTGGAAGACGTCATGGACTCCTTCTAAAGTCTGTGGCAAGGCTAACCTGTAAGCAACCTCTCCGATGCATTCTAACACATCGAATCGTCTGATGTACCTCGGACTCAGCTTTCCTCTGCCTCCAAATCTGATAGTCCCTCGAGTAGGTGAGATCTTTAGAAACACGTGATCTCCAACCTGGAACTCTAGGTGTCATCGATGCGTATTTGCCTAATGCTTCTGCCTGTCCTGTGCTGCTCGCAGGTGCCCTTGGATCTTCTTCACCTTCTCTAATGTACGAACAACCAACTCTGGCCCAAGAATCTGTCTCTCGCCTATATCGCTCCAACATACTGGAGAACGACACTTCCTTCCATATAACGCTTCATAGGGAGCCATTTGGATGCTCGCTTGATAGCTTTTATTGTAGGAAAACTCGACCAAATATAAATGGTCCTCCCATGATCCTCCGAAATCAAGCATGCATGCTCTTAACATGTCTTCCAAGGTCTGAATGGTGTGCTCAGACTGGCCATCTGTCTGCGGATGATACGATATGCTAAACTTCAGGCGGGTACCGAGACTCTCTTGCATACTCCGCTAAAAGTAAGATATAAACTTCGTATCCCTGTCAGACATGATACTAACTGGAACTCCATGCAGTCGCACAATCTCTCTCATGTACATATCTGCTAAGACCTCTGTAGATTGCCCAACTATGAAGGGTAAAAAGTGTGCGGACTTGGTGAGTCTATCTACGATTACCTATACTGCATTGCGACCACTAGGACTCCTCGAAAAGCCCGTAATAAAGTCCATAGTGATGTTCTCCCATTTTCACTCCGGTATCGGGAGCGGTCGAAGCAATCCTGCAGATCTCTGATGCTCAGCCTTGACTTGCTGACACACCAGGCAATTGGCTACAAAGCGGACTATCCCTCTCTTCATTCCATTCCACCAGTAGTACTATCTCAAGTCTTTGTATATTTTCGTGCCTCCTGGATGAATAGAGTAGGTTGAACTGTGTGCCTCTGACATCAGCTCCTGACGAAGTTCTCCATTAGGAACATAGAGACGATCTCCACATCTCAAAGTTTCGTCTTCATGTATACGCAATCCTGTCTGTATTCCAGCCTCTGTCCTCTGTCGAAGCCTCTAAAATCCGGCGTTTGTCAGCAAAGCAGCCTTGATCCTCTCCACTAATGTTGATTGTAACTGAAAACTCGACAACTGTCCGTCTATTCCGGGCATAATGACCTCTATAACCATCTGCTCTAGATCTCTCAACAGATGTTGTTGGGTAGTCAAGAAAAATACCATAGTTCTTCTGCTCAATGCGTCAGCTACTACGTTGGCCTTTCCCGGGTGGTACTGTAGCTCAATCTCAAAGTCTGTCATCACCTCGAGCCAACGTCTCTATCTCTGGTTTAGGTCCTTCTGAGTGTAGACGTACTTTAGGCTTTTGTGATCAGTGAATATCTCTACTCTTTCTCCGTATAGGTAGTGTCTCCAAAGCTTCAAAGCAAATATCACAGAGGCAAGTTCCAAGTCGTGGGTGGGATAGTTCTTCTAATGGGTCCTCAACTGCCTAGAGGCATAGGCCACAAACTTTCCATGATGTATCAAGACACATCCTAATCATTTCCCGGATGCATCGCTATAGATCACGAATCCTCCGGGTCCAGAAGGTATGGTCAAGATAGGTGCTGTAGTCAGATGCTTCTTTAGCTCATCGAATGCCTTCTGACACTCCTCTGTCTAAGTGAACTCCTGCTCCTTATGGGTCAAGCGGGTCATCGGTTCTGCGATCTTCGCGAAGTTCTCCATGAACCTCCGGTAATAGCCGGCAAGTCCTAGGAAACTCCTCACTTATAAGACATTGGTAGGGGTTGGCCATGTCTTTACTGATAAAATCTTTGTCGAATCTACTGAAATGCCGTCTTCTAAGATAACATGTCCAAGAAAAGCGACACAATCTAGAAGAAATTCACACTTGCTCAGCTTGGCATAAAGCCTCTCTCTCCTCAGCGTCTCTAACACTAGTCTCAAGTGCTCTTCGTGCTCCTCGTGGTTCTTCGAATACACCAAAATATCGTCGATGAAGACTACCACGAACTGGTCTAAGTATTGGTGGAATACTCTGTTCATCAAGTTCATAAATACAGCAGGTGCATTTGTCAGTCCAAAAGGCATCACTAAGAACTCGTAGTGACCATAACGAGTCCTAAATGCTGTCTTTTGAACGAGTCCTGAATGCTGTTTTTTGAATATCTTCTCTTCGCACCTTCACTTGATGATAACCCGATCTTAAGTTGATCTTTGTGAACACCACTGCTCCTGTTAACTGGTCGAATAAATCATCAATCCGTGGCAGGGGATACTTGTTCTTGATAGTCAAAGCATTAAGGGGTCTGTAATCAATGCACATACGTACTTTTCCATCCTTCTTAGGTACAAACAACACTGGTGCTCCCCAGGGTGATGCATTAGGACGGATAAATCCCTTGCTCTGCAACTCCTCTAATTGTAGATTCAACTCATCTAGTTCCTTCTTCGCCAATCGATATACATTAGAAGATACCGGTGCTGCTCTTGGTACTAGCTCAATAGTGAACTCTACGTCTCTATCTGGCGGTAAGCCGGGCAATTCCTCCGGAAAAACATCCTCGAATTCTGCAACTATCGATGGGGTTACCATCTCCATAGCCATGTAAGTTCCCACTGTTTGTCCTACTCCTTGCTCGACAGTCCCTCGCATGTATTCGAACTCCGGTTGATCTGGTGGTCTAAAAGTGACGCTACCTTTCCGGCAGTCCAATACGGCATTATACTGGCTTAACCAGTCCATGCCTAGCACGACGTCAAAGTATGGCATGGGTAATACCAAGAATCGCGTTCTTATCTCTCTACCACACACGACTACCGAGCACGTTCTAATAGTGCTGGTAACCGGCATGATACCTCCTCCGGTAAGAATCTTCCAACTCTTAGGTAAGGGGAAAGTCGCTACTCTATGCATTGCTATGAATCTACTAGATATAAATGATAGCGTAACACCAGAATCAAATAATGCAGTCGTAGGTAATGATGCAACTAAAATGGTACCTGTGATAGCTTCCCCTTCTGTTTCCTCCTTAGTAGCTGCTAGTGCAAAGGCCTGTCCGTGCCTCTGCCCTCCTGTCTGCTGTCGGGCTCGATCGAACTGTGCCTGCTGTGGGGCCAAGGGTGGTCCCCTCTGGAATTCTCCGGGTGCTGGTGGACGTTGTCCTCCTGCCGGGAGTAGTATCCTTGGAACTGGTGCTGCTGGCCTCTGTCCTGTCTGCGGTGCTATGTCTCTGCGCTGTGGGCAGTCTCGGGCATGGTGCTGGCTCGCTCCACAAATCATGCATATTCCTAGTCTCTTCCGGCAGTCCTTCTGGTAATGTCCTCTCTTACCACAGTAGTTGCAAGACGGAAGCTTATTTTGCTGGTATGGTGCTATCCTCTGCTGTGTCTGCGCTCCGGGACGACGGATCGGTATTCCTGCTCCGGGCTGGGCTCTGGCTGGTGTGGTCGTGCTGGAACGTCTTGCTCCTCTGCCAATGGCCTCCTGGATCCTCGCCTCTGCAAGAACCTCCTCATAAGAAATTCTCGCCTGTGTGGTGGTATACCTATGTAGCTCGAAAGTGAGGCCATGATGGAATCTCTGGGCCTTCTCTAGATCATTGGGTATCAGGACGGCACCAAATCTGCTAAGACGGCTAAACTTCGCGTCATATGCGTCTACAGTCATATTCTCTTGTTCTAAATGTAGAAACTGGGAGTACATGGGCTTGGTTAGGTCTTGTTTAGGTGAAATTGGCCTTAAAGTTAATTAAATTAAAACAAATGCACTTGTTGTTCTTCTGTAGATTAAAAATACATGGGATTAAATTTGGGTAATACACAAGAGTCATGGGCATAGCAGGCTCAGAATAGGTTAATACCCTAATTTGGATTATAGGGAATTGGGTTGCGGTTGTACTTTAAATTCAGTTAGGAATGAGCAATTAAGAGAAATGGGGTTTATTGGAATAATACATTGATATTTAACGAATAATGTGCAGCTCAAATGAAGCACAATATTGAGTATCTAAAAGTTACACAAGGATCTGATGGGTAGTCTGGCATGTTTAGGAGATGTGTATGGGCTTTGTTTGAAGGTAACTACTAGTGTAGCGCTCCAAGCATTGAAGCAACGGTAAGGTGTATTAAGACATATAATTGTTGCACATTAATTCTAATTGTATCCAAATTAATCCTAGTCTCTCAATTTAAATTAAATTAATTCTAACTTGGTCGAGGGGGTTTACAGCTACACTTGTCCCAAAAAAAGTATATTCACCGGGTACTTCAGCGTTTCGGGATGGACGGGTCAAAGAAGTGAGTAACCCCCTTGCGGCTCACTTTAGGTTCACTGAGGAGCAGTGTCCATCTACCGAGGACGAAAAGGAAGATATGGAGAGGGTTCCATATGCCTCAGCTGTGGGGAGTCCTATGTATGCTATAATGTGTACGAGGCCAGACATCGCTCACGTAGTTGGCACAGTTGTCACCACCCCATTTCCAAAGTCGGGCATTTTTTTTATTTTTAATTTGATTAATTGTGCATTATTTTTAATTAATTGTATTTATAATTAATTATTGATTGTATTATATTTTTATTGTATGTTTTAGGATTTTGGCTAGCCTGGACCCATGTCAGACCCTAGTGGACCCATGTCCGACCCAGCCCACACCCTTGTGAGAATTATTTTGGGGGCTTAGAATATTTATTTTATTTTTAGGAAGTTAGTTGGAGAGATTTGGAACTAGTTTGAGTGCTTTTGGAACCCGGAACCCGAAACCAAGTCATGTAGGGGCATTTTGGGTATTTTGGAACTTGTGGAGCCCTTTTATATGTTATGGCCGGTTCCCACATCCCCCTACCCGACCAAAACAGCAGCCACAACACAGCCACCTCCCATTCCACTCTTCTTCTTCACTTCTTCTTCTTCTCCACTTCTTCTTTCTTCTTCCTTCCTTCTTCCAAAGTAAGTTTCCTTATTTTTCTTCCTTCTTTCTTCCATTTCTTTCATTTGTTTGAACCCTAACCCTACATTCTTCCCTAACCTAGGTGGGTAGAGCCTAGATTTTGTGTTGGAGCTTGAATTGGGAGCTTGGAAGCTTGGTTTGGAGGATTTGGAGCATTTTGGAGATTTTGGCTTGGGATTCCAACTCCCAAGAGGTAAACCCTAATTTTTCCCTTGTAATTACTCTTTTATAGTGTAATTAATAGTTTAGAACCTTCTTAGACCCTTAGCCTACCCATAGGAGAAAGTTGGAACTAGTTTGGTTGAGTTTAGAGACTTTAACACTAGATTTTGTGTCAATTTCGGGTGAAATCCGAATTTGGCCCAATTTTGGGTGATGTCCTAGGTTAGACGGACCTAGGTAGATGTTGTCGGATGTCTTGAGGGTGAGTGCGTGTCTTTGTTCGGACACGGGAAGCCGTGTCGCGGAGAAACGGACGTTTCGGGCGAAATTGGGGCTTTTCGTCGTCGCCGATTCTAAGTGCGTGTGCGTTTCCGCCACGAACCTAGAATTGACACGGGAGCACATTTTCTAGGATCTAGGCATCGTTTAGAGTGCATGGGTAAATTTTGGGCCGATTCCGAGTTCGTTTGTTGTGCGTTTCAGGAGGTTTTCCGAACCGCGCACCACGTGTTCGTCGAAATGACCGAACGGCCATTTCGACTTGGTTTCCTTGTTTCGGGCTTGTGCGCACGTTGGGTTAGTATTGGGGAGTGTGTGCTAGAGTTTTCGAGCTATATTTTATATATTTTAGGGCATTGGTGAGTGTCGGGGTCGTTGGGCGTGCGTAGGTGGGGCGTTGTGAGCGTTGTGTGCATCGTTGTGGTAGTGTTGTGTTTGTGTATATGTCTCTATATATATATTTATTTGTGTGTGTTCCTATATATATATATATATATATATATTTCTATTTATATATATATATGCGTGGTTATGTGTTTGTGAGTGTGTTAGTGAGTGCTAGTGTATGTGTGTAGGTGAGTGCTTGTGTGAGTGTGTGCTAGTGCGTAGGTGAGTGTGTGTGAGTGTGAGTGAGTGACTATATATATATATATATATGAGTTTGAGTGAGTGTGTATATATGTATATATATTTATATATATGTAGGAGTGTTTGTGTGTGGGGTTGTGTGTTTGTGAGAGTGTGTGTGTGAGAGTGTGTGTGAGGGTGTGTGAGTGTGAGTGTGTGTGAGGGTATATGTATTTATGTTTGAGTGTGTGAGTGTGTATGTGTATATATATATATATATAGATATATGAGTGTAGTTATATATGTGTGTATATATATATAGATGGTGTTTATATATATATATAGATACGTGTATATAATTATGTGTGTGTGTGTTGATTTGTGTTGAGTGTGTGTGTTAGATATATATATGTTAGTGTGTATATATATACCTATAGAGTTATATATATGTATATATATGTTTGTATATATATATATAGATATATATATATATATATATGTATATGGGTATGTGGTCGTGTGTGTGTGTGTGAGATGAGAGGGGGGGGACTGAGAACACAGCAGCAGCAGAAGCACAGCCGCTGCAGCAGCAGGTAGCAGCCACAGCAGCACGCAGCAGTAGCCGCTGCAGCAGAATGCACGAGCAGCAGCAGCCGCGCAGGCGCCGCGGCGCGCGCCGCGGCGCGCGCCGCGGCGCGCGCCGCGCTGCAGCGCTTGCGCTGCAGCAGCAGCAGCAGCAGCAGGAACAGCACAGCTGCAGCAGCATTTTGCTGCAGTAGCAGCAGCAGTTTTTAGGAGGAGCAGCCGCAGTGTTCAGCGAGGCGTGGCATTGGCTAGCGGCTAGTAGCGAGGGTTAGTGAGGTTTAGTGAGAGAGAGAGATATATATAGATATATATATCTATGTTAGATAGATTAATAGGTGGATAGATAGGTTGATAGATAGAGAGATTAATAGATAGTTAGATACTTAGATAGTTAGCTAGATAGATTGATAGAGAGATAGATAGATTGGTGGATAGATAGATTAACTAGATCGTAGGTAGATAGATTAATACATAGATAGCTAAATATTAGATAGATAGTTAGATATCTATATGCATAGATATATATATATATATATAGATATATACATAGCTAGATAGATAGATATATGAGATAGATATATTAGATAGAAGATAGATAGATATATAGTTATATAACTAGATAGGTAGATGGATAGGTAGAGGGGTAGCTAGAAATATAGATCTATATGTATAGGTATATACATATAGCTAGGTATATAGTTTAGATATCTAGATATAGGGATACATATATATTTATGAGGAGGGTAAGGTAAGGTAAGGTAAGTTAAGGTAAGGTAAGGTATGTAGATACCTAGGTATATGCCTATATGTATTAGATATATATATTTTAGCCTAGATTATAGCTAGATATATATGTTTATACATAGTTAGCTAGCTAGAGGGGTAGTCGGGTTGAGTTTAGAGCGGTATCCCAATACCTTGAGATACCGAGGTATTTCAATACCTTAAGATATTCAAGGTATTGAGTTTCGAGCGGGGTAATTGAGCATTAGCCTAGGAAATATCTTTGAGTGATTTTTATATGCTTATGTGTATATATTTACGCGTGCTAGCATAGGTTTTAGCGGGTTTAGGCGGGGTATATAGCGTAGGTTGAGGTATCGGATACCGAGGGTATCCCGGTATCTCAAGGAGGCGAGTTTGTGAGTTTTCTAGCTTAATGAGCTCGGTTTGACCTAGAATTTCAGGAGCACCCTAGTTTGACTCAGACTTGACCGTAGTTGACTCGGTTGACCGCCAAAGTCAACTTTTGACCTAGTTTTGACCCAGAGTTGACTTTTTGGACCCAGAGTTGACTTTTTGACCCAGATTTTACCGGTTTGACCCGTTTGACCTAGAACGACCCTAGAAGCCTATTTTTAGTTATTTTATATCTTTTTAACTCATTAGAACCCTGTTTAACCTTGTTTTTCGCATTAGGTCCTTGCGACACCGGTTCGGATCGCCAGTTGCTCAGGACGTCAGGCGAGTACATTCTCTGATAGTTTTTATTATCTGATGATTATTATGATTCAGCTTCTAGTATAGTATCATATGATTATTCTGGCACAACACGGGACACTGACTGGTATTTTTGGATTCATTTACTTGCGACACGTACATTTTATGTTTTTGGCCTCTATTTTGGAATCACTACTCGCATCACCTACAGGCATCATTCATGTTCAGGCTGGACTCATCTTGATTTGCGTGTCGGATCTTGGATCCACTTGTATTAGTCGGGGCGGGGAAATACTCGAGTAGACATGTAAACATTCCTATCTGGCATCATCAGGAATCACTCCCTCTGGTCTAATCTGGAATGATAGCAGCCGCGCACCCAGTGCGCGGTGAGCCGTACTTACCCCTAGCCGTTTACATGTCGAAACAAGTATTTCAAAGACACCGAGTTCATTCCTTATAGTCTGGACTCTCATGCATTTCTTGACTTGTCTCACTTACATGTTCTGGACTTGACTCACTACATGTTTTTCATGCTGGACTCACTACACGTTCTTGTGCACGGACTTGATCTTAGCTTAGATTTTCTGTATATTGCAGTTATTACTATCTTGTTTCTGATATTCCTGTATCTTAACCTTTATGCACCAGTGATTTACATATTTCCTTGTTTCATACTTGCTTCACTCTTCTTGCTACTTGCTATAACTGTTTTATAGTTTTTATCATTTAAATGGAACTGCTGTTAGAGATGTACTTGCTCCAGTCCTGACTGGACATATTTTTCAGAGTATCCGGAGGATTGGTGTCCGACGTTTTATGGACCTGATCCTGTCGATGGTGCAGACAGGGACCCTCTAGTTTAGAGGTGATTTCCGGGTTGGTAGCCGGGATCACTAGGATCTTGTTGTTGTTTTATTAGCTTTAGTACCGGATTTGTCTCCGGTTTTGGATTGAGACCTTGTTTGTATATTATTTTGGATATTGTTGTATTATTATTTGATGTTGTGGTTGTTGTAGTAGTTGTTGTTGGTTAGACTTTATAGTTGTTAGATCTCTGTGTTATCTTATCGTGCTTAGATTCGTGATTGAGTATATTGTGGTTATCTTTGAGATATTTGCTCCTCCGTTTGGAGTTGAGATCTTGACAGGTTTATATTGTTTGTGTGGTTTCCCTCCTTTTGGAGAGGTCATGGCCGATTTTTGTGTGAGATTATTATCTAGATAGTTGACCTAGACAGCGTTCTACCGCCGATGCTGCGGCGTAGGCTGGACGTACCCACGACTCATGCCCAATTTTTTGGGTGCGAGTCGTGACACGTTTTTGGTGGCGGCCCCATGCAGGTCTCGATTCGCAATTGGTGCGATGTCGTGGTGGTACAATAATTTAGTTGTACTGCTGCGAGCCTGCTATAGGATCTAGGATCTAGGATGAGAGTGTACTCAATCACGACTAGGAACAATTCTCATCTAATTATTCTGAAATTGTTTCTTTTGAAATATTATTGCCCTTTCTTGATGATATCGTATCTTGTGCCGTATTGACTTCTTTTGATCTGTGTTCAGGATGCCTCCGAAGACACGATCCCATCGTACCGTTCCAGCAGTTGCCACTGAGAGGTCTGCTACCTCTCGTCCAGCTCGTATTCAGGCAGCTGCTACCGCTCCACTCACCACTCCTGCGGTTGAGGGAGCATCTACTTCTCTCGGAAATTCTCCTTCACCTGTCGATCCGAGGACTACCCCAGTCGTTCCGATGGTTCCTCCACCGCTTCCTGCTCCAGTAGATGCCGTGCAGTTGTTTGCGTTCTTCAGGGAGATGATGGACGCGCAGCACCGTCAGGTGGATGTGATGAGGCTGGGCATTGAGAACGCCCACCAGGTGGCCATGACGGCAGTGGATAGGGTGGCACAGGTTCAGCCACAGGCAGATCGGATTCAGCATCCGAGGCCGGGCAGTATTATCGACTTTCAGAGGATACGGCCCAAGGAGTTCCGTGGTACAGAAGGGATCCTGTACGCGGATGACTGGATAGAGCAGATCGAGGATATCTTCAGGCTGGCGCAGATTCTAGACAGTATGCAGATAGAGGCAGCGGGCAGTCAGATGTTCGACCTCGCTTTGACATGGTATCGTACAGATACGAGGATTGCGGTGCCAGGGCTTACTTGGGAGGCTTTCAAGAGGCTTTTCAAGGATAAGTTTTTCCCAGATGTGGCGCTCAGTGCTTTGGAGAGCCAGTTTGAGGTACTCGTCCAAGGGAGCATGACGGTGGACGAGTACGCAGCGGAGTTCTGCCGTCTGGGCAGATTTGTAGATGGCTTGAGTGAGGCAGCCAAGGCGAGAAAGTTTTGCAAGGGCTTGGTTATGGCGGTCAAGTCTTTGACCAGGAGCGATCGCGAGGCGACTTTTGAGCAGATAGTAGAAGATGCTCAGAGAGCAGAGGATGACTTGGAGCTCAAGTCCAAGAAAGGCAGGGATGATTCAGGCAGTGCCAGTGGTAGTGCGGGACCAGCTAAGCGTCCCTATGTGCAGAAGGCAGCGCAACAGGGTCAGGATCAGAGGGTGCCCACTTGTGCCTACTGCAGGAAGGCAGGACACTTGGGATGTTTGTAGGAGGAGGCTGAAGGTGTATTTGTTTTGTGGATCCGCTGCTCACCAGATGCGAGATTGCCCCACTGCACCTCCATTGGGTGGAGCACAGGATCAGAGAGTTGGAGCTAGGCCATCTGTGGCACAGCATCATGCCCCGCACCAGCAGAGGGATACACCCCAGCAGGGCAGGGCTTATGCGTTGACAGTCGAGGAGGCCGATGCTACGGATGTCGGGTTAGCAGGTCTGTCTCTTGTTTCTTCTTCCTGTCCTTTTTTATTCCTGTGGTGTGCTTCATTAGTACCTGTTAGACTTTTCTTTGTGCTGTGGTAGATAGTGTAGTAACCCTGATTGAGACTGTGATAACACGACCAGTAGGACCCTGATCTTGTATGTTGTTTAGGTAGAATTTCTTGACTGTGATTGTTGGGGGTTTGACCTAGAGAGAGTGTGATTGACTTTAAATTTCGAGGACGAAATTTTCTAAGGAGGATAGGCTTGTCACCACCCCATTTCCAAAGTCGGGCATTTTTTATTTATTTTTAATTTGGTTAATTATGCATTATTTTTAATTAATTGTATTTATAATTAATTATTGATTGTATTATATTTTTATTGTATGTTTTAGGATTTTGGCTAGCCTGGACCCATGTCAGACCCTAGTGGACCCATGTTCGACCCAGCCCACACCCTTGTGAGAATTATTTTGGGGGCTTAGAATATTTATTTTATTTTTAGGAAGTTAGTTGGAGAGATTTGGAACTAGTTTGAGTGCTTTTGGAACCCGAAACCCAAAACCAAGTCATGTAGGAGCATTTTGGGTATTTTGGAACTTGTGGAGCCCTTTTATATGTTATGGCCGGTTCCCACATCCCCCTACCCGACCAAAACAGCAGCCACAACACAGCCACCTCCCATTCCACTCTTCTTCTTCACTTCTTCTTCTTCTCCACTTCTTCTTTCTTCTTCCTTCCTTCTTCCAAAGTAAGTTTCCTTATTTTTCTTCCTTCTTTCTTCCATTTCTTTCATTTGTTTGAACCCTAACCCTACATTCTTCTCTAACCTAGGTGGGTAGAGCCTAGATTTTGTGTTGGAGCTTGTATTGGGAGCTTGGAAGCTTGGTTTGGAGGATTTGGAGCATTTTGGAGATTTTGGCTTGGGATTCCAACTCCCAAGAGGTAAACCCTAATTTTCCTTTTGTAATTACTCTTTTATAGTGTAATTAATAGTTTAGAACCTTCCTAGACCCTTAGCCTATCCGTAGGAGGAAGTTGGAACTAGTTTGGTTGAGTTTAGAGACTTTAACACTAGGTTTTGTGTCAATTTCGGGTGAAATCCGAATTTGGCCCAATTTTGGGTAATGTCCTAGGTTAGACGGACCTAGGTAGACATTGTCGGGTGTCTTGAGGGTGAGTGCGTGTCTCCGTTCGGACACGGAAAGCCGTGTCGCGGAGAAACGGGCGTTTCGGACAAAATTGGGGCTTTTCGTCGTCGCCGATTCTAAGTGCGTGTGCGTTTCTGCCACGGACCTAGAATCGACGTGGGAGCACATTTTCTAGGATCTAGACATCGTTTAGAGTGCGTGGGTAAATTTTGGGCCGATTCCGAGTTCGTTTGGTGTGCGTTTCAGGAGGTTTTCCGAACCGCGCACCACGTGTTCGTCGAAATGACCGAACGGCCATTTCGACTTGGTTTTCTCGTTTCGGACTTGTGCGCGCGTTGGGTTAGTATCGGGGAGTGTGTGCTAGAGTTTTCGAGCTATATTTTATATATTTTAGGGCGTTGGTGAGTGTCGGGGTCGTTGGGCGTGCGTAGGTGGGGCGTTGTGAGCGTTGTGTGCATCGTTGTGGTAGTGTTGTGTTTGTGTATATGTCTCTATATATATATTTATTTGTGTGTGTTCCTATATATATATATATATATTTCTATTTATATATATATATGTGTGGTTATGTGTTTGTGAGTGTGTTAGTGAGTGCTAGTGTATGTGTGTAGGTGAGTGCTTGTGTGAGTGTGTGCTAGTGCGTAGGTGAGTGTGTGTGAGTGTGAGTGAGTGACTATATATATATATATGAGTTTGAGTGAGTGTGTATATATGTATATATATTTATATATATGTAGGAGTGTTTGTGTGTGGGGTTGTGCGTTTGTGAGAGTGTGTGTGTGAGAGTGTGTGTGAGGGTGTGTGAGTGTGAGTGTGTGTGAGGGTATATGTATTTATGTTTGAGTGTGTGAGTGTGTATGTGTATATATATATATATATATGAGTGTAGTTATATATGTGTGTATATATATATAGATGGTGTTTATATATATATATAGATACGTGTATAAAATTATGTGTGTGTGTGTTGATTTGTGTTGAGTGTGTGTGTTAGATATATATATGTTAGTGTGTATATATATACCTATAGAGTTATATATATGTATATATATGTTTGTATATATATATATAGACATATATATATATGTATATGGGTATGTGGTCGTGTGTGTGTGTGTGAGATGAGAGGGGGGGGGGACTGAGAACACAGCAGCAGCAGAAGCACAGCCGCTGCAGCAGCAGGTAGCAGCCACAGCAGCACGCAGCAGTAGCCGCTGCAGCAGAATGCACGAGCAGCAGCAGCCGCGCAGGCGCTGCGGCGCGCGCCGCGGCAGCAGATCGCTGCAGTGCTTGCGCTGCAGCAGCAGCAGCAGCAGCAGGAACAGCACAGCTGCAGCAGCATTTTGCTGCAGTAGCAGCAGCAATTTTTAGGAGGAGCAGCCGCAGTGTTCAGCGAGGCGTGGCATTGGCTAGCGGCTAGTAGCGAGGGTTAGTGAGGTTTAGTGAGAGAGAGAGATATATATAGATATATATATCTATGTTAGATAGATTAATAGGTGGATAGATAGGTTGATAGATAGAGAGATTAATAGATAGTTAGATACTTAGATAGTTAGCTAGATAGATTGATAGAGAGATAGATAGATTGGTGGATAGATAGATTAACTAGATCGTAGGTAGATAGATTAATACATAGATAGCTAAATATTAGATAGATAGTTAGATATCTATATGCATAGATATATATATATATAGATATATACATAGCTAGATAGATAGATAGATAGATAGATAGATATATGAGATAGATATATTAGATAGAAGATAGATAGATATATAGTTATATAACTAGATAGGTAGATGGATAGGTAGAGGGGTAGCTAGAAATATAGATCTATATGTATAGGTATATAAATATAGCTAGGTAGATAGTTTAGATATCTAGATATAGGGATACATATATATTTATGAGGAGGGTAAGGTAAGGTAAGGTAAGTTAAGGTAAGGTAAGGTATGTAGATACCTAGGTATATGCCTATATGTATTAGATATATATATTTTAGCCTAGATTATAGCTAGATATATATGTTTATGCATAGTTAGCTAGCTAGAGGGGTAGTCGGGTTGAGTTTAGAGCGGTATCTCAATACCTTGAGATACCGAGGTATTTCAATACCTTAAGATATTCAAGGTATTGAGTTTCGAGCGGGGTAATTGAGCATTAGCCTAGGAAATGTCTTTGAGTGATTTTTATATGCTTATGTGTATATATTTACGCGTGCTAGCATAGGTTTTAGCGGGTTTAGGCGGGGTATATAGCGTAGGTTGAGGTATCGGATACCGAGGGTATCCCGGTATCTCAAGGAGGCGAGTTTGTGAGTTTTCTAGCTTAATGAGCTCGGTTTGACCTAGAATTTCAGGAGCACCCTAGTTTGACCCAGACTTGACCGTAGTTGACTCGGTTGACCGCCAAAGTCAACTTTTGACCTAGTTTTGACCCAAAGTTGACTTTTTGGACCCAGAGTTGACTTTTTGACCCAGATTTCACCGGTTTGACCCGTTTGACCTAGAACGACCCTAGAAGCCTATTTTTAGTTATTTTATATCTTTTTAACTCATTAGAACCCTGTTTAACCTTATTTTTCGTATTAGGTCCTTGCGACACCGGTTCGGATCGCCAGTTGCTCAGGACGTCAGGCGAGTACATTCTCTGATAGTTTTTATTATCTGATGATTATTATGATTCAGCTTCTAGTATAGTATCATATGATTATTCTGGCACAACACGGGACACTGACTGGTATTTCTGGATTCATTTACTTGCGACACGTACATTTTATGTTTCTGGCCTCTATTCTGGAATCACTACTGGCATCACCTACAGGCATCATTCATGTTCAGGCTGGACTCATCTTGATTTGCGTGTCGGGTCTTGGATCCACTTGTATTAGTCGGGGCGGGGAAATACTCGAGTAGACATGTAAACATTCCTATCTGGCATCATCAGGAATCACTCCCTCTGGTCTAATCTGGAATGATAGCAGCCGCGCACCCAGTGTGCGGTGAGCCGTACTTACCCCTAACCGTTTACATGTCGAAACAAGTATTTCAAAGACACCGAGTTCATTCCTTATAGTCTGGACTCTCATGCATTTCTTGACTTGTCTCACTTACATGTTCTGGACTTGACTCACTACATGTTTTTCATGCTGGACTCACTACACGTTCTTGTGCACGGACTTGATCTTAGCTTAGATTTTCTGTATATTGCAGTTATTACTATCTTGTTTCTGATATTCCTGCATCTTTACCTTTATGCACCAGTGATTTACATATTTCCTTGTTTCATACTTGCTTCACTCTTCTTGCTACTTGCTATAACCGTTTTATAGTTTTTATCAATTAAATGGAACTGCTGTTAGAGATGTACTTGCTCCAGTCCTGACTGGACATATTTTTCAGAGTATCCGGAGGATTGGTGTCCGACGTTTTATGGACCTGAGCCTGTCGATGGTGCAGACAGGAACCCTCTAGTTTAGAGGTGATTTCCGGGTTGGTAGCCGGGATCACTAGGATCTTGTTGTTGTTTTATTAGCTTTAGTACCGGATTTGTCTCCGGTTTTGGATTGAGACCTTGTTTGTATATTATTTTGGATATTGTTGTATTATTATTTGATGTTGTGGTTGTTGTAGTAGTTGTTGTTGGTTAGACTTTATAGTTGTTAGATCTCTGTGTTATCTTATCGTGCTTAGATTCGTGATTGAGTATATTGTGGTTATCTTTGAGATATTTGCTCCTCCGTTTGGAGTTGAGATCTTGACAGGTTTATATTGTTTGTGTGGTTGCCCTCCTTTTGGAGAGGTCATGGCCGATTTTTGTGTGAGATTATTATCTAGATAGTTGACCTAGACAGCGTTCTACCGCCGATGCTGCGGCGTAGGCTGGACGTACCCACGACTCATGCCCGATTTTCCGGGTGTGGGTCGTGACAACAGTTAGCAGGTATACTTCCAATTCTGGAAGGGTACATTGGAGTGGGGTCAAGTGGAATATACGATATCTTCAGGGCACTACCGATTGGAGACTTTCTTTTGGTGGTGACGAGCCGAAGCTGGTTGGGTATACCGACGCCGATATGGTTGGATATATTGACACAAGGTGATCGATTTCGGACTATGTGATGATGTTAGTTGGTGGAGCAGTATCGTGGCAGTCACGGTTGCAGATATGTGTTGCCTTGTCGACGACATAGGCATAGTACATTGCGGCGACGGAGGCTTGCAAGGAGTTGCTGTGGATAAAAAAGATGTTGCAAAAAATTGGGCTAAAGTAAGAGCAGTATCCTTTGTTTTGCGATAGTCAGAGTGTTATTCACCTTGTGAAGAATTAGACATTTTATAGCCGGTTCAAGTACATTGAGACCTGGTATCATTGGATACGGGATATTGCGAAAAAGAAGGAAGCGACGCTTAAGAAGGTTCATACAGATGACAACGGAGTAGACATGATCACAAAATTCTTCCAAGAGAAAATTTTGAGTACTGCAGGCAGATCGTCAGGATGACGACCCCCTTCACATAGTTGTGAAGGGGAGATTTGTTGGAGTGGGTGGGGTTCCCAACCTATGTGGAGAATACCCAGGAGTGCGACGAACGCCATCCGTGTGTCGAAAATGTTCGGGAAGTGCATCGAGCGTCGTGTATTGGAACATTTATGGTAAACAAATATTATATTAAATTTTCATCTTTTAGTTTAATTATATATTTATGATTGGATTTTCATATATTAACTTTCTATAAAATTGGATTTCCAATTTATGGTAAGCTAATTTATGATTTGATTTCCATTAAATATATGATTGAATGTAATTGATTTTTCATAAATATTTTTGGCTCTCATATATAGATTTCCATATGGAAATCCTGATTCATGCAAGGGTTTATATAAAGACTCTTGCAATATACAACAAAATGAGAAAAAAATAAGAGAGAAAAAAATGTGGCAAGAGTACCATTACAACTTTGGAGAGGAGAAAGAAGGATTAGAAGCCGTTTTAGAGAAGGAGATTTGGAGAGGAGAAAGAAGAATTGGAAGCCATTTCGGGAAAGGCAATCAACTTGAAGTATTTTTTCACATAGGTTGAAAATTTCACCCACCCCAACACTATCTTTGTCCGTGCAACATAGATTTTAAGTGAAACCCAACTAAATGCAACATAGATTTTAAGTGAAACCCAACTAATGCATTTTTTGTGTAACTATCTTCACGGCAGATCAACTGGGTTTTTGTCAAACAGAAGATGGTTGTTCTTGTCATCTTGAGGATGTTAAGGAATGAAAAAAAAAAAAAATGTTAAGGAATGTGTGAAGCTTAGTAATGGACCAATGGTGCAAGAAGTTGAAAGATAGTGCACCATTTAGCCATGATTTTGAGATAGGTCTGAAAAGAAGGGGGGCGGATCCAGCCTTTGGGTTGGGTGGGCTGAGCCCACACAATTTTTTTTATTTTATTTTATATATATTAGTCTACTTCTTATCAATTCAAATCTATGATAGTGTACTCTAGTTTTAATTTCTGAATCTGTTCCGGCTGAGTGAGGCGCGGGATGGAGGCTGAGTGAGGCCGGCACGAGAGAGCTGCGTGCGGGGGGGGGGGGGCGGCGCTGGGGTGGCCGCGGGAGAGCTGCTCGGGGGGGTCGGCTCGGGGGAGTTGCGTGCGAGGGAGGATGGAGGAGTTGCGCGCGGGGAGCTATGTGCGGGAACGGCCACGGGGGAGCTGCGTGCGCGAGGGGGCGGGCGCGGGGGAGCTGTGCGCGCCTGCGGGCGTACGCGTAGGCACTGCGGGGGGTGGTTGCGGGGGAGCTACGGGGAACGCGGTGGAGGAGGGTGGGGGGCTGAGGGTGGGGTTGGTGGTGATGGTGAAGGTGGTGGTGGGGAAGAGGGGGAGGAGCTGGAGGGGGGGAGGAGCTGGAGGGGAGGAGGAGGAGGAAGAGAAAGAGGGTTTGGGAGGGAAAGGGTGGAAGTGGAAGGGTACTTTAGGGTTTCGTATTTTTTTTAACGATATTTTTTTACGAAAAATGAACGGAAGTGACTATTTCGAGCAAAAATTTTAAAAAAAATCTAATTTGCTAACGAGATAAATTACGGAAGAAAATTTTTGTATTTTAATTTTTAATGCTCCGTAAAAAGAATATTAATATTATCAATTTATAAAACCCGAAAACATCCTGAATGCAATTAGGAGTGAAGAAGGATGAGAAATGGTCTGAACCCAAATACAAATGTGTCCAGCTCTAGGCTGTTTGGATAGTACTATAACTATTGTATGCTCACCATTTTTAATGACGGAGGCCTTCATGACTAGTAACAGTTTAATGTCAATTGTGCCCAAAAAGATATGCACTAGGTGGTGGTGGTTTTTTTTTTTTTTTAGTTGATGACTTCAAGGTGTGTTAAAGGACGGACGGTCGGCCCGGAAGCCGGTCCGGATCAGACCCGGTCAAACCCGATCCTGGCCAGTCCGGACCCGATCAACGGACCGGCCTGCTCCGGTCCACTCCCCCACGGGTCCGGACTGGGTCGGAGGATCCGTCCCGCAAGTCCGGTCTCGGCTTTGTTCGGACCGGATCCAATTCGATCGGTCCGATCGGCCCGGTCCGGACCAGCCCAGTCAAGCACGGGCAAGTCATTATCGGAGGAAGTCATGGCATCCTCCTTTAGTCCAGACGATGTGGGACTAAAGTGTTGTATATAATAATAGTATTTTTTTAGATATATACGTAGAAAAATATTTTTACCAAAATACTTCCATTTTAGTGGCTTTTTCTAAACGTTTTAGGGATATTTTGGTCATTTTGCTAAAAATGAACAAAATATCCATTATAACAACTCTTTTTGAGGGTATGTGGGCGTCATTTGGCCCCAAAAAATTCTTATAAATAGTCCATAATTCATGAAAAATAAACACTGTCGCGCCCCGATCCCGTAGGGGCCGAATCATCCTCGCTTGGTCCCTACGGAACCGCTCGTCCTCGCTTGGGCGCGATGTCGTGCAAGCCTAAGTTGCGCTTGCACCAGGCAACGTACCTGCACAAGACACAAGAGAGACGAATATATATATATATATATATATATATATATATATATATATATATATATATATATATATAGGCACAGAATAAATGCAGAGAACCGAAGTTGAACACATTTGATAGCACACAAAATACTTTCTTTTATTGAATACTTGAAGATAAGGATTACAAGTACTTGCTTGGCTGAGTTACAAAATATGCCTTAGAAGGCTTACAACTCTTTTCACATTCCCAAAATCTAGCCACAACGTCCATTACATTATGTCCTTGTAGTAGGACCAAAATAGTAAAACATCTAGCAGAAGAAGAAGTAGCCCACTGGAGAGGTAAGCAGCGAAGGAAGCAGCACGAACACAGTCCTAAGGAAGGGTGCACACACACTGATTCAGATTCAGAAGGCTTGCCAAACTCTCGCTTCCAGCACCTGAATATATGCCCACAAACGTGGGTCAGTACTACCACATGTACTGGTGAGCGACCGAGGCCGAACTCACCTAAGAAATCCACACTAAGTAAGCATATGAAGCTAGCATTATTAGGTGATCTTTCTGGTTGTCTAGTTTCTTTTTAACAATTAATACAAGGAACATAGACGATTTATAGCATATGCATATGATAATTCTTACCCACAGCCGAGCGGTTATCCCTGCAGCAGACACACAAGTTAGCCACAATTTGCATATGAATAACTTATGAATCAAAAATAGGCATCAATTTGTTAGGTATGCAAGAAGGTAAACCTAGCATGCGCCCTAACTATATGATGGTCCCCTCCACGGGATTAGTAGTTGGGACGTACAAGCCCATCTCACTAATGGACGAGTCTCGGTCTACCCAAGGACGTACAAGCCTCAGGTATCTAGATCTCTTTCCGGCCGAACGATCCCCAGTGCCCCAGGGACCGCTCGAGAGATAATCCTTGTGCACAAGTTGTCCTGACCAAATGCATGAATGCAAGCTCTATCAGAAAAATATGCTATCATGCAACCGATGAACAATGCACAACAAGTCTATCTCTTTTTCTCATTTTCCAGATCAAGTCCAGATGTTCCTAGCCATAATACTCAGCACACAGCATACAAGGGACAATAAGCATTCCATAAGCAACTAGTAAGGTAGCAGTTCTATACTTGAAGCATGAAATACTTTTCTTTCTCTTTAGTTTATCTTTTTAGTGAGGCAACATATTTCCAGTGAACTAGAGATTCTTTATTAGGCATGCAGACTTAAAGGATTCATCGAAGGGCCTAAGCCACTCACCGAATGAATCGAACGAGAGGATGGGGAATCCTTAAGCGACGTTCACTCGTTGGTTATGCGTCCTGAAAATGCAACAATACTTGGTTAGCATACTTCAATCTCTTGTCCTTACGAGTCGAAAAGAACACGCAAGAGAGAAAGCGAAATCATGAAAACCAAGTCATCAAAAGCAACTAAAAACCCAAATCAACACAAAACCAAGAAGCAAAGCAACCAACAAAACTCTTGGACTTATTTCAATAGAAGCTGCTCGATTAATTCGAAGGGTTCATTGCACTCCGTCCGTGTTGATCTGGCGGTAAGGTTTCCCCTAGACTCGATTCTCAACCGAGTCGAAGCAGCGAAGTGTTTCTTAAGTAACCGTTTGGAGTGGGGCATTACATACTACCCCACTGAGAAAAAGTTTCGTCCTCGAAACTTAGGAGATCAAGGAGACAAGGATCAAGCATCAAGAGTTTCAAAGAAAATAGACTCACCAACATCGTGCCCACTCTCATCACGCTCAATATTCAACTGATAAACTCTAGGCCTCCTTATCTGATCAGTTGGTTCCTGAGCGGGACCCGGAGTGGTCTGAGTCTCAATCCGAGCAGTCTTGTTGTTCTCATTCTGGTATGGCGGCGGAACCCTCTGGTTTTGGCAGTTCACTGCCAGATGCCCCTTTTCCCCACAGTTATAACACTCCTTATTTGCAGCACGACAAACATCCACGGTATGGCCTGGTTTGTGACAGTAATTGCAAGTAGGACCTGGGCGCCGTTCGCCCGCTGTTTTCTTTTCTTCGTCATGGTATCTTTTAGCAGGAGGGTTTCGAGGAGCGGGTGCCTTCTCCACAGTACTTTGTGGCGTAAACTGCTCATTCTGCACCGCTGCCTCAAATGCTTGAATGTACGATTTACACTCCCGATTCATAACATCTTTCCTCAGATTATCGTTTATGCCTTTTATGAACCGATGTGTGCGGGGCTCCCTCGTCAGGAATCATCGAGCTAGCGAACTTAGCAAGTTTGGAAAATTCTGACTCATACTCTTCAACGGACATATCCCCTTGCTTAAGTTCGGTAAACTCATCTTCCTTCTTCTGCCTGACAGCTGGCGGAAGATAGTGTGCAAGGAATGCTTCCTTGAACATTCCCCAAGTGATCCTGCCATCCTGATGCTTGGTGGATAGATCTGCTTTCTTGACTTCCCACCAGTCGTGTGCACGTAACCGCAGCTGCATATCTGCGCACGCCACCCTCTTGTTCGCAGGTATTGAGGCAAAGCTAAACAAACTTTCCATCTTTGCGATCCAGTCCATCACCTTATACGGCGTGGTCCTGCCCTCAAACTCCGGAGGGTTCAACTTCAGGAACTCAGCGCCTTTAAAGGTAGACTTTCCGGCCGCACGATGAGGCTCGTTAGCTTCTGCTACTACTGCTCCATGAGGCATGGTTGGGGCAGTCACTGGTGTTGCAGCGGTTCCCGATGTACCACTTTGTGCTATAAGTGATGTCACCATCTGAGCCAGGGACTCAATCTGCTGCTGCTGTGCCAAGGTTCTAGCATCTGCTCGTTGCTGCTGAGCCTCAACTCGTTCTTGTTGTGCAGCATGACGGTCATTCTGATTTTGAAACATTGCAATCAGCCTATCGATATGATCATCGCTCACGCTCGTTGCGCGCGATGTCTCAGGGTTACCAGCACCTATTTTTGTCATCTTTTGCTACAAAAGAGAGTAGCTTGAGTTAGTCTCATAACGTATTATGGACTTATTGCATGGGGCGTTGGGTTTTCACACTCTTAGGGACCATTCATACTCTCAATTTACTTCTTATAGATTTGAAATCTATTTTCGAAATTTGGGACTTTTGAAATCGCTTGAAAACTCATATCATTTTCGAAAACGATGTTTGAAGAGGCCAAGGACGTAAAGCCATGATCTGATACCACCTGTCGCGTCCCGATCCCGTAGGGGCCGAATCGTCCTCGTTTGGTCCCTACGGAACCGTTCGTCCTCTCTTGGGCGCGATGCCGTGCAAGCCTAAGTTGCGCTTGCACCAGGCAACGTACCTGCACAAGACACAAGAGAGACGAATATATATATATATATATATATATATATATATATATATATATATATATATATATATATATATATATATATATATAGGCACAGAATAAATACAGAGAACCGAAGTTGAACACATTTGATAGCACACAAAATACTTTCTTTTATTGAATACTTGAAGATAAAGATTACAAGTACTTGCTTGGCTGAGTTAAAAAATATGTCTTAGAAGGCTTACAACTCTTTTCACATTCCCAAAATCTAGCCACAACGCCCATTACATTATGTCCTTGTAGTAGGACCAAAATAGTAAAATATCTAGCAGAAGAAGAAGTAGCCCACTGGAGAGGTAAGCAGCGAAGGAAGCAGCACGAATACAGTCCTAAGGAAGGGTGCGCACACACTGATTCAGATTTAGAAGGCTTGCCAAACTCTCGCTTCCAGCACCTGAATATTTGCCCACAAACGTGGGTCAGTACTACCACATGTACTGGTGAGCGACCGAGGCTGAACTCACCTAAGAAATCCACACTAAGTAAGCATATGAAGCTAGCATTATTAGGTGATCTTTCTGGTTGTCTAGTTTCTTTTTAACAATTAATGTAAGGAACATAGACGATTTATAGCATATGCATATGATAATTCTTACCCACAGCCGAGTGGTTATCCCTGCAGCAGACACACAAGTTAGCCACAATTTGTATATGAATAACTTATGAATCAAAAATAGGCATCAATTTGTTAGGTATGCAAGAAGGTAAACCTAGCATGCGCCCTAGCTATATGATGGTCCCCTCCACGAGATTAGTAGTTGGGACGTACAAGCCCATCTCACTAATGGACGAGTCTCGGTCTACCCAAGGACGTACAAGCCTCAGGTATCTAGATCTCTTTTCGGCCGAACGATCCCCAGTGCCCCAGGGACCGCTCGAGAGATAATCCTTGTGCACAAGTTGTCCTGACCAAATGCATGAATGCAAGCTCTATCAGAAAAATATGCTATCATGCAACCGATGAACAATGCACAACAAGTCTATCTCTTTTTCTCATTTTCCAGATCAAGTCCAGATGTTCCCAGCCATAATACTCAGCACACAGCATACAAGGGACAATAAGCATTCCATAAGCAACTAGTAAGGTAGCAGTTCTATACTTGAAGCATGCAATACTTTTCTTTCTCTTTAGTTTATCTTTTTAGTGAGGTAACATATTTCCAGTGAACTAGAGATTCTTTATTAGGCATGCAGACTTAAAGGATTCATCGAAGGGCCTAAGCCACTCACCGAATGAATCGAACGAGAGGATGGGGAATCCTTAAGCGACGTTCACTCGTTGGTTATGCGTCCTGAAAATGCAACAATACTTGGTTAGCATACTTCAATCTCTTGTCCTTACGATTCGAAAAAAACGCGCAAGCGAGAAAGCGAAATCATGAAAACCAAGTCATCAAAAGCAACTCAAAACCCAAAGCAACACAAAACCAAGAAGCAAAGCAACCAACAAAACTCTTGGACTTATTTCAATAGAAGCCGCTCGATTAATTCGAAGGGTTCATTGCACTCCGTCCGTGTTGATCTGGCGGTAAGGTTTCCCCGAGACTCGATTCTCAACCGAGTCGAAGCAGCGAAGTGTTTCTTAAGTAACCGTTTGGAGCGGGGCGTTACAAACACAACACAATTTCTTCCCTCTTACAAAATTTATTCGCTCTCTTACAAACTTTAGAAGAAAGGCAATTACAAAGTTTGGAAGCAAAGCAGTTACTGGAGTCCAACTTCTTTCTTCTCAACACATTTTCTTGCGATTTCTTTTGGAGACTTCTAGCAGACGTTACAAGTAATTTTAATAATACCGATTTTTTTTTTCTGATTTGATATTTTTTTTCCTCTCTCTCACTTTTTTGGTAGAGAAGTAATTAATTTTGCTCTATTTTTTTTTAAAATTATTTAAAAAAATATGGATGGACAAGATTAAAACCAACTTTGAAAATTATGATTATTATAATAATATGCTTGAAAATAATTCTATTTCTGATTATGTGCCACCGACACAAATGTCACCTCCTGAAGTTAGTAGTATGACTACGGCTACAAATGTTGACAATAGGAAAAAAAAATTATTTTTATGGAATTATTTTACAAAAATATTTGTCACTGATAGTAAGGGCGCACCGGTTTTAGATCCAAAAGATCAAAAACCAATATCTAAGGCTGCAGAATGTAAGAAATGTAAGCGGATTTATAAATGAAAAAAAATGATGGCACGAGTAATTTAAAAATACACTACGAAAGTTGCTATGTGTCATAACCGTACTCCTTAATACGGTACTATTTATTTATTTTTGTACCTTCTATATATTTAATGCCCTTAATCAATAATTATTAAATAATTTATGATAAAGAAAAGATTTAATAATACAAAAATGAGTTTTTCTTTTATTTATATAAGTATTTTTCATTTAACCCTTGGGCTAAATATGCAATAACAAATTTGCAAGGACACCTTATAACTAGGTGTCAAGATCTAGTACCCATATGGCCACATGGCTCCTTTCTAAACCCCTTAGTCACCATTCATTCAAAAAAAGAAAAAGAAAGAATGAGAGTCTCTCTCTCTCTCTCTCTCACGTACACTCTTCACCGCCCTCTCTCTCTCCCTCTGTCCCACTCTCAACTCTTTCCCTTATCTCTTTATCTATCCATCACTCTCTCCTCTCTAAATCTCTTCTTCTCCTACCATGCGGACTTGGACCCACGCCCCACAGCTGTTGCGGCTGCTGCCGCGCGCCTCCGGATGGCTCCCTCTCCGACAGCCAGCCCACCACCACCACCAGCTGCCATCAACACCATCATCTTCATCCCCACCATCATCCATAATCATCTTTATTTTCCATAACCTTCTTCATGAAACCCTAACCCTAAGCCCTTTTCTTCAAAGAAGAAGAAGAAGAAGGAAAATTGGAAGAGGAAGAAGACTCAAAACCTAGTTACAATCTCAAAATTCAAATTCCAATAACCCAAGGCAAGCCATCTCCCATTCCTTTCATTTGATTCAATTTTTCTTATTTACCATGTTCAGTTAGAATTATTTATTTTTGAATATAATCTAAAATAAAGTTATATATATATATATATATATATATATATATATATATATATATATATATATATATATATATATATATATATATATATATATATGATATGGACACGTGGACGCAATTATTAGGGATATAGGTTGGACACCCGAACCAAGTACGCTTCAGACATGTCGATATTGTTAATTTAATATTATGACACAGACATGTGTGTCGAAAGAAAGTCGGACACATTAACAGAAAATTAGGACATGATACAGACACATACATACCATGTGTCATGATTGAATGGATTGGGTTCTACTTTTGCTAGTAGTACAAATGATATGTTGTATATATATAAATATTAATAATTACGTACGGTTGAATATGCCGTCTCGAATCTATATTTTTTAAATTTAATAAACGTATACAAAAGGTGAAAATTAATGAATATGTTTTGCTATATATTTTATATGTATGTGTTTTTTTTAAATACTATAGGCTAAATTACATAGGTATGAATACAAGTGAAGCTATGTAAAATAGCATGATATAGTATTATAGACTTTATTATGTTAAAGAATACCGAATTAATATAAATTAATCACTGTCAGAAATTTTAATTGGACTTAAAATTAGTGTATTAAGTTCCACTATAGAATAATTCTATGCAAAAGTTGATCAGGGTTGAGTTGGTATAGATTGTGGCATTTATGGAAACTTAATTCTCGAAGAGAGATCTTAATTAGAGAATTTTTTTTATATAAGAATGTCATTTAAACATATAAGCACCTTTAGGTTTGAAACTATATTTATAACTATATGTGGTTACTAGTATTTATTTTAACTAGGACCGCATTAGTACTTGAACCTTGAATGACCGATACTATATAAGTATATAGATTGTTTAATTGTTTTATGATTGGTTTCTTTTACTTTTAGTTACTAATAAAATAATAATAATTGTTAGTCTGGTTATCTAGAAGTGTTTACGAAATTGTATAAGTACTTACTTGTATTGAGTTTTATGTATTTGTATAGCAAATCGGTGATCAGTGCAAGTTGCTAAATAGCTAATTATTAAGGTAATGTGTTGCTTGGTAAGAAAGTTCTATTTGACACTTGAATTTTAATATATATATTCAACTACATGTGTTCCGGTGTTGATTTGTTCCACCGAAGGGGTCGGCGTACCCAGAAAATTCTATGGAGGGTTGCTCCGGGTCTTATATAAATTATAAAATTTCTGGAGCTGAAATACAAAGGAGACCCTGCCGAAATTTTTAAGAATTTCGGGAGTTACCAAATTTTGATATCCGAAAATATTACCGATATCCATAACCCTAGACTTTAGTTGCTATATATAATTTAGCGACGAACCTCCGACAACTTTAATTCAATTTTAATTATGGGAAGATTAGCAAGAGTCCATGATACGTAGGACATGGACAAAAGTCACATAACTGAAATATAAATTTAGATTCCTGATAGTCTGCTCTGTATAAATTGAAAGAAAATAATATTTTTTGGAATTTGTGTCATGGTATTTATGATTATACCGAAATTAAGTTGGGATAAAAACTTTGATACCTACCTCCTGGATTATGAATGAGATGGAAAACATGTATTCTGTTATAACTTGAAAAATATATTTTTACATATTGATAGTGAACATAATATACATAACAGAAACTTAATGCAAGATAATAGAATATAAATTGTTTGTAGGTTTAGGTTTGAAAGCATTGGACGGGGAAGAATAACTTGAATTCCACCTACGAAATCCCGCAATATAATAATAACAAAAGCTGATCAGCAATTAAGCTCTTTCGTAAGGCCTTGCGAATTGAGTGTGTGAGGCTTAGCTCACTTACATGTTTAAGCCCATGAGAGGCAGGGCCGAATTATAACACCGTGCCACCCAGTTTGAGTTAATTATACCTGAATATAAACCCACTTATTTTGATTTAAAACATCGAATGGGTAAATTAAGAATTTAATTGTTAAGCCCATGAGAGGCAGGGCCTGATTCTAAACACCGTGCCACCAAGTTATAACCTAATCCCTAGTGTATGGAATTGTTGACGGAAAACTAGTTAAAGTGGTTATTCAAAGAGTTGTTCTCCAAATTGCATTATTATCATATAGGAAACTTGTCTGTGTTTGTGATTGCAATTGATTATCGATTTCTTAGCTAGGGTGTACTGCTTGCTAGTCAGCTAGTACATAAGCTGTTCCGGTGCCGTGATTCATTCCCATGTCTTTGTTTGGTATAGGGGTGGACTACTGTACTGATTACTACAAAATTCAGTTGACGATACATAATTTGATAGACGTTAGATGTTACACGGTAAACTATTGTTCGTTGATGCATTATGCTTAGTAATTATGATTATGATTGTGATTATGATTATAATTGTAATAATTATAAGTATGACTTATTATGACGTAAGTATAAGGAGAACACCGAGGAAATTCACTAGAATAAAATTTGGTCAGGATTGTATTTCAAGTTAACACAATAATTCTTATGAATTATTTAGTTTCTTTATTTTAGAATTCCGAGAATCCTATTTCTTCTCAGATTCTCGATTTATTTTATTTTACTTCCGTCTTTGATTGAGGGCTTGCATGTCGTTTGACGACTTAGTATTGTTCACTAGTTTTTATAGCAATGCCAAAGGAAGCTTCTATCAAATACTGAAGAACAGTTGGAGAGCAAAAACGTGATGCTACTATTTCAGGCGATCTACTAAAACCAGATTTATTTATTAAAGGTATAATTGTATTGTTATATATATTGAGTTAAAAGTTGTAATCGGGTAGAATAGCAAATTTTTTATTTATAGTTTAGAATATTGTAAATCCTCTGACACAAAATCTAGGATAGAGATGTATTTAAAATTATTTTGGATTAAATTGGAGTTATTATTTACCTCTTTGATTTTTTTTCAATAGTTGCACATTACCGTTGTTTAAATATCTAGAGCAATCTTTGTCGTAGTTTAATCCTTCGGTGACCTCCAGTTTGTATCCCATCTTTTGGATAAGATGCAGGGCTTGCGTGCTGTACCGATAGAGTGACATTATGACTATCTCGGATTTTGGCTCTTCTTCTTCTAGGATAAAGGATCAGGGGCATTCCACTCTGCCGAAAATGATGATCTTATCTCCCTTCTTCCTGGGTGGAACAAAGAAATAAGAATCCTGATTAGGGCAAAGCCGGTACAATGGTGCATGTAGTGGTCACTTGTGTGCGCAGGTGAAGGCTCAGACCGTGCTTAGGGAGTAGAGTGTACTTACATGCATACACTCCGAGTAGTTCAAAGATAGTCCTTTATTGAGAAAATAGGGTATCTCTTCCGGTGAGATTACATCGTCAGGAGAAGGGATGTTGACATTGGCGGATATATATTCCTCCAGCTCATCCTTCTCCTTGGCTACCCCCAGTGTAAGTGAAGACTTTGGTGGTTTTCTGCGTAATTTTACCACCAAAGGTCCGAAAGTTGCAGGTGCAGGAGGGTCTCCCTTTGGTGGTCGACTCGGCCTGTGAAGGCGAACGGACATTGGTTCGTAAGGCATAGATAGGACAAAATCTCCTCTTGGTGGTTGATTTGGCCTGCGAAGGTGGACAACCATTGGTTCTGGCGATGCCAAAGGTACTGGAGATTCAGGTGCCTTCTCGCGCGATTTGACGATGGAAGGGGCGGCCATATCAGGAGTGCGAGCCTCGAGGTGGATTATCATAGGCTCCTCAGGTGCTGTTGTGGCCTAGGCTTCATCGTCGACCTTGTTGCTACCTGTAAGCCCCCTGATTTTCAGAATTGTTAATTTGGATTTTTCTGCAATTTTTCGGGATTTCTCTGTAATTAAAACCTAGGCCTTTGATAATTAAATAATTTTTAATTACTGATAAATAATTAAAATATTATCGAAATAATATTTTATGGTGTAAAATAGAAAACCGGACATAGGGTAATTTTCCAGAAATTTATTGGACTCCGGAATCCTTTTAAAGTCCTGAAAACCGTTGTAGAATTAAACCGAAGTAAACCCGTGCCAACGCCCGACATCCCCATGAGAGCCGAAGCCAAGCCCAAGGAGCATTGACCCAGCCCAAATCCTAGGACAAACCAAGCCCAAAGTTCTGCATGTATAAGTACTTATTTTCCTAGTTTTCTCCACAAGAATAAAAAGAAAAAGAAAAAAAGAAGAAGAAACAAATCCCTAATCCCAATCCCTAACCCTAGCCGTCAGCCACCCTAACCCCTCTTTTCTTCCCCGACTCCTCGCGTCCCCGCCGCCGGCTGACCCGTGCCGCGCCGGCCTCCTCTCTCCGCCACCTTCCCTCTCCCACTCAGCTCGCTCTCCTCCGACCAAGGCCAGCTCTGCCCTGGCCGACAGTCCGTGCGTCTCCCCGCGGCCGAGCAGCCCGACTCGGCTCCGGCCAGTCAACCCCGCGACGGCTTCTGCTGTAGTCCGCCCCGCCGGACTGAGCACTCCGGCTACAGCCCCGCCCCATCGTGCAGTGCACCCCCCGCGCAGCGCCAACCGTGCAGCCACCCCCTCGACTCTCCTTCCCCGACCTAACTCCCCGCCGACGTCTCCCCTCTCAGCCCCACGCCGCCCTGCGCCTTCGCTGCCCTCGTCGACCATCCACCGCCCTAGTCGGACTCCCCAGCCCCACGTCTCCCTCTTTCTCGGCCTCCCTCCTCTGTATTCCTCTCCCCGAGCCAGCCATCACCTCCGGCCGCCCGGTAGACACCACCACCAGCATGAGCACCCGTCTCCCCTCTTCCTCTCCCAGAGCCGCCACCGACGCAGGTCAGTGCACCTCAAACAGAGCCGAGCCAGCAGTTGCTTTCTTCGGCGAGCTTCCCGCAGCGGACACAGGACACAGTTCCCCGTGTCGCATCTCGACCCGGACACAGGAAATCAGTCTTCACGGAGCCCCGTTCAGGTAACCCATTCTCTCTCCTCGTGATTCCGTTTTATATTCCGTCAGTTGCGTCGCGTAGACTGTATGACCCTCTCGGTGCTCGTGCAACCCGCTCGGTGCATCGCGTCCTGTGGTGATCGCGAACCGTGATCCAAAAACAGGAAAACCAACGCCCTGTTTCACCCCGGAACTGAGTGCGCCCCACCAAACGGGACAACTTGGTCGCACGCGGTCTTTACCAAAATGTGCGCGCAGTTGATACGGACGTGCGGGATTTTGCAGAGGTTGATTTGGATGTGCGTGCACACCGGAATCAACGCGTATCCGCGGATACCGTCCCGTATCCGTCAGTTCTGGAACGCGTCCTAACTTTGTGTACACAAGTCGAATCGAAACGAAACTTGTGCCATCGGACTCGTAGCGATACGGTGGTCCTGTGACCCAAGTTTGGTTCGATTCTGAGAACGTTGACGAGATCGCGTATCGTAGGCCCCACAGACTCCACTTGACGGGCGATTTTGTGATCGGCTCATTGAAATCCAATTCTGGAAGTTCCGTTGGGTTCGTATCATCGTTCCTGACCTGTTGACGCTAAGTTTGGCGAATTTGGATACCTTTGACCCTGACACGCTTTTCGGTGCAAAGTGGACCACATGTGGACCCCGCTTTGACCAGAAAATGTTATTTTTGCCCCTGTATCCAAATTGGACTTAAGGACAGGCATTTCTAGCTATTTGATATTTTTTGAATCTAATGGTGATGTTTATTTCAGCAACCGGAGTAGTACTTGCAGATCACACTGAGACCAGAGCTACAGTTGGAGCCAGGACCCCAGGCAAGTGTACCTCGCCAAAACTTGCAGTCCTTGTTACTTATTTCCTTGGCTTATATATATATAATTATTGTGGTTTATGCTTGACCTAGGACCGTGCAACTTTACTTAGCGTCCGATTCATAGTCGGATGCCAACACAGTATGCGGCGTTGTGTATTGTCATCTAGACATGGATACCGAGACCCCATCATTCTCGTACTTGTCTTATCAAGTATATTATACCCAGGACACTTGACACTATTCATGGACAGGATCTTCCTGAGATATTTGTGGTGATTCTGTATAGGATACATGACTTGACATTGACATTATGTTCCTAGATACTATATGACTTGTTGTATTAGATATGATTGTGCGTGACATGGACATGGGGCCTCATGGACATGAGACGTATGATTACATTGGGTGGGGAGACACACACAGGCTACATGTTGATTTTATATATTATGTCGACGTCTCAGTCTCTCGCTGAGTTAGACGACCACATGATATCACTGCTACCGGCTCCCCGACACAGAGCTTGTAGTAGTTTCAGCCTGAGTTCTAGTGCTGATCTCATCTTGCATTACACTTAGCTGGTTATATAGTGTTCCCATCTTGTTTCATTTATTGTTGGAGAGACACACAGGCTACAGGTTAACTTTATATTATGCCGGAGTCTCAGTATCTCTCCGAGCTAGACAACTACATGATATCACTGCTACCGGCTCCCCTACACAGAGTTTGTAGTAGTCTCAGCCTGAGTACTGGTGATGTTCTCACCGGCATTACACATAGATGGTTACATAATTACCCTGTTTATTTCATTGACTATTTTACTGCATTATTATGGCTTATATTTTCTGTACCTTGCTGTCCCCTAAGGACCTGGATCCGGATTATGTCCCCAGGATTAGCAGAGGAGATCCACCAGAGTTATACAGTACAGGAGCATTAGCAGGAGCAGAAGCAGGAACAAGAGCAGTTACTGGAGTAGTACCAGATTCAGCAGACGAGTGATCACCGAGGTTATCTTCTGAGTATATACTATTTTCATACTCAGTATTGGCTATAGTTATCCTTATTCTTGTATCTTGACAGATGTATCAGACTCATTGTCGGATTATTTTCCGAGTTTATATTTTATTGAGATATGATCTTGCTTTATGATTCTGATATTGTGGTATTTATTCTGTGTATGAGATTAGTATATATTTGGACCATTATTGTTGTATTAAAACTTAAGTATGCCCCGATGGATCCATTAAATTGGGTTTGTCCATCGGTGCGTGCTGCTGGCCATTGCCACGTGTCCAGTCCCTCGGTATTTTGGGACTGGGGCGTGGCATGGTTTTTGTGGTGGCCCATGCAGGTCAACGACTAAATTGTTCGGTTTCAACTTAAGGACCGAGCAAGCCTGCAATAAGAATAGGATAAGTTTTTAGGATCTCATCCACTTGCTTGAAACGTTCTGGATATCTATATCGGATTCGAATTAATTCTTGACTTGCATCCTGCCTTGATTTCTGAGCGCCTCTTATTGTTTATTTTGGATGCAGAGTTATGGATTCGCGATCAAACAACGAGACTCCTGCAAGATCACCACGAGATGCTGTGGTAACCAACGAATATGAAGTAACACCAGTTGATGAAGGTCAAGCAGCTCAACCACGTAATCAAGCAAGTCAGCACGCCTCGAGAATTCAGCAAGATGATCTCCCACCTCCGCCGCAGTTTACTCCACCAATGCCCGTAATTCCACAAGGGCAAGCCATGGACGAGCAGCAGATATTTCAAATGATTTATGCAATAATGCAAGCTCAACAAGAGGCTTTGAGTCGCTGTCTAGTAACCGTACTAGAGCAGGCGAATCTACCAGCACGACGACCAACGACAGGCTCTATTTCTGATTTTCGCCAGCTGAAGCCCCGTACCTTCTCAGGCAAAGAGGAGCCCACAGAAGTTCATGAGTGGCTCACCAACACTCAACATCAATTAGAAGCAGTCGAGCTTCCAAGAGAACGTTGGATGACTGCCGTCAGAATGCAGTTGACGGACAATGCACACCACTGGTGGCTATCTGAGGAGACACGGCTCGGACCAGACCAAGTCACTTGGGAAGAGTTTTCCAGACTCTTTCAGGAGATATACATACCATCCATCGCTCGATCAGAACTTCGGGACAAGTTTAATCACCTCACTCAAGACAGTATGACGGTAGAAGAGTACAGCGCGGAATTCATTCGTCTAAGTCGCTTCGCACCAACCCTGATCCCGACAGAAGAAGAGAAGGCTGAAAAGTTCTTCGACGGACTAAACATTGAGCTACAGAAACTAATTGGATTCGTTGCACCTACATCTTACCCTGACGTCCTTGCTGCAGCACGACGCATGGAGCGCGTCATCAGGAGAGAGACCAGTCTGAAGTGATTTTTCACACCAGCACCAGCCGGAGCACCACAGAAAGAAGCTACAAAGAGACCTCACATGCACCAGCCACCAGGAGCATCTCCACAGGCACTACCTATCTGTCAATATTGTCGCAAGCGAGGCCATATTGAGGACGAGTGTAGACGAAAAAGGAAAGTATGTTTAGCTTGCGGATCCAGTCAGCATCCATTGAGGGAATTCCCTGAGCGTCGAAAAAGAGCACCAATGGTTAACCGACAAGTATTACCAGCATCGAGGCCAACCTATCCAGCATTGGGAGCACCACAAACGGAAGTTGAAGGAGACCTACTACCAGCTCCAGGAGGGTATCAGCCGAGGCCACCTTTGATACCACAAGCAACACTCTTCCAACAGGCTCAACAACAGCAGAGGAATCAACTACAAGAACGTGAACAAGCTCCATCGATGACTTTGGAAGACGCACAGACCCATGGAGTAGCTAATGCGCGAAATTTTTCGTAGTTATCTGTTTATAGATTTGTTTTATCTCGTGCCTACTGGTTTGTGACCTCAGCCTTAACCTATGTAATTTTGAACTTGCTTATAATGGATAACCGTAGAGATTGTAGAATCTTTTATTATTGTGCTTATTTTGTGTTGTTTTGTGAACTTGAATTAAGTTTTACCTCCTTCCATCATCATCTAGCATACTTATATTTGTTGTACTACCTTGACTTATGTTGCTAATATAGCCTAGTTTTGCAAGATCATTTTTTATCGAGCTTGTTCATGACATATGTATTATTGGGTCGACACACTAATACAATTATCTATTCAGAATCAGTGTATTACGGTCTGATCAACCTTAGTGCATTTTGGTTCGCTCTTCGCACTACTTCACGTGGATTGAGATATATAGTTGACTAGTATACTTGCCCTCTAGATATGTTCGAGCACATCGTATCAGTTACATAACTATACTAATACGAGCATGCGAACAAAGGATTACCAGAATAGGATTTTAATCCATAATTGTCTTGACAAATCCCATTTGAATTCATTTAACGCCTTGATCCTGATACTTCTATTCTATTACCTCACCCTTGAGCTCTTTATTATTGATCTTCGTCTTTCCTTATTTTGGAAAGACGAAACCTCATGCTTGGTATAAGTTTGATATATAGACAGTAGTAGATATACCCCACAGGTCGGCCGCACTGTTGATGACCCTTTATATATGATTAAAGGAATACCATAGGTGATATGTTGGGTGTTAAAGACTTGAGGATTCAATAACATGATTAAATAAGTTGGGGCATAGCTTTATTAGATATATAGCCTTAGATGATAGATGGATAAATTCTAAGTTGGGTAGAGACCGCAGTGTTCACTTGAGAGGAGTCATTTAGACTGTAATCAAGTGAGATTGGATAGAGAGAACCCTACAATATTTTAATTTTGAGGACGAAATTTTTATAAGTTGGGTAGATTGTAAGCCCCCTGATTTTCAGAATTGTTAATTTAGATTTTTATGCAATTTTTCGAGATTTCTCTGTAATTAAAATCTAGGCCTTTGATAATTAAATAATTTTTAATTACTGATAAATAATATTAAAATATTATGGAAATAATAGTTTATGGTGTAAAATGGAAAATCAGACATAGGATAATTTTTCGGGAATTTATTGGACTCCGGAATCCTTTTAAAGCCCTGAAAACCGTTGTAGAATTAAACCGAATTAAACCCATGCCAACGCCCGACATCCCCATGAGAGCCGAAGCCAAGCCCAAGGAGCATTGACCCAGCCCAAATCCTAGGACAAATCCAAGCCCAAAGTTCTGCATGTATAAGTACTTATTTTCCTAGTTTTCTCCACAAGAATAAAAAGAAAAAGAAAAAAAAGAAGAAGAAACAAATCCCTAATCCCAATCCCTAACCCTAGCCGTCAGCCACCCTAACCCCTCTTTTCTTCCCCGACTCCTCGCGTCCCCGCCGCCGGCCGACCCGCGCCGCGCCGCGCCGGCCTCCTCTCTCCATCACCTTCCTTCTCCCACTCGACTCGCTCTCCTCCGACCAAGACCAATTCTGCCCTGGCCGACAGTCCGTGCGTCGCCCCACGGCCGAGCAGCCCGACTCGGCTCCGGCCAGTCAACCCCGCGGCGGCTTCGGCTGTAGTCCGCCCCGCCGGACTGAGCACTCCGGCTACAGCCCCGCCCCACCGTGTAGTGCACCCCCGCGCAGCGCCAACCGTGCAGCCACCCCCTCGACTCTCCTTCCCCGACCTAACTCCCCGCCGACGTCTTCCCTCTCAGCCCCACGCCGCCCTGCGCCTCCGCTGCCCTCGTCGACCATCCACCGCCCTAGTCGGACTCCCCAGCCCCATGTCTCCCTCTTCCTCGTCCTCCCTCCTCTATATTCCTCTCCCTGAGCCAGCCATCACCTTCGGCCGCCCGGTAGACACCACCACCGGCACGAGCACCCGTCTCCCCTCTTCCTCTCCCAGAGCCGCCACCGGCGCCAGTCAGTGCACCTCCGACAGAGCTGAGCCAGCAGTTGCTTTCTTCGACGAGCTTCCCACAGCGGACACAGGACATAGTTCCCCGTGTCGCATCTCGACCCGGACACAGAAAATCAGTCTTCACGGAGCCCTGTTCAGGTAACCCGTTCTCTCTCCTCGTGATTCCGTTTTATATTCTGTCAATTGCGTCACGTAGACTGTATGACCCTCTCGGTGCCCGTACAACCCGCTCGGTGATCGCGTCCTGTGGTGATTGCGAACCGCGATCCAAAAATAGGAAAACCAACACCCTGTTTTACCCAGGATCTGAGTGCGCCCCGCCAAACGGGACAACTTGGTCGCACGCAGTCTTTACCGAAATATGTGTGCCGTTGATACGGACGTGCGGGATTTCACAGAAGTTGATTTGGATGTGCGTGCACACCAGAATCAACGCGTATCCGCGTACACCATCTCGTATCTCTCAGTTCTGGAACGCATCCTAACTTTGTGTACACATGTTGAATCGAAATGAAACTTGCGCCATCGGACTCGTAGCGATACGCTGGTCCTGTGACCCAAGTTTGGTACGATTCTCAGAACGTTGAAGAGATCGCGTGTCGTAGGCCCCACAGACTCCACTTGACAGGCAATTTTATGATCGGTTCATCGGAATCCAATTCTGAAAGTTTCGTTGGGTTCGTATCATCGTTCGTATCATCGTTCCTTACCTGTTGACGCTAAGTTTGGCAAATTTGGAGACCTTTGACCCTGACAAGCTTTTTGGTGCAAAGTGGCCCATATGTGGACCCCGCTTTGACCAGAAACTATTATTTTTGCCCCTGTGTCCAAATTGGACTTAAGGACAGGCGTTTCTAGCTATTTGATATTTTTTGAATCTAATGGTGATGTTTATTTCAGCAACCGGAGTAGTACCTGCAGATCACACTGAGACCAGAGCTACAGTTGGAGCCAGGACCCCAGGCAAGTGTATCTCGCCAATACTTGCAGTCCTTGTTACTTATTTCCTTGGCTTATATATATATATATAATTATTGTGGATCATGCTTGACCTAGGACCGTGCGAATTTACTTAGCGTCCGATTCATAGTCGGGTGCCAACACCGTACGCGGCGTTGTGTATTGTCATCTAGACATGGATACCGAGACCCCATCATTCTCGTACTTGTCTTATCAAGTACATTATACCCAGGATACTTGACACTATTCATGGACAGGATCTTCCTGAGATATTCGTGGTGATTCGTTATAGGATACAGGACTTGACATTGATATTATGTTCCTAGATACTATATGACTTATTGTATTAGATATGATTGTGCGTGACATGGACATAGGGCCTCATGGACATGAGACGTATGATTACATTGGGTGGGGAGAGACACACAGGCTACAGGTTAATTTTATATATTATGCCGGCGTCTCAGTCTCTCGCTGAGCTAGACGACCACATGATATCATTGCTACCGGCTCTCCGACACAGAGCTTGTAGTGGTTTCAGCCTGAGTTCTAGTGCTGCTCTCATCTTGCATTACACTTAGCTGGTTATATAGTGTTCCCATCTTGTTTCATTTATTGTTGGAGAGACACACAGGCTACAGGTTAACTTTATATTATGCCGGAGTCTCAGTCTCTCTCCGAGCTAGACAACTACATGATATCACTGCTACCGGCTCCCCTACACAGAGTTTGTAGTAGTCTCAGCCTGAGTACTAGTGATGTTCTCACCGGCATTACACATAGATGGTTACATAATTACCCTGTTTATTTCATTGACTATTTTACTGCATTATTATGGCTTGTATTTTCTGTACCTTGCTGTCCCCTGAGGACCTGGATCCGGATTATGTCCCCAGGATTAGTAGAGGAGATCCACCAGAGTTATACAGTACAAGAGCATTAGTAGGAGCAGAAGCAGGAACAGGAGCAGTTACTGGAGTAGTACCAGATTCAGCAGACGAGTGATCACCGAGGTTATCTTCTGAGTATATACTATTTCCATACTCAGTATTGGCTATAGTTATCCTTATTCTTGTATCTTGACAGATGTATCAGACTCATTGTCGGGTTATTTCCCGAGTTTATATTTTATTGAGATATGATCTTGCTTTATGATTCTGATATTGTGGTATTTATTCTGTGGATGAGATTAGTATATATTTGGACCATTATTGTTGTACTACAGCTTAAGTATGCCCCGATGGATCCATTAAATTGGGTTTGTCCATCGGTGCGTGCTGCTGGCCATTGCCACGTGTCCAGTCCCTCGGTATTTTGGGACTGGGGCGTGACACTACCTTCATCTTGGCAAACTTTCTTGTAGAGGATCGAGTCAGAGTAGTAGATCTCGATACCCTTAAACGGATTGACGTCAGCGAACTCCGTTTTGATGAAACTGTCTCCATCTATATATTTTAGGCACTGGTGGAGGGTGGATGGCACGACCCTGTGTTCATGTATCCACGGACGCCCCAACAAGAAATTGTACGATGTATCTACGTCTATGATGTAGCAGGTGACTTATGTTTTTATGTCGCCGATCTGGCATTTTAAGCGAATTTAACCCAAAGGGTAGCTCCTCCCCTTGTTGAAGCCACTGATAGCGGTATTGGTAGCCGCCAGATGATGCATCAGGATCCTTAGGGTCTGAAGCAAACTTCTCAGTATGATGCTAATCAATGATCCTAGGTCAATATGCATTTGGTTCACCTTGATATCGCCAATATACCCGGTGTAGCACATGGGCCGATCGTGACTATTGTTCTTGAGCAACATGTCCTGTTTCTTGAAGATGATATTGGGTATCGCATCCATGGGGTTGTTGCAATGTGGACAAGCAGTAGGATCTTCGATTGGCGGCTTGACTTACGCCAGGTAGACATTAATATTCTACAGTGCCTCATTCATGGCAGCCCGAGTGTCTTTAGAGAGCCGTAAAAGCTTAAATAGTGACAATTTTATCAGAGTGTGGGCTAATTGTGCTCAGATGTCAAAATTATAGGGATTCTCCATCTCTTGCGATGCATCCTTGCATAATGGTTTATTGAAGCACGTCTCATTCTGTTTGGACTTATCCACCGGTGGGGGCTGAGATGGCCAGGGACCAGTGGTGGTAGGCACGACAACCGGAGGCGTATCATCGTAGATTTGTTGGTATATTGCACCTGACCTTGTTGTACCTACTGCCAGCTCTTCAGTTGAGGAGAAAAATGTATAATTGGTCTTAGATTTCCTGCCTATGGATTTGGCGGTGGAGGATGCCGCGGGCTGTGTCAGGTCTGGCACGAGGTCGGGATGGACCCACATGACCTCTCCACGTGGTGTGGTAAGAGGTATTAGCCCGGCCGTCTGGTCTCGAGCTGGTGGAAGGTTGACCACTTCCATAGTCGCCATAGGGACCGAGATTACTCCGTCTTGGGCTTCCGTCAGTGGGAATTTGCCAAACTGGAGGGACACCATATTGGCAACGACTGTCATGTCATCAAAGTACAGGAAAAGAATCTTGGTATCTATCAGACTTTGGATGTACCGATTCAGAGTATAACACTCTTGTGTCGGGTGATGGACGTAGCGGTGGAAGTGACAGTACTTCGGGTTGGCAATCTCCGCCGCCTCAGGTCGATGTCTGATGCAGGAGCCAGAACTTGCCTCCCTACATCAGCATGTCAAAGATGGTTTTGAAATCAGTATCTTCGAAAGAGTAAGTCTCCTTGTGTTTTTCTCAGACTTCTTGGTCAAGGTAGCGACCATAGCCTGTTTTTCCTTTCTGTCGTGGCTGATATTGCCGCTAGTGTTGTTATTGTTGTTGTTGCTGTGACGCTTGCCCTTTTCCAAATCAGTAGGGATTTTGATCCCCAAGTGCCGAGCGTCTTTGAGATTTTTTCCAGCGTTGACAGCACTTACAATGAACGTTGTCCAGTCCTTGAACTAGCTCTCGCCCATCTAGAGGCTGACGGCCGGGAGCATGCTCTTCCGGCATATCTCCATGAGTGGGACATCAAAATTGCCAGGAGGCAACTTTAGTGCGGCCTGACGAAACCGCTCGATTTATTTTCTCGTCAGTTCCTTCTCACCCTGGGCGACATCCATAAGAGAAGACATCGTCATATCATTTCCTACCTCATAGAATCTGTTAAGGTACAGAAGCTTGGGGTTATCGAATGATGAGATACATTTATCTTCGAGACTACAGAACCAATCGAAAGCTACCCCCACCAATGAATCGACGAAGAGCATGGTAAGGATAGAGTCGCTGCGGGGCAAGTGTCCCGTGGTGATCTCGAAGTAGCTCATGAAGCGGCAAGGGGAGGACTTCCCATCAAACATGTTAATATTGAAGGATTTACATTTGGGTGGATACGTTACGTCCCTCCACTCTATCGGGTATCGTTGTCGCACCTCGAGATTACAGATTGAGTCCTGATTTCTCATGGAGTCTAGGCGAGCCCGAAGTTCTCGGACCTCCCTCCTAGTTTCCTTGGCTTCATCTCCTGCCGAAGGCGCCGACGACCCAGGTAGGAGAGGATCACCACCCGCGGGTGGAGCGGTCGTATTTGAATCCCCATTTGTCCCCGGGTCCAGGTTTGCTTGCGCAGAGGCCCTTGCCGACTGGGAGGCCATATTTTCCTTAATTTCCAGCATTATATGGGTCAAAGCTTGCATTGATGCGCTCATCATGTGCATCATGGCTTCGAGCATCTCGAGGCACTGCCGGTCACTGGGACCTTCTTGGTCGTCTCGGCCATGTACACCGTCCTCACACGGGAAGAAATGGAGGGGGCAGTGGATGTCGTGCTCCATGTCTCGTACCCTTGTAGTGAGTAGTCTTCAAGTGGGGCGGGAGCCGTTGTGTCTTCCTGGGATTAAAAGGGGTTACTTCCTCTAGCGTAGAAGATGGTACCGTCTTGGTGGGAGTAGCTACCCTCCGGGATCTCGGAGTCTGTTTCTTGAGAATCTTTGTCTCCTAGGAATATCGAGTTATTGCGTACGTCCAAAGGGACACTATCCCCAGCTTGGGTCACCCCCAGGGGTTCTGCGGAAGAACTACCCCCAAGGGCTGACAGCTTCTTCCTTGAGCGGGTGCCTTGGAAGACGCCTTCTGCAGGTACAGTTGTCAGCCCTCCAGGTTATCGCCTTCGAGATGCAGTAGTAGAGAGTACCGAACTGGAGGTGTTTGACTGCTTTCTTCCCTTGGCGGAGGAAAGCTTTCCAGTTGAGTAGCATGAGGCGAAGGGCAACTCCTCCTCCTTTGATACTTGCACCTAATCTCCGGGTTGCCGCCGGGTAGGGGCTTTCCGGTGCAGTCGCTGGAAGGCCGACTGCCTGTCTGTGAGTACTGATGCTTTATTGTAGTAGCAGTTGATAATGATGCTGGCACAGCTGTGCCTCAGAGAGGGCACATCGCACACCGCAGTTGTTTTTCTTTCTTTGTGCTTGTGGGTAATCACGTCACGTAAATCCTGCAAAGGGTATTTTACCTTTGTATCCTCTTTGCGAGTCTGGGTATCCCGGGCACACGGATGCGCGGTGCTGTATTTGCTCTCTGGCCTGGGATTCATACACGAACTTTCCCCGAGGTGATGGTGGAAGAATTTTACGACTAACCCTGTCCATTGGTCCCTGTGGGCTGAACGCATGGGTCAGTCCTGTAAAACTTTTCGTCAGAGGCTCGCATAATAACTAACGATATCTGTTGGCGGTCAGTCGTATAAGCAGTTTCTTGAGCTTGACGTGCTCGCACTGCCCTGAACTTCTTCATCTTAGCTACAGCAGATGTATAGTATGAAGAGTCTATTTTTAGGATTTAACCATTCTCAGTGGGTCGCATAGGATCTGTGCTGCCTGGGATACGGTCAAAAATAGAGGTTCTGTTGCTATTGGGGCCAGATGCGGCCTATCGTCTGCAGTTGTGAATTGATGCCGCATGGGCTGCCTCAGCACCAGGACGTCTGGCATCGTATTGTTTTCCTCTGCCAGAGTCATGGTGCTGAATAATTTCTGCGTCATCCCTGGATGTCGCATGGATATGAACGTTATGGGCATTCGTCCGACAACCGTCATTGGCAACAGAGTGAAAGGCGGGAAGCGTCTGCTCCGCAACTGGGTAGGGCGCATCGGCCTTGGCCACCCACGTTCTGGGGAGCACCCTTTTGGCTGGAAGAGGCTGTCACACAAATAGTAGACGCATGATGTGCGGTTGGGAGAGAGACGGGGAGCGCATTCTCCGCAGTTGGGTGAGACACAAAGGCCTTTGCTACCCACGTCATGCGGGTCTTCTTGGGCTTTGTTTGCCTCAAAGAAGGACTCGTGCTGTCCCCGGAGAGCATGTCCTCGATCACTTGCTGGTCGAAGCGGACCACCAGCATCTTTTGTGTCGAACCGAGCTTGGTCGCATCGGATTGCGACACCGATTTCTCAACAGAGGAGAAGGTCGTCCTTAGAAGAGTCGCCACCGGTGTTTGCCATTCAATATCAAAACGAGAACTGGGAGAACTAGATTTGATTTAACAAACTTAGAAAGTATAAATAAGAGTCCTAGGAGACAATCTAACTACAAATTTGTTTTCTAGGGGGGTGACGATGGAGGGTTATGAGTGTAGCAACTCTCTTTACTCCGTGGACGATCCGATGCGGAAGCTATTTTCTCTCCCTTGAGTGTTGATTCGCAGATAGACAGCCAGCCCCTTGCATGGGGTCTGGTACCCTACTATTTATCGTCATATTTATGGCCTCATGGGTTTTGGGCCGCATGGATGGCGGGGTTTGCCATGTGTCCCCTCTCAACGGAAGGGTGCTACAGCTGTGCATGGGAATCCGGGCTCCGCTGCAATGTGGCATTTGTTAGAATTCTTTTGTTTGCTTAGTATCTGGGAGGTTCTCAACTGTGGAGGCACCACCAGTTGTAACAGTAAGACTTGGTCGACGTGGGATCTGGGACACATATGGCCAAAGACGCACAGGACGTACGGAGTCTGGAACGCACGGGACCAGAGATCCATGGATTGCATGGAGTCTGAAATGCATGGGCCAGAGTCGCTTGGGACGCATGGAGTCTGGGACGCATGGGCCAGAGATACATGGACCGCATGGAGTCTGGGACGCATGGGCCAGAGCCGCATGAGATCTTTTTGTCGCATTGTCCACGTGGCTCTGCACCATCCTTGGGACTTCTGTCTCTTAGTGTGTTCTCGTTCTTCGAGACAATCAAAAAAATTATTTTGTCAAGCTTCTGTGTCAGGCACCATCTTTGTTGTCAGGACGTCATGTTAGGTCGACCTGTGGCCAGTTGTCAGGACGCTTGTTTGGACCGCTTGAGTGACCCTTTTCTGGGCCACATAGTATTTATACGGTCCATCATCTGTTGAGTTTGATTTAGGACGCATGGTTGTTGGTCACATGGCTGCATATTTTCCATGCTTATACAAAGATGGGAGGCAATAAACAATATCATACTATAGTAGGAATGTGACAGATCATCTAGAGCAATAAAGTATAAACGGATCACAATAAAATAGAATAAATACAATGAACTAGAATATAGAGAAAAACTGTAACTACACTAAGTGTTTGAAATACCAGTTAGATATGTGATCGGTTGAGTCATTAAGATCTACTATCAAGGCTATAACACAATCATATGTACAGTATGATTGGTTGTTGTCTAAAAGTAACACGATCAATAACACAATCATTTAAGATTGATTGTTGTCTACGTAGTAACACAATCATATGTGAAGTGTATGATTGATTGTTGTCTACATTATGCAATATTTAAGGGTTTGATCACATATCCTTCTTGTATTTCTTTGCCCCCCGACTAGTACAGTGGATCCATATCATGACACATCATGACACAAAAATCACTATATAAGGTCTACAATACAAGCACGATGATTACGGTCTATATAATCACGAGAAATATCAAGGTGATCACTAATGAGTAACATCTCATGATGAGAATACAAGTATACTAATCTGTGTACCATCGTGTCAAAAAATATGAAAAATATCACTAAATACTTATATTATAGTAATTATCAAATAATGGAAACTATCAGAGAATGTACTCGCCTATGGTCCTGAGCAAATGATGCAACTCGGTGTCTGAACTTGTGTCACACAGACCTATATATAAAATTCTATGTCAATTGGTATTCTTGAATGATAAATAAGTCAAACTAGTTAAACATGTGGTTTCTAGGCCCAAACTAGGTTGTCTTGGTCAAACCCTAGTTTCTAGGTCAATATTAGCAAATCTCAATACTTCTAGTACTTATCTATCAATATCTTACTATTAAACACTAACATTACCTTAGTATCACTATGCCTATTATACTAGGTATCTCATATAACTATTAGATGCATATATACTAATACATATATAGATACTAGATAGACACAAACTCATATACTTAGTATTAAATTAATATCTTGTTATCTATGTTATACCAGTTAGTATATCATATTGTGTATCATATACTTAATATCTTAGGATATCAACCTTATAAGTATAATATCTTCATTTATGACTAATACCTTAGCACTAACCAAACTTGACACTCAATATCTAACCTCCCCCACAATGATACTCAAATACCTAACTAATACCCTTCATATACTGATACTTGATAACATACACTAGGTAATCTGCTAACTAGCTCCACCTGACACTCACTTAGCAAGCCACCGTAAACCAACATCTATTCTCTTGGATGCTCATGTATCATTGATACATAGTACCTAATCAATTATTCCTAGACAATATAGCACTACCATGATGCAGGGATAAAGCCCTCCTACATACCTGAACCCATGTCACTGAACACCCTGATGCAGCCCTCACTTCAATTATAGCTGCTACCCCAAACATTGCCTGCAACTCCACATCAACTGCCTGCAACTGGAAGCAACCTCCCTGCACTCGAGTGTCCCATTGTTCAACCCCTTGTTGTCAACCATCTCTCCTCTACAATGCTTGTAACACCATGCTCACTGCCACTTTCCTGACCCCTCATTCTTGCACTGACCTACCCCACAACAGACACATCTGAACACACTTCTAACCACACACACATACTCACTACTTAACACTTAGCTCCAACTTGCCACTTAACTACTCACAAGTATCCTAAAGATACACTATCCATGATACAGTTGTATCACTGATACACTAACCCCATCTATAATTACCTTATCTATTTAACCCAATCATGAGCTCTACTTGCTGCAGGAATATACCTCCAAGCCTTCCACCCTCAACTCACTTCATACTCTCAGTCACATACATAATCAATGACACAACTGGCCCCTAGTCTCTTGCCCTCACTGCTCGACTTACCTTACTAAATAGACATATACTCGAGTACCTTGATACTCATTGATACTTATATCAAGATGTCATGCCTCAGTCCCAAAATACGTAGGACTAAGAATACGTAGCATGCCAGCCGTATGTATATGATAACTCCAATATGTTGGAAAATAATAACACATACGTACGCTGTAATATGAATATTAATTCACAAGTGGAACATATATTGTCAACACCAGTCATAGGTATCTATATCTTATCCACAAGCACAAGTAAAGGAATATCAAAATATATAGCTAAATGTCTCTAGTACGAAGTATCAAAGAATAATAGTTGGGTGGAAAAAAATCCACTACCCATCGACTATATCAAAAACTAAAATGATAGAGAAGATCAAAACTCCAATATAAGATAAATCTCAAATAAAAGAAACTCGTGTAACAAATGTGTCATGGCCAATGAAATATAAGAATGCCTCAACATCATAGGGTGGTCTCGTAAAACTATGTCAACATGCATAATAATAATAAGAGAGAAACGATGACGCAACCGTCGTTGCACCCAAGTCTTTCTAGGTCGCGCAGTTTTATATAGCAAAATAAATAAAAATAAATACAGAAAATAAATATGCAGCAAATGAATGTAACTAAATAGTACTATGGCAAGGTATACTTGCTGGCAAGCAAGTTGTGAAATATAGGCGTCTAGATGTCAAGCACAAGAAACCGAAAAGTAGGGGCTCTGAAGGAACGTCTCCGGATGCTGAAATAAATATCACCAACATCTTCAAAATCAGTGAGATAGTCAAAAAAATCTACTCTTTTGCCCAATTTGGACACAGGGACAAAACGGTAATTTTGTGCCAAAGCGGGGTCCATGTGTAGACCCATTTGCACCAAAATACGTGCCAGGTGTAAAGGTCTCTAAGTTGGGCAAATTATAGGTCAAAACAATCCTAAACGACAATATGAACTCAACGGTATATCCATTTTTGGATTTCGGTGAGCCAATCACAAATTCGCCCATCAAGTCAAACAGTGGGCACGCAAATAGGTTGCTCAGTCAACTGACTCAGAATTGCGTGAAACTTGGGTCACAGGACCAGCATGATATCACGAATCCAATGGCGCAAGTTTCGTCGTGTTCAGACGAGCGTGTACCAACTAATGGAGAATTTTATAAAATGTCGATATGGAAAACTTTTTACGGATACAGGTTGTTTTCGACGTGCACACACGTCCAAATCAACTTTTACAAATGTTTGTACATCAATAAATGCCATACGCGTCTTTAGGTGCAACTGGTATGTGACGTGGTGGTCCGGTTTGTCGGGATACACTCCGTATCAAATTTTTTTTAAGTTTTTGAAACAAGTTTTTTTTTTAAATCTAAATTTTTGTACAGAATTAATGATCAAATATATGCAAATAATAGATCCTTTCAATCCTGGTTATATTGACTTCATGTTTGAAAAAGAAAATGAAATTTTGGTTGGGTCGATTGGGAGAAAATTGCCTTCCAAAGAAGTATGTGGGTTTCAAAAACTGTCAATTCACATATATCTAAAACAGTAGGTTTTTTGAAAAGTTTCCGATAAATTTACATCAGAAATAGAGTGGTTCGAATGAAACTACTTGAAGACATTAGAAGATGTTCATTTTGTGGTTGAATCTAAACAACTGGATCGAAATTTGGTCGCGTATGTAGGGAGAAATTTAGCGGGGAAAATGGGTACCTGGGGTTGTTTTTCAGCAAATTGGGGTTGGCGCGCGCGTCTCAGATCAACGGCAGCGGCGACGACGGTCCGACGTTCGACGCGGTCGTAGGGTAGCGAGTTGGGTCAGGGGCGTCGAAGGATGAGGGAAGGAAGGTTAAGGGTTAGGGTTTTCTTTCGTCGTATATATATATATATATATATATATATATATATATATATATATATATATATATATATATATATATATGAGAGGGGTATTGGGTCAGGTCATGGACCGCTGGGGGGTCGGATGGAATTTGAGCTGCTGCTGATGTTCGTTTGTGGTGTAAGGGTTTTGGTTTTTATTTTTTTATTTTTTATATATTTATTTTCTTTTGTTATACTTTATATTATTATTAGTTTAACTATCTTAATTATTAATAACACTATAGTTACTATTAGTCCATAAAATAATAGTTTTATCTCATTTTATTTATTATTATTCATTTTTATTTCTATAAAACAAAATTTTATTATTATTATTATATATATCTTTATTATTATTTACTTTTTTTCATAAAAGCTTTTATTTCAGGTGTTTTAAAAATTTAAAGTCTAATATATTTATTTATCTACTATCAAACTACCCTCATGTGTTGATAGTGTACATAACCTAGTATTAATATTTTAATTATTAATTAGAAAATCTAGGGTGTTTACATTATACCCCACTTAAAGAAATTTTTTTCCTCGAAATTAAAAATAAAGCACGATAGGAAAACGATAATGCTATATGGTAGAAAAAAAACAAAGTAATTCATACCTTGATCTTCGAACAGATACGGAAAGCATTTGCGCATGTCATCATCACGCTCCCAAGTGGATTCTCCTGGCGAGTGATGTCTCCATTCCACGCGAACCAATGGGATAGACAGATTTCTTAACACTTTCTCTCGACGCTCAAGTATCTCCATGGGTTGCTCATGTTATGACAAGCTCGGCCGAATGGTAATCTCGGAGTGATCGAGAACATGACTACTATCTGCCATATATCGTCTTAGTTGCGACACATGAAATACATCATGCACTCCCTCAAGCGAAGGTGGTAGTGCCAGCCGATACGCAACTTCTCCAACTCGCTCTAACACGTCAAATGGTCTAATGTACCTTGGACTCAACTTACCGCGTCTTCCAAAGCGAATAGTGCCTCTAGTTGGTGATAACCTCAAGAAGACATGATCTCCTTCCTTGAACTCCAAAGGACGGCGGTGAAGATCTGTCCACTGCTTCTGCCTTGCTTGTGTTGCTCGCAAGTGCCCTTGTATCCTCTTTACCTTCTACACAGTGCTGACAACCAACTTTGGCCCTAAGATCTGACATTCTCCTACGTCGCTCTAACACACGGGGGACCTACACTTTCTTCCATACAAAGTTTCAAATGGAGCCATTTGGATGCTCGCTTGATAGCAATTATTGTAGAAAAACTCCACAAGATATAGGTGGTCCTCCCATGATCCTCCAAAGTTCAGTATGCATGCTCGCAACATGTCCTCCAACGTCTGAATAGTACGTTCCGACTGTCCGTCTGTCTGCGGATGATAAGACGTACTGAACTTCAGACAAGCCCCAATACTCTCTTGCATGCTCCTCCAAAAGTGAGATGTGAAATACGAGTCCCTGTTTGACACAATGCTAACCGGAACGTCGTATAATCTTACAATCTGCCTCATGTATAAGTCAACCAAAGCTTTTGTAGACTGGCCAAATTAAACTATGAGCCCTGGTTGTACTGGTAGAACTGGTGGTATTGTCTGGACTGGCTGGGCTGGTATGAATGACGGAGCAGGATGAACTGACTGTTCCGGCAAGACTGGTGGAGCTGATTGTGCTGGTCGGGCATGCGTAACTTGCGAAGCCGGCTGATGAAAAGCTACTGGCGCTTTTCCTTGGTTAAATATCAGAATCTGGCCCTGGCCTACTAGATCTGCTGGTGTTATTGGTGCAACAAAATCCTCAAAAAGAGGAGCATGTGGAGTATCCCTAAAGGATAAGGACACACTGATATCAATAAGGGATGAGAATGGAACAATTATATTAAGCAAGCTTGAAGTTCAAGGAGAGCGAGAAGTACAGGCTACAAGTGGAGTTCAATCGAAGATAAGTAGCGGATTGAGATTCTAACAAGATGAGTCCTCCCACAAGTTCAAAAAATAGACCTGCATGGGACACTAATAAAACCTTGTCACGTCCCGCTCCCAGAATACCGAGTAAATACGGAGGCTGACATGGCCAACCGCACCTAGCAGAATATCGAAGTAAGCCGCAATATGTTAAGATTTTCTAGAAGACAAATGGGTGAACTCTAGCATGCTATGACGTTAGTCCTAAGCCCGACAAATCCTATAATCTCAATCCAACAACTCAAGTAAAATAGTATATTATACATGAAAGTAAAGAGGCATCCCAAATTATATGTCACATATGATCATGAATCTAGTGAATACAAAATGATGCACTAGCCGAGTTTAATAATACGTGATCAAATATACCATCAATGGTCTAATATATACATCATGTGGACCACAGTCCCAAAACTATAAGGAGCTAACTCTGCCCTATGCTAAATACCACAAAAAAGTAACCAAGGCGAGGGGTGAAAGAAAGAAAACCCACTCACGAGCTTCAGCCGCAGTCCTACGAGTACGAGCCATCTTGCTGGAAGTGCGGTAGATCCTGGTTCTCTTCATGGTAACCTGGCAATGCAAAGCCAGTGGGGTCAAAACTTGAATCAACAAGTAACATAAAGGAGCTCGAGGTGATAGACCAAACATATCACAACATAAGCAGGAAGAGATAAATAATAAATAAATGCAGATCGAGACTTTTATAGTACTAATGTACTTGTCTCAAAAAAATACTGGAAGAGATGATAATAAGTGCAGAAATAAAAGTAAGGCGACGAGCGGTAAGAGAGCATAGAAACTACTCTGGATCGGGACCACAACCCTTAAACCAAACAAGGACCGGGGTTGCAGACCTTCACCCGAGCAGAACTTAGCACCCTAACCACGTGCCGGAAGAAAATAAAAACTAGAAGAGTGAGCTAAACGAATAACAAACATTCAATTCACGACCAAATATGCCTACGGCTTGCTATAATTAACTAACTAGGGTTATCACAAGCCCCAATTACTAGAAATGCATTGCTAAGAATATTGCTTTCACCGGCACTATAATCAACCCGGATGGCCAAGGGTACGCTTGTCTAGTAAATTTAAATACACATTCAACCGTACAACAACATAACTTCTTACTTTTCACAACAAAAATTAAACTCAAAAATATAAACTTGAACTTGTAATCATAAAATTGCTTTACAACCATAAACTTGTATATAAACTTGTATTGTAAGTGCCGCAGCATGCGTAAACTTGGTCAGTCATGGAGCCCTTGCCTAGCAGGGTGCCGCATGGGGCCCTTGGGGATTGGGGTAGTCGGTAGCGCAATATTCTTCCCTCCCAATGTTCTAGGTAAATCTTATCTTGTTTAATCATTAAAAAAATTATTTTAAGTTCTCGAGTCATGGATACTTGAGAACTCCCTAAAATGATGAGTCGTGAGTACGAGCTTTTCATGAGTTATCGTATTCGCGACACTCGATACACCATAAAATACTCATACTTGATTGCCCGCTGCCAAATGCAATAGATTTTCATACACAAATATTTTTACGGTGTCGTGAGGAAGGTGAACTTGTACATAAACTTGTCTTGTGAAATCATACGAAAAACTTGTCTGGTATCATAAACTTGTATCGACATAAGGAAGCATACAACAATAATATTTAAAGGAAATTACTAAAAGAACATAGCAACAGGGAACACAAGAATGCACACAAGAATTTCTTGCCGCATGGACTCACTGGCCGCATACACCCACTGGCTGCATGGACTCTCTAGACGCATGCACCCATTGGCCACATGGACTTAGCGAATTTTTCATTCGTTCAGAGAGTGAAAGCACAAGGTGTTCAAAGACACTTGTGAAAATATGCGATCATGCGTCCAACAAGATGGACAGATGCTGTCAATATGCGACAAGAGTTCAAACTACATAACCCTCTCGGGCCGCATGGCACTCCCGGCCGCATAGCTCGCTGGCCGCATAAAGACTTCGTCTTCTCCAATAGCAAGTTCAGCCATGGCCGAAACTCCAAAAAAACTAAAAAAATATTTTCTTCATAAAAACTCCATTTAACTCCAAATCAAGTGAAACAAAAGCCAAATTACACGAAATAAAATGCTCTAACATAAGAAACCACTATTTTTTGAAAATATTAAGTTTTAATAGATCAAAACCAAGAAAAACTCATAGAACACATAAAAATCATAAACTTAAAACTCAGATCTAAAAAAATCTATACATCAAAATCCAAAACTCCAAGAACTAACTATGATCAACAAACAAGGAGAACATTTTTCATCAAATACATTTTTAAAACAACAAAATATATAAAAATCTAAAAATTCATGATTTCACCATTGAGCAGGATGTACTTTCCTTGGGTGGCTCCTAGCCTCTACCTCTCACGGTCCAAGTCGCAGCAACTTTCTCTTAGGGTTAGGGTTAAGGGGAGCTTGAGGGAGAGGAGGAAGTAGGAAAATAAAATAAAGAAGAAGAAAGCGAGGAGAGAGAAAAGCTCATGTATATACCAAGAGAGGAGAGAAAGAGGGTTTAGTCATGGGTTTACTCAAAATAAACCGAACCAAGAGTCCATTCTATATGCGAGTCCTAAACTGGGTCTATGGCAATGCCAATGGGTATTCTTCTGGTTTCGGGTAGTCTCCCTCAACAACAGAAAAAAAATAATAAATAAAATGTCATGAACCAACATTGAGAAAATACAACAGGAATTCATTATCAAGGAAATAAAATTCTAGAAATTCAAAAAATACTAAATTTGGAATCGGGTGTGACATTTATTCTTCACAGTCATAGCATTCAAGGCGCTGTAGTCAATGCACATGCACACCGGCCCATCCTTCTTGGGTATAAATAACACTGGGGCACCCTAGTGTGATGCACTCAGTCCGATGAAGTCTTTCTCCTCTAACTCCTTCAACTGTGCCTTCATCTCATACATCTCCTTCTTCGCCAGTCTATAAACATGCAGTGATATGGGTGCTGCTCCTGGAGTCTACTCGATCGAGAACTCCATATCTCTGTCCAGAGGTTGCCCTGGCAAGTCCTCTGGAAGGACGTCCTCAAACTCTGAAATGATAGGGTGATGAATGAAGTCGTCCAATGCTATCTGAACACCATCAAGAACCTCTGTGGTTCCTCGTGCAAACTCGAGCTCTGGCTGGCCTGGTCCTTAAAGAGAATCCTTCCTCCGTAGCAGTTGAAGAAATTATTGTACTTTCTTAGCCAGTCCATCCCAAGGACAACATCAAAGTTCGACATTGGAAAGACTAAGAGTCGAGCCTTCATCTCTCTGCCGCGAATCACTACAGGGCAAAATCTACAGACGCGACTAACAGGTACAACTCCTCCTGAGTTGCTTAGTCGTCTGCAGTGATGGCAAGGTTAAAAATACATCTTACGGGGTGAGGAGTGCATTGGAACAGATTCAAGGTATATGCAAATCAAGCAGTCAAGGAGAGTACAAAATTAGAATTCAAAGGAAGTGGTTAAATAAGTGGATGAAATACTATACTCTAATCCTATTTGTGGGCTTGCTCGGTGCAATAACGTAACCGAGACAATATACTCACGACCAGCATGGGCCACCATAAAAATATGTCACGTCCCAATCCTAAAATACGTAGGACTAGAAATACATAGCATACCAGCCATATGTATATGACAACTCTAATATGTTGAAAAATTATAACACATACGTACGCTGTAATATGAATATTAATTCACAAGTGGAACATATATTGTCAACACTAGTCACGGACATCTATATCTTATCTACAAGCACAAGTAAAGGAATATCAAAATAGATAGCTAAATGTCTCAAGTACGAAGTATCAAAGAATAATAGTCGAGTGGAGAAAAATCCAATACCCATCGACTATATCAAAAACTAAAATGATAGAGGAGATCAAAACTCCATTATAAGATAAATCTTAAATAAAAGAAACTGTAACTAAGATATCCATCAGAAATAAAGTAATCACTGGTACTCAGAAGGTAAGACCTCCTCAACAGAGAATGAAACGTCAGGTCCGAGTCTATACTCCTGCGGATAATCTTGCTCGTCTATACCTGAAAAGGGACCAGGTCCTCAGAGGAACGTAACAAGATATATAAAAGCATGCCAATAAAGTATTGAAAATAAATATCCAAAGGGTCGCCTAATTGTCTATGTGAAATGCACCTTTGAGAATAACTTTCTAACGAATGGGATATCTAGTTAAAATGGGATTGGCGTGACTCTCTCGGAGAATTAGTGGCCTAAAAAGCGTAATGTCTTTCGATCGTCAGAGCCACCTGTAAATAATATAATATAAGGGTCATATGACCACGCATCTCCGGCGAAGCGTACGTGTTACAAAAGAAAAGTCTAAAGGAGCCCATACGCTTACTCATTGTTCTTCCTACCCAATGATACTAACGTGTCACATCCATATCACACAACATCTCTAGTAACTGCTAAGTCTGCTAAACATGATATTTCTATTAGCAGTTATTCATTATCCATCGTACGACCTTTACGTATAGGTGGCCAGCCTAATACGCAAGTCCGTGTCCTACATGAGACTCACAACTCATATAAAAAATGTGTCACATCCAATGAAATATAAGAATGCCTCAACATCATAGGGTGGTCTCGTAAAACTAGGTCAAGATGCATAATAATAATAAGAGAGAAACGGCGACGCAACCATAGTCTTTCTTGGACGTACAGTTTTATATAGAAAATTAAATAGAAATAAATATTAGAAAATAAATATGCAGCAAATGAATGTAACTAAACAGTACTATGGCAAGATATACTTGTCTGGCAAACAAGCTGTGAAATTTAGGCGTCCAGACGTCTAGCACAAGAAACCGAAAAGTAGGGGCTTTGAAGAAATGTCTTAAGATACTGAAATAAACATCACCAAAGTCTCTGAAATCAGCATAATATTCAGAAAACTCTACCATTTTGCCCAATTTAGACACATGGATAAAACGATAATTTTAGGCCAAAGGGGGGTCCACATGTAGGCCGCTTTGCACCTAAATATGTGCCAGGGATAAAGTTCTCTATGTTGGAAAAATTATAGGTCAAACCAATCCTAAACGACGATATGAACTCAACGGTATATCCAGTTTTGGATTTCTGTGAGCCAATCAGAAATTCGTCCCTCAAGTCAAACTGTGGGACCCGCGAATAGACGGCTTGGTCAATTGTCTCAAAATTGCGTGAAACTTGGGTCAAAGGACCAGTGTGATACCACGAATCCAATGGCGCAAGTTTCGTCGTGTTCTTACAAGCTTGTACCAACTAATAGGAAATTTTGTAAAATGTCGATACAGAGAACATTTTACGGATACGGTTGATTCCGACGTGCACACACGTCCAAATCAACTTTCGTGAAAGCTCGCCCGTCAAGAAATACTATACCTACCTTTTGGTATAACTGGTACGTGACATGGTGGTCCGGTTTGTCGGGACGCACTCCGTTTCGAAAGTTTTCTAAGTTTTTGAAACAAGTTTTTCTTGATTTTAAATCTAAATTTTTGCAGAGAACTAATGATCAAATATATGCAAATAATAGGTTATTTCAATCCTGGTTATATTGACTTCGTGTCAGAAAAAGAAAATTGAATTTTGGTTGGGTTGATTGGGAGAAAATTGCCTTCCAAAATATTATGTGGGTTTCAAAAACTGTCAATTCACATATATCTAAAATAATAGGTTTTTCGAAAAGTTTCGGATAAATTTAACTCAGAAATAGATTGGTTCGAATAAAACTACTTGAAGACATTAGAAGGTGTTCATGTTGTGGTTGAATCTAAACAACTGGATCGAAATTAGGTCGTGTATGTAGAGAGAAATTTAGCGGAGAAAATGGGTACCTGGGTTTGGGTTTCAGCAAACCGGGGTTGGCATGCGTGTCTCAGGTCAGCGGCGGCGGCGGTCCGACGTTTGACGCGGTCGCAGGTTGGCGAGTTGGGTCGGGGACATCGACGGATCAGGGGAGAAAAGGTTTAGGGTTAGGGTTTTCTTTTGTCGTATATATATATATATATATATATATATATATATATATATATATATATATATATATATATATATATATATAGGTGTAACCGTGAGGGGCATTGGGTCGGGTTATGGACCGCTAGGGGGTATAATGGAATTTGATTCATGCTGCTGCTGCTGTTCGTTTGTAGTGTAAGGTTTTGGTTTTTATTTTATATATATATTTATTTTCCTTTTGTTATACTTTATATTATTATTAGTTTAACTATCTTTATTATTAACAACACTATAGTTACTATTAGTCCACAAAATAATGGTTTTATCTCATTTTATTTATTATTATTCATTATTATTTCTATAAAAAAAATTATTATTATATATATCTTTATTATTATTTTCATAAAATTTATTATTTTAGGTGTTTTAAAAATTTAACGTCTAATATATTTATTTATCTACTATCAAACTACCCTCATGTGCTGGCAGTGTACATAACCTAGGATTAATATTTTAATTTTAATTAAAAAAATCTAGGGTGGTTACACAAGAAAATAGGGTATCCACTGATACCTACATATCTATATATACACTAAGAGATTCTAAAGCCTCCTCCTCCAGATACTAATATCAACACTCCCAAAACACCATTACAACCATTATCCAAGTCCAAATAATGGCTAGCCCACTAACTATAGAATAAATAGTCCAAAGCATAAAAATAACTGTTAGCACAATATATAAATATTAATTCACTAAAATAAAAGTATACAAAAAATGAAAAAATACCCTCATCTAGAAATATGGTAGTTACAATCCTACCCTCCTTAGAAAAGTTTTGTCCTCAAAATTTGAAGATGGTCGCACATCCCCTAGGTTAAACCCCTTGTCCAATCTAAATCATAATGTAAATTAAAGAGGTTACTAATTATGGTCAATATATATGGAGTTGGTCTTCGTCTGATATGGTGTTACAGTCTCTGTCAAGGTTATACTACTACATACACTAACTATTTAACACAAGCAACTTATAAGGTACTAAGGAAGCAATCAAATCAAATGGATGGAAAAGGACAGGAAGAAAGAACAGAACTTGCTAACCCATCACCTATAACATCAGCCTCCTCGACCGTCATCGCAAATATCCTGCGATGCTGAGCAGTCTGCGGTGCCACAGGTGGCCTAACTCCACCTCTCTGATCTGGATCTACACTACGTTCTGAACCATAAGGGTTGGCGGGTCAATCCCTCACTCATACTCTGAAGATTTATAATACAAACACACCATGAACCTTCTCCTGCAGTCCTCCCAAACATGCCCAGGCTTCTTAGAATAGTTGTAGGAGAGTGCCTGCAGTATATGACCCTGAGACCATTGTGGTGCCTAATGAACTGACCTCTAAAACTGATGTGTCTGCTGAGCTGGTGCCCTGACTGGTAGAGGAAACTGATGATGCTGATATACTCTCGGCTGCTGAAAATGGGGTCTCTTAGCTGGACCCATACTGTTGCTAACTCCTCCTGATACATCTCTCATCCTCTTGGGCATGAGCTCCAAGTCATCCTCCGCCCTCGGAGCATCCATCAATATCTTTTGAATATAGTAGTGAGGTGACCCCTAGTGTGGGATTTGATCTCCCTGATCAAACATTTTCAAAATTTCCTGGCTCTTCTTAAGGGATTATGCTCCTGCACAAATCTGCCTTATCTGTAGAACTCCGCGACATACTCGTCCATCATCATACTCCCTTGGACGAGATCCTGAAACTGGCTCTCCAATGCACTCTGAGCCACATCCGGAAAGAAATTCTCTTTGAAGAGCTCTTTAAAATCTTCCCAAGTCAATCCAGGCGTCGGAATCCTCGGATCTGTGCAATACCATGTAAGGGATATATCAAATATTTAACTACCAGCCGCCTCTTTCTGCAAACTCTTTAAAATCTGTGCCAGTCGAAGGTTTTTCTCAATATCCTCTATCCAATCATCAACATATAAAATTTCCTCGGTGCCCTTGAAATCTTTGAGCCTCATCATCTTAAAATCAATAATGATACCCGACCTCAACTGCTGTGGATCGGGCGGAGGCGGTAAGACCTGTGGTTGAACTTTCGTGACTCTCTCTACTGCGACGAGTGTTAGCTGATGGGCATTCTCGATGCCTTGCCTCATGACGTTCAACTGGCGGGGCTGAGCCTCCGCTAGGCCCGCTGGGCCTCCACCATCTGTTGAAAGAGTACAAATAGATCAACTGGTAGTACTGGGGGTGGTGGAAGCTCATCAGAAACCATAGGCATTGCCATTTGTACTGGAGGTAGAGCACCTCCGAAAGCTGTTGCTGATACTCCCACCTGGACCTGTGAAACGACCCTCTGAGCTGAAGCTGGTTGAGAAGTGGCTGCTGCTACCCTCCTCGGAGATGGCGACATGACTTACCTTGATGACACTGCGCTCGAGCGCTAGGATCGTGTCTTCGACGGCATCCTGAAGATAGATTCAAACAAAGAAATCAATATTGCGTAAGATACGATATCATCAAGGAATGACAATAATATTCAAGAAAAGCAATATTCAGAATGGATAAAGATAGCAATAATCAATAGGTTAGAAATGTTTCCAAGTTGTGATTGAGTATTCTATCTCGTCCTGTTACTTTATATCCAATATCTTATCGCATGCTCGCAGTAGTACAACTAAGATGTTGCAATACCACGATATCGCTCTATTGTGAAATGAGACCTGCATGGGCCACCACAAAAATATGTCACGACCTGCACCCGTTGAATGGGCACGAGTACGTGGGTACTGTAACACCCCGTTCCGCTCAAGCGGACTGCCGTCTCAAACGGCAATCGTGCAGCTGTCCCGACCCGCTTTGCCTCAAACAAGAAGCAAAGGATATCTAGACTTGTCCCTACAGGAATCCGGCTTAGGCTTTCAGAGGCTCGCTCAAACGTATCGCTCTACCGAGGCGAATCATCGCTAAGGTGGGTGGCTACGGTGAACTTGTCTTTGCTTAGCCAGCACACATAAAATCTGGAATATTTATGCTAGTCGCTAGGTGATTCACCCCCTGCATGCTAATAAATCCAACGCACCTAGCTAAGGGAATAATCCTAACTTGTATAGCTTGCTAGAACATGGAAATGAAATACTGCTTATATGTTCAGACCCTCGCATGCTAAGTCCCTTAACGGTTTCATCTCTCGGATTACCTTCGGGCCCGAGCAAACGTGCCTGCTTATGTTCCTTAGAACGCATGCTTGTCTGCTTGATTGTTACCGTGTTTTCATCCAAACCCCGGGAGACTACTACGTAGTCGTTCCGTGCCTGAACAAACCTGCAAGTATTCGGGACCGCTAGGTCACCAAGGCAATCTCCGCCCCAGGAGAATTGCATCAAGGCAAAAGACAGTCACTGAACAACGAAACAGGCAATGCATCTTGTCTTGTACTATTGTTGCCTCAACAGCTTGCCTCTTATCTTGTACTCTTGTCTTGTACTCTTGTTGCCCCAACCAATGCCCCGTTCGATCATGGACAACCAGTGCACAGGGAAACGGTCTCGCGGGCGATGCTGGGGCACTGGCATCGACCCGGTCCGGGCGAGACCAATTGTTCTTAGTCTCTTGTTCGGCGGAATGGCTTGCAGCGCCTCTTGTACTTTGTTGCAAAGCATTCTCGTCAAAGACTAAATAGTCTCTTATTCGGCGGAATGGCTTACAGCGCCTCTTGTTCTTTGTTGCAAACCATCTCGTCTAGACTATACCGTCCATATGGCATACGCCAGTGATCGCCTTGTATTGAACTTGTTGCATGCTTGCTTGTAAACGAAAGATAAACAATTCATCCTCGCTTAGCGGCTATCCGCGTGCGAGGCACTGTATCGCATCAAGAGCAACTAAACACCTGAACGATCTTAAAATAAATACTCTTGTTTGCATATGCTATGCCTCCTGAATGTTTATACATGTCCCTGCTTAAATTAACAATGTTTGCCTTGGACAGGGAAGGATAAATGGTAAGTTGGTAAGTCTCACCGTGTTTTCTCTAACATCGCACGGCGCACTGCCCGACACGTTAGGCTATTCAATATCTGCATGAAACTGATCCTAAGACAACTAGAAAGACAACTTAATAGTTGTGCACGGAACCTATATTACGTGTTTGGATTTGTCGAGCGGGCGAGTAGCTTCCCCACCAGTGCATTCAATGTACTGATAATCCACCAGTTTGTGTGCAGGGTGCGGGAGAACCTCGTTCGGTGCGGATGCCTCCAACGTGCGTGCTAAGGCCAGGAGTTCCCTCTGAAGCCTTGCAACGGTGCGTCCGGGACTGAAGCACATATACAAGACATAATGTTGGAGCGTCGCCTGACCATCGCCTGTATATTCATTCCACAGTTGTAGCCACTTGGCACGCTTTTACTGTTTCAGAGAGAGAGGCTTGAGCGACTTGTAATCTCGGCTATACGCCACCTGTAACACATGTTTATATCAATAAAGAGCTTGCTTTACTTCAACTTGTGTTTCTATGCTTCCGCTATATTGTCAACTCAGTGAACCTGTTATCAAATCGCTATGCGTTTATGACTCCGCTGCACTCGGACAATCTGTGCGACTCTGTGGCTTAGAACTCTTACCGCCAGCCAATGAACCATGGCCTTGCACGGGCGTGGCTCACGCTCGTGCGGCATCACGCCCGGATAGGTTAAGCGATCGTTCCGCGGGAGCGCTGGCGTGGGTGATTCCCGCCTAGCAGGAACGGCCGATTGCCTGCGGGAGATCGGGGCATGACAGGTACGTCCAGCCTACACCGCAGTATCGGCGGTAGAACGCTGTCTAGGTCAACAATACTATCTAAAAATTTTACACAATATATATAATATACTTGTCATGCCTTCTCAACTCCAAATGGAGGACAATGGTATATGATAATGATAATCAATACTCAATCACAATATAAAACTAGGGGAAAATAAGGCACGATATGGAATAGAAGAAAAGAAATACAGCGTTGCCATACATCACAATTTCAAGTCCAATATTTTAATCTTAACCCAAAAGATCTCAAATATAGTACATGTCATAAATTCTAGCTAAGATCAAATGCTACGTCATAAAAAATGATCTAAAACTCTCTAAATGGTGGTACTATATCAAGAGGCTCTATGGTGAAATCTCAACGGCCTCGCCATCCTGTGGCCCGTAGTAGGTGGGACACATCTGCTCTAACCAGTCATCTGAAAAATATATCCAGTCAGGATTAGAAAAAAGTACAACCCAATATCAGTTCTAATTTGTTGATAATGACTATAAATAGAAATAGAGAATGTAATACAAGACGAGAGAAAATAAACAATATCATACTATGGTAGGAATGAGACAGATAATCTAGAGCAATAAATTATAAATGGATCACAATAAAATGAAATAAAGGCAATCAACTGGAATATAGAGAAGAACTGCAACTACACTAAGTGTTTGAAATACCAGTTATATATGTGATCGGCTTGGGTTATCAAGATTTGCTATCAAGGCTATAACAAAATCATATGTACAGTATAATTGGTTGTTGTCTACAAGTAACACGATCAATAACACAATTATTTAAGATTGGCTGTTGTCTACGAAGTAACACAATCATATATAAGGTGTATGACTGGATGTTGCCTACATGATAAAATGTTTAAGGGTTTGATCACATATTCTTCTAGCATTTCCCCGCCCCCGAATAGTACAATGGATCCATATCACGTCACGACACGATAATCACTATGCAAGGTCTATAATACAAGCACGATGATCATGGTCTATATAATCACAAAAAATACCAATATAATCACTGAAGAGTAACATCTCATGACGATGATCCAAGTATACTAATAAGTGTACCATCGTATCAAGAATTATGTAAAACATCACTAAATACTTGTATTATAGTAATTATCAAATAATGGAAAGTATCAGATAATGTAATCGTATGTGGTCCTGAGCAAATGGTGCAACTCGGTGTCTAAACTTGTGTCACGCAGACCTATATATAAAATTCTATTTTAATTGGTATTCTTGAATGATAATTAAGTCAAACTAGTTAAACATTTGATTTCTAGGCCCAAACTAGGTTGTCTTGGTCAAACTAGGTCAAACCCAAGTTTTTAGGTCAATATTAGCAAATCTCTATACTTTTAGTACTTATCTACAAATATCTCACTATTAAACACTAACACTACCTTGGTATCACTATGCCTATGATACTAGGTATCTCATATACCTATTAGTGTCATGCCCTGATCTTCAGCAGGAATCGACCGTCCCTGCTGGGCGCGAATCACCGTGCCAACGCTCCCGCGGGACGATCATTTCCATCGGGACGTGATACCGTGCGAGCCTGGGGTTTCTCCCGCACAAGGCAACATCGTTAAAGTTTGTGGCTATCATCGAATCGTTAAAGCTGTTCTGGAATCGGAGGTTTCGCTATTTATAGTGATGCCTCTGGAAAAGGTCTAGGTTGTGTATTGGAGCAGAATAAGAAAGTAATAGCATATGCCTCTAGACAGCTTCGACCACATGAAAAGAATTATCCAACCCATGATTTAGAATTGGCAGCTGTCATTTTTGCTCTTAAACTATGGAAACATTATCTTTATGGAGAAAAGGTGTAAATATTTACAGATCATAAAAGTCTAAAATATATCTTCACCCAGAAAGAGCTGAACATGAGGCAAAGAAGGTGGCTGGAACTAATGAAAGATTTTGATATCACCCTTCAATATCATCCTGGGAAGGCCAATGTAGTGGCTGATGCTCTAAGCAGGTACCCTATGGCGATGTACTTGACTTTGAACCGACACTTGCTCGAGGACCTGGAAAGCTTAGGTATTGAAGTAATTATCCCAGGAAAAGAAGGCCAAATGATGAACTTGCAGATTCAGTCTACCTTAATGGACAAGATCAAGGAGACTCAGTTTCAGGACGAAGGCCTGCGAAGCCTTCGAGGTCGAGTGCAAGCTAGACTAGTAGAAGAATTCAGAATTCATGAAGATGGATCACTGAGGCATGGCGATAGATTATGTGTACCTCAAGGAGACATAAGAGAAGAAATCATGCAAGAGGCGCACAGATCGCAATACTCTATACATCCAGGAGCCAACAAGATGTACAAGGACCTGAGAACGCATGTTTGGTGGCATGGCATGAAAAGAGAAGTAGCCAGGTTCGTATCTCGTTGTTTAGTGTGCCAGCAAGTCAAGGCAGGGAGACAAAGACCTGGAGGACTGCTTCAACCACTACCCATTCTGGAGTGAAAGTGGGAACATATCACAATGGATTTTGTTTTCGGACTTCCAAGGACACCTAGTGGTAAGGATGCAATCTGGGTGATAGTAGATAGACTGACCAAGTCTGCACATTTTCTGCCTTTCAAAGTGGGGCTATCTACAGAGAAGCTGGCAGATTTATATATCAGACACATTGTCAGGCTGCATGGAGTCCCAGTAAGTATTGCCTCCGACCGAGATTCAAGGTTCACCTCTCACTTCTGGAAGAGCTTACAAGCCAGCTTGGGGACGCAACTCAAATTCAGCACAGCTTATCATCCCCAAACTGATGGACAATCGGAACGTACAATCCAGACACTTGAAGATATGCTCCGTACATGTGTTCTGGATTTTGGAGGATCCTGGGAAGACTATCTACATCTGGTGGAGTTCTCTTATAATAACAGTTACCAAGCCAGCATCGAGATGACTCCATTTGAAGCTCTGTACGGACGAAGATGTCGCACCCCGCTATCATGGGACGACGTTGGAGAAAGAGCCCTGCTGGGACCAGAGATGGTGATCGATTCAGCTGAGAAGGTAAAGCAAATAAGGGACAGACTTCGAGTGGCTCAAGACAGGCAACGACATTGGGCAAATAGCCACCGAAGGCCCTTAGAATTTGAGGTAAAAAAAATTTTTTTTATGAAATTCAGGTCAATTTAAACATTTTGATTATGGAACTAAGACTTGATTATGACTTTGTTAAAGGTTGGAGAGCTGGTATTCTTAAAGATTTCCCCGACACGTGGCACCATTAGGTTCGGAAGGAGTGGAAAACTCAGTCCAAGATTTATTGGACCTTTTGGCATACAGGAGAAAATCGGAGAAGTGGCATACCGACTAGCATTGCCACCCTCTCTGGATGGAGTACATAACGTCTTCCACGTGTCGCAGCTGAGGAAGTACGTGTCAGACCCCAGCCACATTTTGGATCACTCAGAGCTCGAAGTAGGCCCAAGTCTGACTTACCAGGAGCAACCCGTGGAGATACTGGATCGCTCGGAGAAAGTCCTACGGAACCAGGTTATCTCCCTGGTTCGCGTAGCTTGGAAGCACCATTCTCCCGGCGAATCCACCTGGGAGCGAGAAGACGAGATTAGAGAGCGATACCCCTATCTTTTTGAACCCTGAGGTATATTTTATTTTTCGGCCTCTTCGTGCCTTGTTATTCTTAAATTTCGAGGACGAAATTTTTGTAAGTTGGGTAGGTTGTAAACTCACTAAATTTTTAAATTAATAAATCTTGGATTTTTTCCCAATTTTCTGGAATTTTCTGGGAATTTACTATAATTAAAATCAAGTTTTTCAATTAATAAATGATTTTTAATTGGAAATAAATAAAATTAAAATACCATGAAAATAATATTTTTGGGTGTAAAATGGAAAATTGGACTTAGGGTAATTTTTCTGGATTTTTCTGGGCCTCAGACCTATTTTTAAATGCCTGAAAACTATTTAACTAATTAATTAATTAATTATCTATTTATTTAATTATTTATTTATTTATTATTTTATTTTATTTTCATTTTATTTTCTTTTTTCTTTGGGCCGGTCCGGCCCAATGGACCGACCCGTTAGCTTCCTGGCCCAGCCCAACCCGCTACCGGGTCGGGTCGGGTCAGACAGACCCGACCCGCGTGCCGCCCGACCCGGGCGACCGGTTCCCCCATCTTCCCCGTCCCCGCGCATTTTCCGGCGGAGCTCCGGCCACGTCGCCTGGCCGCTCTGCCTCTCCCGGCCCGGTCGCCACGACCCCCGTCTTCTCCGGCCAGCGTCGCCCTCTCCCTCCCCTATAAATTCCTCCGCCTCCCTCTCTTCCCCAACCCAAAACCTTCCCCGACCGGAACCCTAACGCCGGCCCCTCCTTTTCTGTCCTCCTCCGGCCACCCTCCAGCCGGCGAGCCACCACCCACTCGCCTCGACCGCCCGCCGCTGCCACCCTCCTCTGCTCCTCCTCCTCCACCGCCTCAGACACCGCCAGCAGCCGAGGTCGACCCGCAGCAGACCGGAGACGCGAGCAGCCGACTCCGGCAGCCCCTCCTCCCCGCGCGCCGCCGTCCACCGGCTCCGCCCAGCCCCGGCGGACCTTCCCCGGCCCCCTCCGGCGCATCTCCGGCCGACCTCCGCCGTCTGCGGCCATCGACAGAAACCCTAACCCTAATTTGGACTCCGTGTCGGACACGACACGGACACGTCTCGACCCTGATTTTCGGGTCCCCTTCAGGTACGTGTATCTTTCGCCTCGTAGCTCTGTTTCCAATTCCGTAAATTGGGTTGTGAAGCCTGTATGACCCTCTCGATGTCCGGACAAACTGTTCGGGACATCGCGTCCTGTGGTGATCGCACACCGCGATCCAAAAATAGGAAAAACCAGACCCTGTTTCATCCCCGGAACTGAGTACGCCCCGCCAAACGGGACGACTTGGTCGCGTGCGGTCTTCGCAGATACGTACGCACCGTCGATACGGACGTGTGAGATTTCGCGGAAGCTGAATCGGGTGTACGTGCACACCGAAATCAACGCGTATCCGCGGACATCGCCCCGTATCCGGCTTTTCTGCAATTCACCCTAACTTCGTGCACACTCGTCAGATCGAGACGAAACTTGCGCCATCGGACTCGTAGCGATACGCTGGTCCTGTGGGTCAAGTTTGGTTCGATTCTGAGAACGTTGACGAAATCGCGTGTCGTGGGCCCCACAGGCCCCGCTCGACGGGCGATTTTGTGTTCGGCTCATCGGAATCCAAATCTGGAAGTTTCGTTGGGTTCGTATCAGCGTTCCTGACCTGTTGACACTAAGTTTGGTGAATTTGGAGACCTTTGACCCGGACACGTTTTTCGGTACAAAGCGGGCCCACCGGCGGACCCCGTTTTGGCCCGAAACTGCCGTTTCTGCCCTTGTCTCCAAATTGGACCCAAGGACAGGCGTTTCTAGCTATTTGACACCTTCTGAGCGTGATGGTAATGTCTATTTCAGCTTTTGGACTCATCTCTGGACTTTCCCCCCAAGAACCAAATTTAATCAGATCCAAACAACAGGCAAGTACCTGCACTTCAAGTTAATCTTTATATTGTGATAATTAAATTCCCTGCTCTACTAGTACCCTTGCTGATCACACGTAGTGTTAGAATACTATATTTCATGTCTTGAATATTTCCTGTCTTGTTTTTCATGTCGGGTGGGAGAATACTAGAAGGCATGTAGTTTACCCTTCCCCTTGCCGTGTTTAATAGCTGGTGGTACACGACTGTCCATCAGCCGGATCTCGATTATTCGTGTTTAATAGCCGTCCATGACGGCCGGATTAGCCTTATAAACCCCTACATGCCAACTAAGTGTTCTAAAAACAAACACAAGTTTCATACAGATAATTTCTGGTCATGTTATATTTCTTGCTGACTGTTGTAGTTTCATTTCCTGCTCATTTACTTCTGTTTTCTCATATTCCTGTTTATAGTTGTGACTCTGAGATATTGACGTTCTTTTATGCAATTTCCTTAACATGATATTCAATATCTAATTGTCATAAATATTTAGTTTAACCTTGTTGTGCACTGTGTACTTTGCTCCTTTCCTGACTGGATCTGTTGTTTTAGGCGATGATGAGCATCTTGCCCCTACTTATTATGGTCCTTATGAGGGTACAGATGATACCTATGAGGAGCCAGAACCCACCCAGGAGACCCCTGCGGCAGAATAGCTAGTAGTAGCTATCTTTTATTCTGTTTCTTATCTTATTTAATCGGGTTTGTCCCCGATTTCATTTTTGAATTCCTGTACTAAACATTTGAATTTGTTGTCACATTTATTTTCAGTTGCAATCTTAAGTTTTATTTCTCCTTATTATCTTGCCTATGTTATTGTGAATGAGCTAGTTAGTAATTATGGATTGACCTAGACAGCGTACTACCGCCGACTCTGCGGCGTAGGCTGGACGTACCCACGCACTCGTGCCCGAACTTCCGGGTGCGGGTCGTGACAACGTGATACCGTGCGAGCCTGGGGTTTCTCCCGCACAAGGCAACATCGTTAAAGTTTGTGGCTATCATCGAATCGATCGAGTACGCAACGGAGGGATAATGTTGCAAACAATAATCCATCTGAGTATACGGGGCAAATCACAAGGCACGAGGTTCTCTGTATACAATGGCATCATTCCATACATTATGTCCCTCTATACAAAAGCAGCTCAAAACAATCGATACGACTCAAGGCATCGAAACCAGATTTTTGGGTTCTGGGGATGAGGCACGGCTATTGCCTCCTCGGACGATCCAGCACCTGTGAACAAGCAAACTGTGGTGGGTCAGCACTTGGGAGAAAGTACTGGTGAGTCTAAAATTAACGAACAGAAGCAGCATTCACTAAAACTAATAGTAAGTAATTATGTTATAAAATATTACATTACTAGTAATCTTTCTAGTTTTACCTAGGTTCGTTACATGCAGTACAAGAACGAAGTCATATTACTTCTTTTTGGAAATATCTTTAAAATCAGAGTTCATCTTCGATATACAAGCAAGCAGACAAGCAGTTCATGTATGATAAGCAAGTTCAATTACTATCTCTAGGTGCGCAGCGTGTCTCGTGAGTCATATTCATTTCTTTCAAGACTCTAGCATGCATCTAGTGGACTATCTTCTTATACTATTCAAGGCGGTCATCAAACTCAAGCAATCATGCAAGTCTAGGTGCAATGCAAGAAAAAATGCAAAAAATGCATCACTTATATAGTGATTCTTACCCCTTTTGTCGAACGATTATTCCTGCAGCAGACATACAAGTTAGCAACATATACATATATATATATATATATACAAGATTCTCTTTTCCTGTCCGTCTCTGCATCAAAAAGTTAGGTAAGCAAGAAGGCTAGCCTAGCATGCTCCCTAACTACATGATGGTCCATGAAAAACTCATGAATAGCAGCTAAAACAACAAGCCCAGACTAACTATTAAACAGGACACCCCCCTGATGGCGAGGACTACAAGTCTCAGGGTATTTCGATTATCTCTCCCAGGACGATCGATCCCAGTGCCCCAGGAAACATTCGAGAGACAGTACCTTGTGCACAAGTTGTCCAAAGACCGATGCGATAAATGCCATTCAATCTGATAAGACTATATGATGCACATGTCCGTGATAAGCAAACATGATATCAAGCGATAGAGCCAGAGCCCCCAATTCTCTTCTTTTAATCAAGTCGATAAGTTTGATACGTTCATTCAATATGATAGGTTCGATCATTTCGATAGGTTCAATCTTCTTTCTTTCTTTCAATAGGTTCAATAGCATACTATACAAGTTATTCAAACAGTTCTATCTATCAAGCATCAATGAGAAGCATAACGTGGCACAATTCTTCTATCTTATTTTGGCTAAGCATATAGTTCTACTCTTGTTTAGCATGCGATGAAAACATATAAATATTCTTTTACTCTTGTCTATTAGCATGGCAGCGATTCGTTCGATAACGGTGAACGTGTAACTAAGCATGCTATATTCAATTCTTTAACTTAGCATAACAATGGTTCTATCTCTTTAGACAAGCAAAGAAGTTCTCTAGTTAAGCATGCAGGTTCTCGTTCTATCATTCTTAATATGAACATTATCTTATTAAGCAAACAAGCATTACAAAAACTCATATTCATTAAGGCATGCAAGAATCAGAGATTGAAGTTCTGCCCACTCACCTAGATTAGTCATCTTCTGGTTCAATAAAGAGCTCTTCAAGAAAGTTTTCTTTTTGAGTCAACAAACCGATATCTCTTGTACATAGTTCTAACACGGAGCGGGGCACTACATACTTACCCACCAAGAAAAAGTTTTGTCCTCAAAACTTCAAGGAAAAATATTCGATATCCAGAGTAACGATAGTCCTCATCCCTCACCATCCTCAATTGAAAAACTCTAGCAATCAATAATAATCACTCAAGCAAATAGAAATCAGAAGCCATAACTCTCAAGCGATAAATTAAATCCAGAAAACTTTTGTGCACATCTTTGAGAATATCTATGGACTTATTGTATGGAACGCTCTACGCAACAATGATATTAATGGCAAGAAATCGTTATCTAGGAACTTGTAGTGAAATGGGCGTAAGGCCAAAAGATCGAGTTGCTCTGATACCATTATGTCATGCCCCGATCTTCCGCAAGAATCGGCCGTCCCCGCTGGGCGCGAATCACCGCGCCAGTGCTCCCGCGAGACGACCGTTTCCATCGGGACGTGATGCCGTACGAGCCTGGGGTTTCTCCCGCACAAGGCAATATCGTTAAAGTTTGTGGCTATTATCGAATCGATCGAGTATGCAGCGGAGGGATAGTGTTGCAAACAATAATCTATCTGAGTATACGGGGCAAATCACAAGGCACGGGGTTCTCTGAATACAATGGCATCGTTCCATAAATTATGTCCCTATATACAAAAGTAGCTCAAAATAATCGATAAGGCTCAATCGAAACCAGATTTTTGGGTCCTAGGGATGAGGCACGGCTATCACTTCCTCGAATGATACAGCACCTGTTCAGCACTTTGGAAAAAATACTGGTGAGTCTAAAATCAACGAACAGAAGCAACATTCACTAAAACCAACACTAAGTAATTATTTTATAAAATATTATATTATTAGTGATCTTTCTAGTTTTACCTAGGTTCGTTACATGCAGTACAGGAACAGAGTCATATTACTTCTTTTTGGAAACATCTTTGAAATCAGAGTTCATGTTCGATATACAAGCAAGCAGGCAAGCAGTTCATGTATGATAAGCAAGTTCAATTACTATCTCTAGGTGCAGCGTGTCTCATGAGTCATATTCGTTTCTTTCAAGACTCGAGCATGCATCTAGTGGACTATCTTTTTATACTATTCAAGGTGGTCATCAAATTCAAGCAATCATGTAAGTCTAGGTGCGATGTAAGACAAAATGCAAAATAATGCATTACTTATATAGTAATTTTTACCCCTTTTGCCGAACGGTTATCCCTGCAGCAAACATACAAGTTAGCAACATATGCATATATATACAAGGTTTATTTTTCCTGTCCGTCTCTACATCAAACAGTTAAGTATGCAAGAAGGCTAGCCTAGTATGCGCTATAACTACATGATGGTCCACGAAAAATCCATGAATAGCAGCGGAACTACAAGCCCAGACTAACTATTAGACAGGAAACCCTCCCTAATCGCGAGGACTACAAGCCTTAGGGTGTTTCGATTATCTCCCCCAGGACGAACGATCCCAGTGTCCCAGGAAATATTCGAGAGACAGTACCTTATGCACAAGCCCAGACTAACTATTAGACAGGACACCCCCAAATATTTTTTACTCTTGTCTATTAGCATGGCAATGGTTCGTTCAATAATGGTGTCCGTGTAACTAAGCATGCAATATTCAATTCTTTAACTTAGCATAGCAATGGTTATATCTCTTTAGACAAAGCAAAGAAGTTCTCGAGTTAAGCATGCAGGTTCTCGTTCTATCATTCTCAATGCGAACATTATCTTATTAAATAAACAAGCATTGTAAAAACTCAGATTCATTAAGGCGTGTAAGAATCAGAGAATAAAGTTCTGCCCACTCACCTAGATTAGTCATCTTCTGGTTCAATAAGGAGCTCTTCAAAAAGGTTTCCTTTTGAGTCAGCAAATTGATATCTCTTGTACATAGTGCCAACGCGGGGCAGGACACTACATACTTACCCACCAATAATAGATAGACACATAGATAGACACTCCCACAAACATAGGCACTCGAGCAATACCAACTTCTCTCATTCTAACTACTGTTATACTCACTCCAAGGCACACTCAAAAACATATTTGATACCCATTAGCACCTACAAGCCCCACACACATCACTATTAAGCAATTAATCAAACACAAAGGGTGTCCTGACACACACACACACACGTATCTAACCAAATATTCTTGTAATACACCCTCCAAACTCCTCACCATGATGCTACCATATACCAATATTAATAATACATATAATATATGATATATACTAGTTATAATAACTAAAATAATTATCAATAATAGGGAATTAACCTATAAAAGCCCAATACAAGAAAAAAATACTCAATCTGCACCCACGTATCATGAAGTATCGTTGTCACGCCCCAGTCCCAAAATACCGAGGGACTGAGCACGTGAGCAATGGCCAGCAGCACGCACCGATGGACAACCCAATTTAATGGATCCATCAGGGCATGCTTAAGCTGTAGTCTAACAGTAAGAGGTTACAAGTCTCAGGTATTTCTAATCTCATCCACAGAACAACCACAGATTAATTGCCAGAAATAATGCAATGGAAATAAATAAGCAATATCAAATAAGTGTCCCGGGAAACAAATCCGAGAATTATTCTGTTACATTTTAAGAAAAAGACAGGAAATAAAATACTGAAATGGAAATACTGTGAATATGAAGCCGGTGCTCAGGAGAAGTCTTCTGCAACTATCTCGTCCTCGGTTCCGGGTTCTGCTCCAAGGAGTGCTCCTGTACCGTACACCTCGGGGTAGTTCTCTGCGGCTATACCTGGGGACATAGTCCATTCCAGGTCCTCAGGGGACATAACAAGGTACAGAAAATATAAGCCAAAACATATGCAGTACAGCAATAAAATAAACAGCAGGGTAAATATGTAAACCAGCTAGTGATATGCAAGCGAGAGATTTAGTCATACTCAGGCTGAGACTACTACAGGATCAGTGTCGAAGAAACCATAGCAGTATTTTCTCGAAGAGCCAGTAAGGAACCAAAGCTCTGTATCAGAGTCTAAGGCACTGCCAGATAAAAGTATTTATAATATATTCAGCCTTGATATGATAATACTCTCCCCACCCCATGTAATCTCACGTCACAGTTCCAGAAAATATCAGGTACAAGTCACGCAAGTTTGAACTAATGCAATGAGTCAGGCTAGAATCTAAGCATGTAAACTAGAAATGACATAAAAATGTATCCTATACGGAATCACCAGGTATATCTCAGGCAATTCTGTCACATGAATAGTGTCTGGTGTCCTGGGTTGAGCAGTTAAACAAGTTCACATATGCAGCTACAGAAATCAAGTAAAATACTATAACCAGAAATATCTGAGAATTGGCAAGCTTTACTTGCCCACTGATGTATAACTAATTCCAGAAAATAATTAGCAAAGCTGCAAGTTTTGGCAAGGTACACTTGCCTGTGGTTCCGGCTATGTTTGCAGTTCTGACTTCGGCGAAAATTGCAGGCGGTACTCCGGTTGCTGAAACAAATATCACCATCATATTCAAAAAATATCAATCAGCTAGAAACGCCTGTCCTTGGGTCCAATTTGGAGACAAGGGCAAAAACGGCAGTTTCGGGTCAAAACGGGATCCACATGCGGGCCCGCTTTGCACCGAAAACGCGTCCGGGTCAAAGGTCTCCAAATTCACCAAACTTAGTGTCAACAGGTCAGAAACGCTAATACGAACCCAACGGAACTTTCAGAATTGAATTCCGATGAGCCGCTCACAAAATCGCCCGTCGAGCGGGGCCAGTGGGGCCCACGACACGCGATTTCGTCAACATTCTCAGAATCGAACCAAACTTGACCCACAGGACCAGCGTATTGCTACGAGTCCGATGGCACAAGTTTCGTCTCGATCCGACGTGTGTACACAAAGTTAGGGCGCGTTCCAGAAAGTACGGATACGGGGCGATGTCCGCGGATACGCGTTGATCCCGGTGTGCACGCACACCCGAATCGACTTCTGCAAAATCTCACACGTCCGTATCGACGACGCGCACGTATCTGTGAAGATCGCGTGCGACCAAGTCGTCCCGTTTGGCTGAGCGTACTCGGTTCCGGGGTAAAACAGGGTCTGGTTTTTCCTGTTTTTGGATCGCGGTGTGCGATCACCACAGGACGCGATGCCCCGAACGGTTTGTCCGGGCACCGAGAGGGTCATACAGGCTTCGCAACGTAATTTACGGAAACAAAAACGAAGCTACGAGCAAAAAGTTACACGCACCTGAAGGGGACCCGAAAACCAGGGTCGAATCGTGTCCGACACGTGTCGGATTCGAGAATCGAATTTAGGGTTAGGGATTTCCGGCGGCGGGGACGGCGGCTGGGCGGCCGGGCGGCCGGGCGGCTGAGGCGGAGGGGCTGGGGGCACGCGGCGGTGCCGGCGAGGCTGGGCGGAGGCGGCGCAGGTGCCGGAGGCGGCAGGAGCAGCGGCGGGGGCTGCGGGCTGCTGAAGAGGAGGAAGGAGGAGAGGGAGGCGGCGCTGCTGGCCGGAGGAGGCGGGGGCGAGGGCGGCGAGGCGGTGCGGGGGTGGCACCGGAGGCTGGCGGCGGCGCGACGTCGTTCGGCGAGGAGGCGGGGACGGAGCGGGTGACCGGAGAGGGGGGGATTTAGGGTTTTTATAGGGGTGGCCGGAGCTGTCGTGGCCGAGAGAGGCGGGGCGTGGGGCGGAGAAGGCGGAGGCGGGGTGGACGTGGCCGGGGAGGCCGGGAGACGCGGGCGGGCGGCCAAAAAGCACGGGCGGGGCGGTTGCGGGGCGAGCGGAGCGCGGGGAGAGGGTTCGTGGGTTTGCGGGTCGGGCGGGTGCGGGTTCGGGTCTGACCGACCCGACCCGACCCGGTAGCCCACGGGCCGGGTTAGGCTGGGCTGGGCCTAGGGAATGGGCCGCGGACTGAGGGTTTAAAAAAAAATATATAATAATAATAATATTAATAATTATTAATCAGTAAATAATTAATTAAATATATACTTTTTGGTAATTTAAAAATAGGTCCGGTGCCCAATAAATTCCAGAAAATTGCCTTAAGTCCAGTTTTTCATTTTACACCCAAAAATATTATTTTTATAATATTTTAATATCATTTATTATCATTTAAAAATTATTTAATAATTAAAATCTTGTTTTTAAATTACAGAAAAATCCCAGAAAATCCAGAAAATTGTGAAAAATCCAGTTTTTAAATTTTTTGAAAAATCAGGGGGTTTACAATCGACCCCCCTTAAGAGGATTGCGTCCTCGCAATCAAAGAATAACCGGTCAACAGGGATGACGCGGTCGCAAGCATCGTTTGAAAACACATCCCAAGATAATTAGGGAAATATCGTTTCCCTAAAATTGAAAGTTATACACTTTGCAGAAAATCTAGTTAAAGCAAAAGATCTACAACTTTTATGAAAACCAGGTTATTAACAAGTTGCATTTTACTAGGTTGGGGCTGAGGTCACGAATCAAATAGGCACGAGCTACAACAAGACTAAAAACGGATAACTATAAATCACTTACTCGCATCGGCTTCCTGCACAGTCATCGCGTAAGCCTGCTCCCGTCCTTGAGGTAGATTCCTCTGCTGTTGCTGAGCTTGCTGGTAGGGTGCTGCTCGAGGTGCTGGTGGAGTTTGCTGGTTCGCCCTTGGTGCTCCTTCTCTACGCTCAGGGCAGTCTCTCACTGCATGCTGTCTGGATCCACAGCCTAAGCATAGTCCGAGTTTACGTCTACATTCCTTCTCGACATGGCCTATCTTGCCGCAGTGGTAACAGGTAGGAAGGTAGAAGGCTTTTGGTGCTGCTGCTGGTGGCGAGCTTACTTGTTGACGCTTTGCAGACTCCTCTTGTGCTGCTTTGGTTGGTGCGGATGGGGATGGCCGCTTCAGTCTGGTCTCTCTCTTGGTGACGCGCTCTATGCGTTGAGCCGCAGCAAGAACGTCCGAGTATGATGTTGGTACGATGGACCCAATTAGTTTTTGTAGCTCAATGTTCAGTCCGTCGAAGAATTTCTCGGCCTTCTCTTCCTCAGTCGGGATCAGGGTGGGGGCGAAGCGGCTCAGACGAATGAATTCTGCATTATACTCTTCCACCGTCATGGAGTCCTGAGTGAGGCGATTGAATTTATCTCGCAGTTCTGATCGAGCGATGGCAGGAATGTACATCTCCTGGAAGAGTCTGGAGAACTCCTCCTAAGTGACTCGGTCTGGTCCGAGCCGTGTCTCTTCGGATAGCCACCAGTGATGGGCATTGTCCGTCAATTACATTCTGACGGCTGTCATCCAACGTTCCCGTGGAAGCTCGGCTGCTTCAAGTTGATGCCGTATGTTGGTGAGCCACTCGTGAACTTCTGTGGGCTCCTCTTTTCCAAAAAAGTGCGGGGCTTCAGTTAACGGAAGTCAGTGATTGAGCCTGTAGTTGGCCGTCGAGCTGGTAGGCTGGCCTGCCCCAGTGCAGTTACGATACTGTCCCTTAAGAAGTTAGCTTCGCGACGCTAGCCTCGTGTTGAACTTGTTGCTGAGCTTGCATCATCGCGTAGATCATTTAGAATATTTGCTGCCCGTCGATTGGCTGTCCTGGCGGGAACACGGGCATTGGTGGGACGAACTGCGGCGGAGGTGGGATGTCATCGCGCCGGAATCGGGAGGTAGGTTGACTTGCCTGCTGGCTCTGTTGAGTTGGCAGAACTCCTCCGACTGGTGTCACTTCGTCGTCATAGGTTACAACTGTAGCTTAGGGTGTTCCGACGGGAGTCTCGTTGCATTCTTGTGGGTCCATTTCCCTGTATCAAAAATAACCAATAAGAGACGCACAGGAATCAAGGCAAGATGCAAGTTCAAATTAGTTCGAGTACGATACAGATATCAAAAATGATTCAAGCAAGTGGATAAGATCCTAAAAACTTATCCTATTTTATTGCAGGCCTGTTCGGTCCCTAAGTTGAAACCAAACAATTTAGTCGTAGACCTGCATGGGCCACCATAAAAACCATGTCACGCCCCAGTCCCAAAATGCCGAGGGACTGAGTACGTGAGCAATGGCCAGCAGCACTCACCGATGGACAACCCAATTTAATGGATCCATCAGGGCATGCTTAAGCTGTAGTCTAACAGTAAGAGGTTACAAGTCTCAGGTATTTCTAATCTCATCCACAGAACAACCACAGATTAATTGCCAAAAATAATGCAATGGAAATAAATAAGCAATATCAAATAAGTGTCTCGGGAAACAAATCCGAGAATTATTCTGTTACATTTTAAGGAAAAGACAGGAAATAAAATACTGAAATGGAAATACTGTGAATTTGAAGCCGGTGCTCAGGAGAAGTCTTCTGCAACTATCTCGTCCTCGGTTCCGGGTTCTGCTCCAAGGAGTGCTCCTGTACCGTACACCTCGGGGTAGTTCTCTGCGGCTATACCTGGGGACATAGTCCATTCCAGGTCCTCAGGGGACATAACAAGGTACAGAAAATACAAGCCAAAACATATGCAGTGCAGCAATAAAATAAACAGCAGGGTAAATATGTAAACCAGCTAGTGATATGCAAGCGAGAGATTTAGTCATACTCAGGCTGAGACTACTACAGGATCAGTGTCGAAGAAACCATAGCAGTATTTTTTCGAAGAGCCAGTAAGGAACCAAAGCTCTGTATCAGAGTCTAAGGCACCGCCAGATAAAAGTATTTATAATATATTCAGCCTTGATATGATAATACTCTCCCCACCCCATGTAATCTCACGTCACAGTTCCAAAAAATATCAGGTACAAGTCACGCAAGTTTGAACTAATGCAATAATTCAGGCTAGAATCTAAGCATGTAAACTGGAAATGACATAAAAATGTATCCTATACGGAATCACCAGGTATATCTCAGGCAATTCCGTCACATGAATAGTGTCCGGTGTCCTGGTTGAGCAGTTAAACAAGTTCACATATGCAGCTACAGAAATCAAGTAAAATACTATAACCAGAAATATCTGAGAATTGGCAAGCTTTACTTGCCCACTGATGTATAACTAAGTCCAGGAAATAAGTAGCAAAGCTGCAAGTTTTGGCAAGGTACACTTGCCTGTGGTTCCGGCTATGTTTGCAGTTCTGACTTTGACGGAAATTACAGGCGGTACTCCGGTTGCTGAAACAAACATCACCATCAGATTCAGAAAATATCAATCAGCTAGAAACGCCTGTCCTTGGGTCCAATTTGGAGACAAGGGCAAAAACGACAGTTTCGGGTCAAAACGGGATCCACATGCGGGCCCGCTTTGCACCAAAAATATGTCCGGGTCAAAGGTCTCCAAATTCACCAAACTTAGTGTCAAAAGGTCAGAAACGCTGATACGAACCCAACGAAACTTTCAGAATTGAATTTCGATAAGCCGCTCACAAAATTGCCCGTCGAACGGGGCCAATGGGGCCCACGACACGCGATTTTGTCAACGTTCTCAGAATCGAACCAAACTTGACCCACAGGACCAGCGTATTGCTACGAGTCCGATGGCGCAAGTTTCGTCTCGATCCGACGTATGTACACAAAGTTAGGGCGTATTCCAGAAAGTACGAATACGGGGCGATGTCCGCGGATACGCGTTGATCCCGGTGTGCACGCACACCCGAATCGACTTCTGCGAAATCCCACACGTCTGTATCGACGACGCGCACGTATCTGTGAAGACCGCACGCGACCAAGTCGTCCCGTTTGGCGGGGCGTACTCGGTTCCGGGGTAAAACAGGGTCTGATTTTTCCTGTTTTTGGATCGCGGTGTGCGATCACCACAGGACGCGATGCCCCGAACGGTTTGTCTGGGCACCGAGAGGGTCATACAGGCTTTGCAACGCAATTTACGGAAACCAAAACGGAGCTACGAGCAAAAAGTTACACGCACCTGAAGGGGACCCGAAAACTAGGGTCGAATCGTGTCCGACACGTGTCCGACACGTGTCGGATTCGAGAATCGAATTTAGGGTTAGGGTTAGGGATTTCCGGCGGCGGGGACGGCAGCTGGGCGGCCGGGCGGCTGAGGCGGAGGGGCTGGGGGCACGCGACGGTGCCGGCGAGGCTGGGCGGAGGCGGCGCAGGTGCCGGAGGCGGCCGGAGCAGCGGCGGGGGCTGCGGGCTGCTGAAGAGGAGGAAGGAGGAGAGGGAGGCGGCGCTGCTGGCCGGAGGAGGCGGGGGCGAGGGCGGCGAGGCGGTGCGGGGGTGGCGCCGGAGGCTGGCGGCGGCGCGGCGTCGTTCGGCGAGGAGGCGGGGACGGAGCGGGTGACCGGAGAGGGGGGGATTTAGGGTTTTTATAGGGGTGGCCGGAGCTGTCGTGGCCGAGAGAGGCGGGGCGTAGGGTGGAGAAGGCGGAGGCGGGGTGGACGTGGCCGGGGAGGCCGGGAGACGCGGGCGGGCGGCCGGGAAGCGCGGGCGGGGCGGTTGCGGGCCGAGCGGAGCGCGGGGAGAGGGTTCGTGGGTTTGTGGGTCGGGCGGGTGCGGGTTCGGGTCTGACCGACCCGACCCGGTAGCCCACGAGCCGGGTTAGGCTGGGCTGGGCCTAGGGAATGGGCCGCGGGCTGATGGTTTAAAAAAAAAATATATAATAATAATAATATTAATAATTATTAATCAATAAATAATTAATAATAAATAATTAATTAAATATATACTTTTTGGTAATTTAAAAATAGGTCCGGGGCCCAATAAATTCCAGAAAATTTGCCTTAAGTCCAGTTTTTCATTTTACACCCAAAAATATTATTTTTATAATATTTTAATATCATTTATTATCATTTAAAAATTATTTAATAATTAAAACCCTGTTTTTAAATTACAGAAAAATCCCAGAAAATCCAGAAAATTGTGAAAAATCCAGTTTTTAAAATTTTTGAAAAATCAGGGGGTTTACAATCGTGATACGGGCTCTCCGTATCCAATTGTGGATACATAGCTAGTACCACAACCCCGATCTAAGTTGGATCTAATTGGTCCCATGACACACTTGATGTGTCAATCTTAAAATTTCTCCTAATTGGACACAAATTACCATGTAACTTTCATAATACAAGTCATATGGACCAAATTCTAGATCATATGGGTAGCCCTAAGCCAATGGATGATTCCTAATGGTTAAATGCATAATTTAGAACCTAAAATGAAGGAGAAAAATCAAAATTATAACTATTGGGAGATAGATTCCCAATAAATTGCTCAATTGGACACGATCCGAATATGATCTTATTGCCAAATGCTCCTTCTCCAAGTGCTCCTTACAAACCCAAGCTCCAATGCTCTTCAATTAATGGAAATAAGAGAGAATGAGAGAAATTAGGTTGAATTTGGTGGATAGATGAAGTAAATTAGGGATGAACACAATTGGGGATCTAATTTGGAATAAGAATGATTAGGAGAGAGAATGGATCCCTCATTTAGTATGGCCGGCCCCCTTTATTCCTTCTCCAAGTAATATACAATTTTCTCTATGCCCCTCACTAGTTAATCATGAAGTTCAATTAGGGAGGGCTATATTAGGAAGCTTCTAAACTAATACAAATTATTATAATCTTCCTATTTAATAAAGGAATGGGTCTAATTGGGCTTAGTCCAAAGTTGGGCTCAATGTGTCATAACTAAACTAATTTGGGTCCACTAGTGTAAAGTCCAAATAATGGCTAGCCTACTAACTATAGAATAAATAGTACAAAGCATAATAATAACTATTAGCACTATATATAAATATTAATTCACTAAAATAAAAATATGCAAAAATAATAAAAATATCCTCATCTAGAAATGTGGTTGTTACAAGATTGTATCTAAGGACTTATGCTATAAAGAACAGGTTTGAAACAAAATTTATCAAGGATGAATCGAAGAGGATCTGGAGTGTGTGTGAAGAAGAGACATGTCCAAGGATGTGCAGGGTCAGAATTTTACCTGACAAAACTACTTGCACACTTAGACAGCTTAATGAAGCGCACACACTTGCCAGCACACATCAAAGATGCAGAACAAAATGGCTAACAACACGTTCATTTATGAGGTTTTGGAAGATGACATCAAGGCACTCCATACTTCATGGAAGGCAAAGGATATTCAAAGGCAGATGTGGTCCAAGTTTACAGTGAAGTTATCCAATTGGAATGCACACATAGCATTATTCAGAGTCAAGAAGATTATGTTTAGTGTTACCTATTAGACCCACATGGACAGTGTAAGTACCAAGTTTTTTTTTTTTTTGTGTGTGTTCCTCTTACATTACTATTTTGTGTTCTTCAATCAGTCAATTTAGGCAGTAATGTTAATACTTTAGTAATGTAAAGTTGTGCAGTAATGTTAATACTTTAGTTGTTAATACTTTAGTAGTGTAAAGTTGTGCAGTAATGTTAATACTTTAGTTTGTTAATACTTTAGTATATGTTAATACTTTAGTATAGGATGTAAAGTTGGGCAGTAATGTAAAGTTTAGGAGGATTATTTGACTTTCTATTTAAATTAGCTGTCTATTAGGGGTGTACTCTAACAATATTTACTTATCTTTGTATAGCTTCACAAGTCCCTACTATCATGCCACCCCCTGAACGGAGGATTATGCAGGAAAGATTCATCCATTGCCTCAACAAAGCTCATGGGGTCAAGTAAGTTCAAACCAATGCCATTTTATCCTACTTTTATTCTATATATTGCAGCAACAATATCACTACACTTAACACATATTTGTTCCATATATTGTAGCCAAGATTTGAGGTTGGTCCACCTGCTAGACATAGGCAACCTGGGAGACCAAAGGGTCTTAGGAGGAAGTAGGCTGATGAGTTGCCAAGACCCGCCAAAAAGAAGAGGATTTGTGGGAGGTGCAAGTTACCGGCTGATCATAATGCTAGAGGGTGCCAGGGAGGACCAGTTGGAGGGAACCAAAAAGCACCAAGAGCACCAAGGCCACCAAGACTGCCCAAAGAACCAAAACAAAGGGTTCCAAGGAAGACCAACACTATTTACAAGAGGCAAAATACTTCAAGGGGTAAGAAGAAGGGTGCTATGTCCATGGATACAACAGGAGGACCACAGATACCTTCATCACCACCACAACAACAGCAATAGCAACAACCCTTCAACAGCAGCAAGTAGGAGTTAGACCATTTTGATGAATCTTCACTATTTTGAGGAGTTAGGCGATTTTGCTTTATTAGTCTTAACTGTAATGAATGTTGACTATTTTGCTACTATGTGGTTAGTTAGGCCATTTTGCTTTATTTGGCTTAACTGTAATAAATGTTGATTATTTTGATACTTATGGTACTAACTGTAATGAAAGTTGGCTCAGATTCACTATTTTGATATATGTTAAGACTTATGGAGAGATATATATTGAACGTTGGGCCATTTTGATGAATGCAAGCAGCCTTCTGTATGGTTATATACTAGCAAGCAACAACTTATTTTTTATGAATGCAAGCAAGTCTTTTAGATAGCAAGCAGCTACTTGCTTTTTGTGGTGCTTTACTAGCATATGAGATGTTATAGAAGCTTTTCAGATAGAAAGCATCAACTTGCTTTTAGTGGTGCATTACTAGCATTGATAGATGGTTATATACTAGCATATAAAATAGCAAGAAACTGGAAACTGGTTTGTTATATAGCAACAATATAGGTATCAAAACTGGAAACTGGTTCGTTATATAGTTATCAAGTACATGATTTCAGATTTCAAGTTTACATGGCTAATCATTTCCCAAATGTTTTACATAACTGTTCTAAACTTGTGTTCACTACAATTTGAACAGGAATTTCAGACTTGTTTTGGTCTCTAACATTAGCCTCATTCAACCATTGGAATGCATTGTTGTATTTCATGCATTGTAGGAATCTTCTTCTCTTGCTGTGACTCATCTTTAACATAAAGATGGCTCTCTTTCCTCCACAATTTGGATTAGGGAAGTGGTTTCTTTCCAAGGACATTGTTTCTTCCAATGACCTAAGTCACCATATGTGAAACAACCTTCTTTTTTAATCGTTGAAGAACTTTCAGATCTTGAACCCAATATTGCAACATCCAGCCATTCGAAATCCGAGCAGAGGGGGCACTTCAAAAAAATTCTCCCCGAATTTGCATTAGTATTTGACTTCAAAGGTACCTAATCCCCTTGCAGTTTCTGATCTTGCAAGGTGAGATCAAGAACGAATATTCATCTGCAAGATGGGTGTTTTTCGAGCATATTTGACATTTCTCATAAACAAAATAGCAAAATAGGAAGTCAAACAATCGAATGAAACCCTAGTATGAAAATAATGTATTATTCAAGGAAAAAAATCAAAACCAATTTCATATTACCTGACTTGCAGAGGTCGTCATGGGAGCCCACTAAAGCTTGGATGAACCATAAATATTTTCTAATAGGCCACGGGATCGAATATGGACGAGAGATTGGGGGTTAGGTCAAAACCATGCGAGCCTAGAAGAAGAGGAGAGATTGGGAGAGAGGGTGGTAGGTATTTAGAGAAGGGAGGGGTACTTTAGGAAATAGAAAAAAAGCAGTAGTTAAAATATCAATTTGAGGGTATTTTCGTCCAAAAAATTTCTGAATGGGTTTTCCGTGAGCAAGAGACGAAATATGTTAAATGTGAGAGGTCTTGTATATTATTGTAAAAGAGTGGGGTTAACCCTTACTAATGATAAATAAAGTGAAAGATAAGTCAAAAAAAATTTAATTTTAATTACAACATATGCATAAAATTACGAATATTTACATAATTGTATAAATTTTATTCAATTTTGGACAGAAACCAAAATTCAAAATTAAAATCAAATAAAAGAATTTAGTGCTTTTAAAATTAAAATCGAAGTAATTTTTTTTTAAACTAAATTGAACCTTCGGTATGATTCAATTTTCGATCGACCGATTCGATTTTCGGTCGACCGAATAAAGCTCACCCATAACATACGATTAATATTATTCTAATATTTAGTTGTACCTCAAATTAATAAAAAAAAGATTAATTAATTGCGCTCATTGTCAATAGTCTTATCAGTATGGCCAACTATGAAAACGACATGAAGAAATGGACAGTGTGTTTCCTCCATAATAAGACGAGTCGATTGAATGACTTGTCCTAAACAATGTAACGTAATGACATAATCTTCAAATGCACACTTCAATCATATGGAGTCAAAATAAAGTTGTAGTAAATCTTCTGGAAATACGTCGAGAAAAGAAGAAAAGAAAAAGTATAAAAGAAAGAAGCAGTTGGATACAAGAGGAATTATTGTTCTACATGTGTTGTAGGTCAGCTATCCCACCAACTTTGTGTTTGGTGGATATAGGGCTGACTCTGAACAAGTGTATCGAATGTATCCGTTTCGGACTTTATATTTTTTAGAATTTTAAAATTAAAATTTAAGTGTTTAACATAAAATAATTATAGTATAGTTATTAATATAAAATAATTTTGATGTAGTAGTTAACATATTAGTCTTGTACTTTAAAGATTCTTAGTTCGAATCTTGGAGATAAGATGATTTTAATTTTTATAATTATTTTTTTTACATTATATATAGAGGTCTATTTTCTTAGACTCCTATAAGTTCAGGACCGACCCTAGATGGAACAGATTACATTTAGAACCCTGACAAAGAAATAATTGCTCAAATATTTATTTACCAAATATACACTAATGTTGGGATTATACAAGAACTACGTCACCAAAATCACAACAACAGCAACAGCAACAAAAATTTCAAGAAACCTGCTAAACATATTGAAATTAACCATCAAACACAATTTTCTTTTACCTTGGCGTCAAATGGTACCCTTATGCCTCCAACGTTTTTTCTTGCTTCTAATCATATCTCTGTTAAGCATATTGTATCCCGTCCATTTTAACATTTTTATTTCGACTACGCTCGTCGTCTCTCTGAAAAATGTAAGAAGACAACTATTTTATTGCACAAATTCTAGAGGCAACAAAACAACTGTACTGATGGTGCCTGTAGATGCTACTGCCATATCATTTCTTATAATATTTATATCAATTCCGGTGTTTGTTTCATTATAATTTCAATAATGCTAAGCTTACTACCAAATGCTTACAACCTTCTTATAACCTTCTCTCCCTCCTGCTACATGGGTCACATCTGGTTCCACCTTTCTTTCCAATGAACGGCTGCCACGTGACATTTCTGTCACGTAACGGCCATCCGAACAGCCACCGGGTCCCACCTCTTCCCTCTCCTCCAATGGACGACCGTTACGTGGATGCCACGTGGCGGTTGTAAGAGAGTTGTAGGCACTTGGTTGTAGTCATAGCATAGCCCTTATAATTTAGAGTTCATTTTCATTCTTTTCCAAAACTAGGATAGATATTCACTTTCCCATTCAATGATTATCACGTGTCATTTTTATCCAAATTAAAATTATTTTAGAAGTAGTTTGAGGTTTGATACGTAACAACTCTTGAATGGAAGGATGAATATCTATTCTAGTTTTAGTGGATAAACAAAAATATCCGCTTACAATAAATATTATGCTTCTTACTACGACAAAAGCTATAATATATATTTTTTTTATGCTTATAATATTGTGTTACCGCAGCTTTTGTTACGAGTGCAATTAGAAAAAAGCAGGGGGAAATTATGCAAACCAACCCTTCCTATCTCCGTCGGTAGTGGTGGGCTATACCTTGTTGGAATTTGGGAGGGATAACTCTAAACTAATAATATTCACACTTCCACTCCTTTGAATAATAATAATAATAATAATAATAATAATAATAATAAGAAGGTTTCCATGATCGAGAGTGGTTGCTCCAATTACCAAAGTCAATAAGCGTGACAACCACCACTTCCTTTTCTCCCTAAAAATTAGAAACCCACCACCATAGCCATTTCGTGAGAGAGAGAGAGAGAGAGAGAGAATAGGGATGTGTCCATTGAGAGTAATTCTCATCTTCCTCTCTGCAACGCTAGCTGGTTTCTTTGTGCTCAGAAGAATCAACTCCCAACCTGTACAACTAGAAGAACAAGTTCAAGAAACAGAGCTTCACAAGGAACAACAACCACTGCCTATTTCAACAAAGGTAAAGTAAAATATTGTTTTTGGGAATTAAGTTTGAGGAGTACTTTTTGTAAAATTTAATTTGTTATGGGTTGGGTTGTGCATGCAGCAGGTCCGATCTGCAATTTGTTCGGGTTTCTGGACGTGTGTGGATATGGCCAGCGGACGGTACCTGTGGAGGAATCTGGTGAACGCGCGCGGCTCATAGCAAGAACAAGTGCTGCTGCTGATATGCTGCTGCTGATCTCTGATTTCTTGTAATTTCATGCTAAATCTCATTTTGCATAATTTTAACTTATTTCTGGATGTAAGTGGAATGTTTTTTTTTTTTTTTTTTCCATCTGCTATGATTGCGCAAAAATAATTATTTGGCTATTGGCCAATTAGCTAATTTAGGAGAGCCCTATTTAAGAGTATGGTTCAAATTTTATGATTATTCTCAATGTAGTTTTTCTTATTATGTTATAAATATAACAGAAAATTTACTGTAGCGAAATAAATTTATATTAAATTTATGCAAAAAAATAAGTTTGTAAAATTTTGAAAAAAAAACAGCGTCCGCCAACAGTATTGACGGAAAACCAAAAAAATGAACACGTAGGCAAAAAGTGGACCACACTAAGCAAAATTTCGCAAACAGTGTTGGCAGAATTTTACCTTGTGGGTCCCGCAGGTTGGTTTGAGTGGTTGGATTTTATTTGGTTGGTTTGGTTTGTTTGGTTTATTTTATTAGTTAGTTTCAATTAGTTATGTTTTAGTTATTTTTTTTACTTAGTTTAGTTTTGGAATTTAATTTACAAAAATATATTTTAACGAAATAAAATTAAAATTAATTAATTGTAAAGAAAAATTTAGAAATATCTTTTTCGCACATGTTTTATGTCTACTATTTTTGCCTCACGGATTTAAAACAATTAATTTAAATTTTTTCTTTTTAAATTTTTTCTTAAATATTTTGGGTGGTCGAAACATCGTTTTAAATCCGTGGGCCCCAATGTAAATTAATTTCGCTACAGTAAATTTTTAATATTCGAAAAAAATGACTGAAAGTAAAATTTGGAAGTCGAAACATCGTTTTTTTGCGATTCTGAAAATTTGGGAAGTCCTTAAAACGGTGAAACTTTTATCCCATAGTACTTTTCGATGCGGTCATTTTGGCACAAACTAGAACTTGTTTCGATCTCTCAGTCAAAAGTTATGATACTTTAAAGTTTTAAAATTTATATTTTTGTCTGTAACATGTGCGTCTTGCTTCGGATAATTTTTTTTTCTACACGATTTGTCTTAGTCTCGTCGAAAACATACAAATCGACTTATTATTTAACAAAAACGATTTCAAAATAAGTAGTTATGGCCGCTTGAAGTCTGCTCGACGTCAAACGTAATATTCTTACGGCAGATTTTTATTATTATTTAATAAAAAATTATTTCTAATGTTTTCTTTCCAATTAATTTATTTTATTTTTATTTCGTTAAAATAAATTTTCTTAAATCTAATTACAAAACTAAACTAAATAAATAAAACAAAAATATAACTAATTAAAACAAACCAACCAAACAAACTCAACCAAACAAACCGAACCGAACCCAACCAATGAAGTGGCCCCCCACACCCAATTTTCGCCAACACTGTTGGTTGAAATGGGGGGGGGGGGGGCAATTTCAGCCAACAGTATTGGCAAAAATTGGTTTGTGGGTCCCACTTAAATTTTTTTTTTTCCTACGTGTACAGCAGTTGTGTTTTCCGCCAACACTGTTGGCGGACTTTGTCTTTTTTCCAAAATTTTGCAAACTTATTTCGTTTGCATGAATTGAATATAAATTTATTTCGCTATAGTAAATTTTTTATAAATATAATTAAGTGTGCGTAGTGTTGGAGTGGGTGGAATTTTCAACCTATGTGAAGAATATTTCGGAGTGCGATGAACGTCGTCCGTATGTCGGAAAAGCTCGAAAAGTACATCGATCGTCATGTATTGGAACATTTATGGTAAACAAATATTATATTGGATTTTTATTTTTGACTTTAATTATATATTTATATGATTGGATCTTTCATATATTAACTTTCCATATAATTGGATTTCTAATTTATGATAAACTAATTTATGATTTGATTTCCATTAAATATATGATTGAATGTAATTAGATTTTCATAAATATTTTTGTCTTGCATATATAAATTTTCGTATGAAAACTCCCATTTATGAAATAATTTATATAAAGGCTCATGCAATATACAACAATATAAATAAAAAATAAGAAAAAAAATGTGACAAGAGTGTCATTGCAACTTTGGAGAGTAGAAAAAATGATTGGAGGTCGTTTCGGAGAAGAAGATCAATTTGTGGTATTTTTCATTATCTTTTTTCTTCATGGGTGTAATCTATTTTTTGTTTCAAAGAATTGCGGTAATCCGTGTTGGATCATTGATGAACTTGTACATGGTGTAATCTCTTTATTCCATTAGTGGATGTTCTTCATGGTTGGACTCCGATCGTCCCGTGGTTTTTTTATCTGAATTTTTTACGTAAAAATCTTTGTGTCTGCGATTTGTGTTTGATGTTTTATGGTTTGTGTGTTTTGCTCGGTTCTCTCGAAGGTACTTTCTGGTTTGGGAAACAGTTTTCGTGTTTCGTTCCCAACAGTGTGGTATCAGAGCTAGGTTCTGAAATTTCAGAAGGGTGTCAGAAGTTGCCAAGCAAACCAGAGAGAAGAGATGGACGCGAAGCCAGTGCGCATGATAAACCAAAACAGTTTCAATTACCACTATTGGCAGAGCAAGTCCAAGCATCGGTACGAGAACTTCGAGTGCTATCATTGTGGCAAGAAGGGTCACATCAAGCAGAACAGTTTCGCTTGAAAGAGAGAAGAATGACGACAAGGTATAAAACCCATAATTCTGAAAACCGTATTAAATTATTTATTTATAATAGTTATGAGCTAAATAGAGAGAATATATTTTATTAGATTTTATTTTAAGGTGTTTGAGCATTTAGAGGATTTATGGAGCCTTTATAATTTTTTTCTAATTTATTTCATGAAAGAGACCCTTGGACAGTTGCTAGCTTAACCGTATGCACCCAGGTATAATTTTCAGAATTTTCTTTGTATAAATATAATTAATTAGAATTGAAATTCTTATTGGATCTCTACCCAAAACCGTTAACCTTTAGCCTCTACCCTACCCGCTTGAACCCACTACCCGTGTAGCCCCTACCCGGATCCATTAGGGGAGCAAAATATTAACAACAGCAGTAGCAAAAATCAACTTCTCTTTCCCTTCTCCGCGCGTGTGAGCCATCATATTCCACCGCCTCTTATCTTGTTTATTACTAAACTCTCCTCAAGTGAAAACCAAGACCAAAGAAAGAAAGAAAACAGCAGCAGCAGTAGTTTTGTGGAACCACTACCCCGCAAAAACCGACTTATTTCCCTATATATATTCCATGCAATACACCCCAAACCCTAACTCTATTTCTCCCACCAAACTCAACACCGTCTTCACCGCATCCGGAGACGTTTATTCGGAGGCCTTAATTCTAAATCCTGTATCCTTGACATTGGACGCTTGCAGTATACAGATTTTTTGCCTGGCAAGTATACCTTGCCTTGTGTACTGTTTAAATTTATTTATTATTTTAGTCGTATGTTTATTGCTTTATATTATATAAACTGTGCGCGTCCGAGAGAGACTCGGGTGCAGTCAACAAAGGCGTTGAGTCTAGTAGACCCACCTAAATTATTGGAGTTATCGGTATGACTCCCCAGGCCTTGACACATATCATTTTACGTCACAGAGTGAGTTCATGTAGGACGCGTGCCTCATACTCGACTGGCCATCGGTGTGAGCAACACGTGTAACGGTATTTAGCTTAGTTGTTTATTTCTATAGAGACTTGCATTTTTGTACGAGATGTCCACGTCGTGTTCGCGACTTGTACATTTGCATTGGGCGGGGAGGACGACTAGTGTCACGCCCCAGTCCCAAAAATACGTAGGACTATGACACGTAAACATGCCAGCCGAATGGATATGGCAACTCCAATATATGGAAACCAAAATCCACACGTACGCTGTAATATGAATATCAATCCACAAGTGGTATAAAATATATCACAAGTCACAGGGTATAATCTAAATCTCATCCACAGAAAATTAATATAAATAAATAACCAGTATCTATGAAACTAGATCTCAATATAAGTATCTAAGGATGATAGTTGGATGGAAACAAATCCACTACCAACTCGAATGGAAAAGTACAACACAATAAACACAATATAGGAATACCAGCTAACAATCATTGGGCTCGGAGAGAAGACATCCTCGAAACATATATAACCATCCGAATCCGCGCTCCTGCAAATACTCAAGAACAGATACACCTGGAAGGGGACCAGGTCCTCAGAGGGACGTAACAAGATACAGAACAGCAAGCCAATTTGAATACAGTAAACATGCATAATAGGTAGAAAATATGTAAGTACGCTGTACAAGAAAATCTATATGAATGCAAATGAGGACAACTTTTTTGACGTATGGGCAAGGGTAGGCTACTCGATCTACCTCACAACTCACACACTCGTTAGTGGACATCAGAAATTGACATACCGCGGGGGTAGCGACCAGCGAGACTCGAGAAATCGACATACCGCAGGGGTAGCGACCAGCGCGACACACGCCCGTAGTGCGAGCTATATACTACGGTTTACCAGAGTGGTTAAAAGCCCATACCCCTAATGATTGTCCTCTCATGATACTAGGTGTCAAGTATGTGTCTACATATCTAATATATATAGTAATGACTGAACGAACTACACATGCAATGAATATAACTGAACGAGACTACACAGGCAATGAATAAACAAAAATATAAATAGCATGCAAAGTACTATAAACAATTTGGCAAGGTATCTTGCTTGGTCTGAAAAGGATGAAGTCCCAACTCAAGGCGTCGTCCGATCTACCCGTCACATAAATTAAACAAGTTAGGTTACAAAAGTGGATAAATAGGTTCCTCAATTTAATCTATTTTAATTCTGAATAAAATAACCTAAAATAGTATTTTTAATCTTATTATAATCTGATTTTATTGTTAAGCTCTAATTTTGGTCCAAAGAAAGTCAACTTTAAGGATTTGTGATCCGTGGCACGCAAATCGAGGCAATCTGTTGACCAAAAAGTCAACTGACTCAAATCCTGGATTTTTTGTGTGGAATCCTATATATTTCAATGCTACATGAACACTGGAATAGACGGTTTCATAAAATTACAAGTCAGTAAAGAGTTATGGACACAAGGGCGCACAGATGACAGTTTTTAGTGGTTTCCTATTTACGTCTACGTTGCACAAATTTTACAGTAGAATAAAATTATATTTTAAATTCTAAAAAATACTTTTTTGGAAGTTCATCATGTCAGCTTTCCGAAACTTTAAACGGTTCGTAATTCCGAGTTAGGGATCTCCCGAAATCTCGAAAATACAAAAACGCGTCTGATTTCTGACAGCTGGCACTTTTAGAATTTTTTGAAAAAATAGGTTCATAAATTATTAAAATAAATTATATAATCAGAAAACTAACCTTGATATAGTTCTAACAAAAAAAACTGGAGCACGTTTGGTCTGTCATTCTAACACTTCTCATTTATTGTCCATACACTATCCTATTTCCTCTAACTCGTCTACACTACCCAACTTACAAAAGTTCTACTAGTAGTCACACTCTCTTGAGGCTATTGTCTAGGTTGTAAGACGAATATATTTATTGGGTCGAGAATCTTGGGGTACTTGTCTTGAATCTCACAACCATGATTTTTTTTTTGTAACCGTCAAGTATCGTAGTCTAATACTGCCATGCCACCTGACCAATATGTCTACAAATACTTCGACTACTTTACTACAACGGTCTAGCTGCAGCTATCGCTACTTTGCCAGCGATTTATCATAGTTTTCAGTTCGTAACAAGTGCCTTCAATTCTTTCTTGGGCATAGTCTAAGTTTTTGGGCAACAGTTAAACTCTTGACTAACTTATAAAACTATTAAAAGTATAAACTAGTTCAAACAGTCTAACAAATTCCTATTAGCCTAAGGGATGCTATACATGGTTTTTAAAATAATAAGAGGATACAAATATTGCTATAGGTCATATACATAAGGGTTATTATTAAGGACTCATTCTTTATTTATTAATCATCTACTAAACCATTTACGTTTTAACTAACAAAACTAAGGAAGGGGTCGAAGTAGACCAACAATTCATGTTGGCACGAAAAAGACGTAACTACGATAGGGAGAATTAAGCACGAGATAATGAATGGATAGATAAGAGAAGATGAGCCACCCAAGGGGGCGAGATGGTGATAGAAAAAGAATACTACTACTGCTACTCGCTTCATCTATTAGCATCGCGTATATGCCATTTGGGTAAAATATCAGTATATCCTCATAACTGCTAAACTAACACCTACATAATTCTACGTCTACTATGCACCTAAGATCTCGTGTCATAAAGGGGTCATGAGTATGCAATGACACATATAACTAAGGTCGTACCTGTATCTACGGCTTCCTGTGGCCGCGCTTCTTATTTGTCATCATGAGTGCTTGGTGTAGTGCCCCGTTCCCCCGGTGCGGGGAGCGCGGCTAAGAAACACAAACGGTATCGTTCGATCGGGATAGATTGAATTAAGAACTCGTCCTCGTTATGGATTTGTTTCTTCGGAATCGATTCCCATATTCAGTGGACTGCGCCCCAAGGATCGGCTTAGCGGCAGAGTCAGGAGGGACCTCTCCGCTGCTATCTTTTATTGCCTCGGTTTTCGATGTCGCTTGTTGCTTTCGTGCTTTGAGTTGGTTTTGGGACTTGCTTGTTTTCTTTGAACGGTTTTGATAGTTTTTATTGTTTTCGTTCATTGACTTGCACTTCTATTCCGAGATTGGAAAGAGAGAAAGAAGTATTAATCGAGCTGTTCGTGTGCAGGTGAACGATCAGTAGGCGGCTTGCGAGCGGAGTCGTGAAGCGCCTCTTTCCTTCTTCTTTCCAAAATCTAAGTGAGTGGCTACCAACCCGATTAGCTAGCCCTGCTTCCAAGTTTTACTCCTTTGCCCCGATCAAACGATACCAAGTAATAATAAAAGAAACCAAGATAAAAGAGAATAACTTGGTTATTATGCTTGTCAACAAACTTATGAACGGTTATCATCCTGTATGCTAGTTCGTTTACAAATGTTCTATGAACCGTGCTAAGTATGACACACACCCTGTATTGTGCTTAATTATTCAGTGAGGCTCTGCAATATGAAATTCTGCTTGTCTGTATTCGTGTTGCCTCAACAGTATAATCTGCTATAAATCAGTTAATATAACGTGCGATCACGGACAACTTGTGCACAAGGAAATCTGGTTCCTGCGGACGGTCGCCGGGGCACTGGGACCGATCCGATCTGGACGGAACGTCTGTATAGTCGTCTGTATCGTCGGAAATGAGGCGTGCAGCGGGGGCTCGCACCCGCGTTGCACATCCGTCCGTCTTGAGACTATAAATCGTCCTTCGTGGTATTATGCCAGTGATCATCTGTATATTTAAACCTGTTGCATACTAACTTGTGTCTCCGTGGCAGGGAAGGCAAGGTAAGTATTGTGCAGGTCATTCAGACGGGCAGGTAAAATCCACCGAACGGTGGCACGTTCATTTCAGTAAATTCTATATGCTGCTTACTTGTAAATGAACTAAGGCAAGATAGAAACCCACAAAATATGCATGCTTCACTAAACAACGTGTTGATTGGTATAGTTCGGCTAGCTCGCCTTCACCAGCATATTTCGATATGCTGACCCTCGTTGAAACAGGTTCTCCGCACCAAGGCGAACCGAGCGAGGAGCCGAAGTCGTCTTCCCGATCCAGTCCAACTGTTGGCGCATCTTCACCGCGCCCCTGAAGCCTTTTGAAGTCCGACGCTGCAACTCTTCATACACAAATGCAGCTCCGTGGCAAAGCCGTCCTCCAGCCTGGAGGTCTTTATCGTTTTGAGTTTATAAAAGGATGTAATGTACAGGACTGCCATCTCATTTTGAGTCAACCCTTTTGTAAGCCGTTCGGCATATTAGCTGACTCGTTCAAGAGTTTGTAATAGATGTTCATTATCAATAAAGAGAACTTTTCTATGTTTCAAATCTGTGTTTCAATTTATCTGCGTACTCTGAATATGTGCTTGCTATGCAAATCATTAAAGCCTTGTGCGGGCGCAACTCCAGGCCCGCACGGCGGTCACGATTCGGGGGACGCCTCAAACGATTCTACGGAATCGGGTCGTGACACTTGGCCTATAGGGTATATCTAGTACTATTCGTGTATCAAACTTATACTAAGCACGAACGTTCGTCTTTCCGAAATAGGGGAAGACGGAGAACAACAATAAAGATTTCAAGGAGGAGGTGATAGAATACAAGTACGGGATTCAAAGGGATTAGAGAATTCGAAAGGGAATTTCCAAGACAGTTGTGGATTGAAACCTTATTTTGGTAAATTCCTATTCTCATGTTCACATCAGAACAGTTATGTACCTGACATGATATGCTCTGACCACTCTAGAGGGCAAATATATTTGTCTAACAAGTTGAGTCAACTATATCTCAATCCACGTAAGGTAGTGATACAAAGATCGAACCAAGTGCACTACGGTTGATCAGACCATAATACACCAATTCTGATTTAGACAATGTATTAATGTGGGCCCCCAATAATACATATGTCATGAACAAGCTCAATAAAAGAATAAGCTTGCAAAACTAGGCTATAATAGCAGCATAAATCGAGGTAGTAAAAATATAAGTACGCTTGATTATGATGGAGGAAGGTACAGAATAATCTAAGTTCACCAAGAAGATCGGTATTGTGCCTCTACAATTGCCATACTAGTTTCTTGTCTAAGTCTAAAGTCAACCAAATGGGTGTATGTGCCTCTAAGTTCTACAGTTTAGATAAACACTAAAGTTCTATAGTCTAGATAAACACTATCTTCTTATGCAAGCCTATAGTTGGCGTCATTCAATTATACTTTATTAATGGGGCAATAGGACTATGTGTTACTAGGTTATGAGACATACTATCCAACTTACAATAATTTAACTAATAGTGTTATTGAATACTATAGGGTATATACCTAGTATAAGTCATCTTTCTAACCTCTATCAAGCACGAGAGAAGATCGACGTTGAGAAGGGATCAAGCAAGATGCAACGCAAGCAATCAAATGAGAATGCGAAACAAAATCATGGGAGGTGATAATTAAGTGGATGAGATCTTATATTCTAATCCTATGCGCAGGTTTGCTCGGTACAGTAATGTAACCGAGACAATATGATCTCGACCTGCATGGGCCACCACAAAAATATGTCACGCCCCAGTCCCAAAAATACATAGGACTAGGACACATAAGCATGCCAGCCGCATGGATATGGCAACTCCAATATATAGAAACCAAAATCCACACGTACGCTGTAATATGAATATCAATCCACAAGTGGTATAAAATGTATCACAAGTCACATGGTATAATCTAAATCTCATCCACAAAAAATCAATATAAATAAATAACCAGTATCTATGAAACTAGATCTCAATATAAGTATCTAAGGATGATAGTTGGATGGAAACAAATCCACTACCAACTCGAATGGAAAAGTACAACACAATAAACACAATATAGGAATACCAGCTAACAATCATGGGGCTCGGAGAGAAGAAATTCTCGAAACATATGTAACCATCCGAATCTGCACTCCTGCAAATATTCAAGAACAGATACACCTGAAAGGGGACCAGGTCCTCAGAGGGACGTAACAAGATACATAACAGCAAGCCAATTTGCATATAGTAAACATGCATAATAGGTAAAAAATATGTAAGTACGCTGTACAAGACAATCTATATGAATGCAAATGAGGACAACTTTTTTGACGTAAGGACAAGGGTAGGCTACTCGATCTACCTCATAACTCACACACTCGTCAGTGGACATCAGAAATCGACATACCGCGGGGGTAACGACCAGCGAGACTCCAAAAATTGACATACCGTGGGGGTAGCGACCAGCGCGACACACGCCCATAGTGCGAGCTATATACTACGGTAACTAGGACACGTAAGCATGTCAGCCGCATGGATATGGCAACTCCAATATATGGAAACCAAGATCCACACGTACGCTGTAATATGAATATCAATCCACAAGTGGTATAAAATGTATCACAAGTCACAGGGTATAATCTAAATCTCATCCAAAGAAAATCAATATAAATAAATAGCCAACATCTATGAAACTAGATCTCAATATAAGTATCTAAGGATGATAGTTGGATAGAAACAAATTCACTACCAACTCGAATGGAAAAGTACAACACAATAAACACAATATAGGAATACCAGCTAACAATCATGGGGCTCGGAGAGAAGATGTCCTCGAAATATATGTAACCATCCGAATCTGCGCTCCTGCAAATACTCAAGAACAGATACACCTGGAAGGGGACCAGGTCCTCAGAGGGACGTAACAAGATACAGAACAGCAAGCCAATTTGAATACAGTAAACATGCATAATAGGGAGAAAATATGTAAGTATGCTGTACAAGACAATCTATATGAATGCAAATGAGGACAACTTTTTTGATGTATGGGCAAGGGTAGGCTACTCGATCTACCTCACAACTCACACACTCGTCAGTGGACATCAGAAATCGATATACCACGGGGGTAGCGACCAGCGAGACTCGAGAAATCGACATACCGCGGGGGTAGCGACCAGCGCGACACACGCCCGTAGTGCGAGATATATACTACGGTTTACCAGAGTGGTTAAAAGCCCATACACCTAATGATTGTCCTCTCATGATACTAGGTGTCAAGTGTGTGTCAACATATCTAATATATATAGTAATGACTGAACGAACTACACATGCAATGAATATAACTGAACGAGACTACACAGGCAATGAATAAATAGAAATATAAATAGCATACAAAGTACTGTAAATAATTTGGCAAGATATCTTGCCTGGTCTGAAAAGGATTAAGTCCCAACTGGAGCACGTTTTAGAATTTTTTGGAAATATAAATAGCATACAAAGTACTGTAAATGATTTCGGACAGCTGACACTTTTAGAATTTTTTGGAAAAATAGGTTTATAAATTATTAAAATAAATTATATAATCAGAAAATTAACCTTGATATAGTTCTAACAAAAAAAACTGGAGCACGTTTGGAGTCTGGAGCTAGGAGATATCGTCTTTTTAATTCGTCATAACTAGTAGAAAATGAGGTTGAATTTATGACGAATTTTGGCTATTTTTGGACGAAAAAGAGAGGAATTTGGGGAAGAAAAATATGAAGGATGAGGTATTTATAATGGTGGACACAACTTAATTAAATACGACTAGGATTGGTTAATTTGGATAGGATTATGATGAATTTAAATAAGGATATGATATGCATGAAGTTGCTTTCCTAGTAGGTTCAGGATTTGAATTAATTTAAAATAGAGTTCAAATTTATCTCAATAATTTATAATCTTAAATATAATTAAAGATAATACAAATAATTTACAAAATCTTATTAATATCTATTAACACTAAATTAGCATCTATATAATATTAAGACTATATATATCCAAATAAATCCTAAATAATTTTAAAAATCTAATAAAATTCTTAAAATTCTAAATAAATTACAGAAAAATATAATTAAATATTTTAAACTAAAATAAATATTTGGTAGGAACAACATACAAGTATGGTCGTATAGTAAATCATAGAAGTTCTAGAAATTTATGTTTCCTAAGTTTTAATTACCAAAAATTCTATAAAAATCTCCAAAAATCTAAAATAACCTAAAATAATTCTAAATAAATATTTACATAAGTAAATATATCAAGAAATTTATTTTCTAATTAACTAAGAGAATACTCTAAAGAAATTTAATATCTATAATAAATATAATAATATAAAATACACACAAAATATCTATTTTTGGTGAGGGGGTTTACTACTAGTAGGCGTATGGGACACCCCCTCATTTATACAGATACCGCACTCGACGGAGTGATACAGACGTATATATATTGCAGATACCACGTTCTTTAGAGTGTTGGATGTTACTTGGTGATTTTGATGATACCACACTCTAAAGAACGTTGGACGTTATACTATTTCAGATACAATGCTCCTCGGAGATGGACGTTATCATGCGCCTGTGTTATAGGGGGCATATGTGTAACGCCCCGCTCTGCGCCGACGTTATATATCAAGGTGAGTGGGCAGAACTTCGTTCTCTGATTCTTGCACGCCTTAATAATAACCTGTGTTTTTGCTTGCAATATTTCTTAAGAGAATGATAGAACCTGCCTTGCATGTTAATGAACGAACTCACCTAGCTTGTCTTTGAAATAATGTCTGCTTAACGAGAATCCTGAATCGCTTGCTTAGAGTGCATGAACATGTTCCTATCGTCTATGCTTCGAGAGAACCATACTGTGCCTGAACGTGTTCAAGTGATAAGTCGGATTGCCCCGCAACAACGAGTGTATTCTGATGGTTCTTCTCGTCTGCATACTAGAGTTTATTTGATAGTGTTCCATGCATTCGCACGCGGTCGGACAATGGCTTTTGGTGGAGAGCTGAACTGCATGCGTCATAGCCACCATGGGTCACAGCTGCCATTAGCATCAGAGAATGAGTCATTGGTATGCTGTTCCACCAGCTGCCGATCCTGAGATACTCGGGGACCGCCCTGCATATAGCTAAGTCATTGTGTTGGTTTGGATAGTGACTGTCCCTAAGAATGTGCATCGTGTGTCTAGCTATGCATCAGACCCTCGAGTCGCACGAGACACGCTGCGCACACCCTGAAACATGAACGGTTTGCTTGCTTGCATATTCAATATGAAACTCTGTTTCCAAACATGTTTCCAAACAAGTAAATCGACTCTGCTAGAACTGCATGAAACGAACCTAGGTAAAACTAGAAAGATCACTAGTAATGTAATATTTTATAACATGATTACTTAGTGCCTGTTTGAGTGAATGCTTGTTTCTGTTCAGTTGATTTATCTCACCAGTACTTGTATAAAGTGCTGACCCACCAACAGTTTACTTGCTTGCAGGTACTGGATCGTCCGAGGAAGCGATAGGCGTGCCATAGTCCCCAAGACCCAAAATCCTGGTTTCGATTGATGCCCCGAGAATGCTATCGTATAAGGGGGCGTAATGTATGGAACGAACGTGTGCCTTTGCTAAAGGAAACCCAAGTTGCCTCGATTGTCCCGAACACTCAGTTGGCTAAATGCATTGTATTGCAACAAGTCCCTTTCCGCTGCTTACTCGATAGATGCGATGATAGCCAACTATCAACTTAAACGATTGGCCTTGCACGGGCGCAACCCCAGGCCCGTGCGGCATCACGTCCCCCAAAAGCTCGAACGGGCCATTCGCTTGGCTCCCTTCCTCCCTCGCACCCGCGGGACGGGCGCGGTGATTCGCGTCCGGCGCTCCGAGGCACGGTGATTCGTGCCCGGTTCGTTAATCCCGGCCGCACGGGGCGGGGCAATGCGGAGCGGCGGCCCGGGCGGGTCCGGGGCGTGACAGAATGGTATCAGAGCGGAATTGATTCTCTGGCCCAAACCGTTGCTATGACTCTGAGTCGATATGGTATTGCAAAGAGCGTTCCATACAATAAGTCCATAAATATTCTCAAAGTGCAAAATGTTTCCTGAACTTGAATTGCTTGATTGTTTTGATTGAGTACGGCGAGGGACGGCATTATCGCTACTCGGAATATCGAGAAGTTTATCCTTGAAGTTTCGAGGACGAAACTTTTTGTTGGTTGGTAAGTATGTAACGCCGCGCTCCGCGCCGACGTTATATATCAAGGTGAGTGGGCAGAACTTCGTTCTCTGATTCTTGCACGCCTTAATAATAACCTGTATTTTTGCTTGTAATATTTTCTTAAGAGAATGATAGAACCTGCCTTGCATATTAATGAACGAACTCACCTAGCTTGTCTTTGAAACAATGTCTGCTTAACGAGAATCCTGAATCGCTTGGTTAGAGTGCATGAACATGTTCACTATCGTCTATGCTTCGAGAGAACCATACTGTGCCTGAACGTGTTCAAGTGATAAGTCGGATTGCCCCACAACAACGAGTGTATTCTGATGGTTCTTCTCGTCTGCATACTAGAGTTTATTTGATAGTGTTCCATGCATTCGCACGCGGTCGGACAATGGCTTTTGGTGGAGAGCTAAACTGCATGCGTCATAGCTACCATGGGTCACAGCTGCCATTAGCATCAGAGAATGAGTCATTGGTATGCTGTTCCACCAGCTGTCGATCCTGAGATACTCGGGGACCGCCCTGCATATAGCTAAGTCATTGTGTTGGCTTGGATAGTGACTGCCCCTAAGAATGTGCATCGTGTGTCTAGCTATGCATCAGACCCTCGAGTCGCACGAGACACGCTGCGCACACCCTGAAACATGAACGGTTTGCTTGCTTGCATATTCAATATGAAACTCTGTTTCCAAATATGTTTCCAAACAAGTAAATCGACTCTGCTAGAACTGCATGAAACGAACCTAGGTAAAACTAGAAAGATCACTAGTAATGTAATATTTTATAACATGATTACTTAGTGCATGTTTGAGTGAATGCTTGTTTCTGTTCAGTTGATTTATCTCACCAGTACTTGTATAAAGTGCTGACCCACCAATAGTTTACTTGCTTGCAGGTACTGGATCGTCCGAGGAAGCGATAGGCGTGCCACAGTCCCCAAGACCCGGAATCCTGGTTTCGATTGATGCCCCGAGAATGCTATCGTATAAGGGGGCGTAATGTATGGAACGAACGTGTGCCTTTGCTAAAGGAAACCCAAGTTGCCTCGATTGTCCCGAACACTCAGTTGGCTAAATGCATTGCATTGCAACAAGTCCCTTTCCACTGCTTACTCGATAGATGTGATGATAGCCAACTATCAACTTAAACGATTGGCCTTGCACGGGCACAACCCCAGGCCCGTGCGGCATCACGTCCCCCGAAAGCTCGAACGGGCCATTCGCTTGGCTCCCTTCCTCCCTCGCACCCGCGGGACGGGCGCGGTGATTCACGTCCGGCGCTCCGAGGCACGGTGATTCATGCCCGGTTCGTTAATCCCGGCCGCACGGGGCGGGGCAAGGCGGAGCGGCGGCCCGGGCGGGTCCGGGGCGTGACAATATGTGGCATGTACTAGCCAGTCATGCCGATTGGTGAATTACGTCAGTATATGTCTAGCCTACACTTTTCCTACGCACTAAGTTATCCTCAAATTGCATGTCACTTAGCTGGTTAGTTCACCCTTGAGTTTTCACAGTATTTACTTTATGGCATACTTCTATGTATCTTGTTATGTCCCTCTGAGGACATGGTCCCTTTCCAGGTGTAGATGTTCATGAGTATTCGCAGGAGCGCAGATCCGGACATGCTACTTATATTTCGAGGAGGTCTTCTCTTCGAGCCTCGTGATTGTCAGATGTTGTACTTATAGGGTATTTATCTTGTTCATTTTATATTCTATTTTGGCAGTAGATTTGTTTCCATCCGACTGTCATCTTTAGATACTTTATATTGAGATCTAGTTACATGGTTATTGGTTATTCATTTATATTTGATTTTTGTGGATGGGATTTAGATTATATCATGTGACTTGTGATAGTTTTACCACTGGTGAATTATTATTTATTATACAGCGTATGCCTGTATTATGGTTTTCATATATTGGAGTTGCCATATACATGCGACTGGCATGCTTACGTGTCCTAGTCCTACATATTTTGGGACTGGGGCATGACATATTTTTAGTGGTGGCCCATGCAGGTCAGAGCATATTGTCTCGGTTACGTTACTGTACCGCGCAAGCCTACAAATAGGATTAGAGTATAAGGATCTCATCCATGCTTGACTAAAATCTCATTCTTCCTTTCAACTATCCTATGTTTGGATAAACATATTTTTACGCCAAAAACCCTTTACCCTTGTTGGCGTAAAAGCCAAATGACTGTTGTTGGCATAAAAGCCAAATAACGATCTTGTTGGCGTAAAGGCCGAACTATGAAGAAGATTGCCTCCTTTACGCCACGATTATGACAACTGCTACCCACGTTCAATCTACGTATGACACGTATCCCTTTATAAGATCATGACATACAAGCCACGTAGGTAACTGCCCCTGCGTAAACTTGATGATTCCTGAATATTAGATAACCAGCGTAAAGTAGCCTGATTAGGCGTAAAATGTAAGGATAGGTGATGTGAGCGTATTTGTCACAGCTTTAACTTTTTCAGTCAAAGAACAAATCTCGTGCATTAAATGCAGATATATGCCTCAAACCCTGTGCAAGAAATAGCTTTTGGACGTGGTGGCTGAATTTTGACTTATCTTGAGCGTAAAAACTCATTTCGGACTTGAGCGTAAAAACTCATTTCGGACTTGAGCGTAAAAGCTCATTTCTATCAATGAAGAATATGCAGCGTATTCAGAAGACTCAATTTTCCTTCCTTTAAGTGGTGTATCAAATATGTCACTAAACGACAACCTGGGTCTTTGCGCAAAATCATCATCACAGTCGTCCTCTCGATCATCGTGCAGTACTTTTTGTCAGATGTCAAGTTCACTAATTTGACTGACAAATTCATCTGAGGAAATATAAAGAGTTCCTCGTACAACTTTACGCTGCAAAATATATAGCAGACTTTACGCAAGAGACTTTTTACGCAGACCTTACACAGGAAACCTTTACGTAGATTTTACGAAGACAGACTTTCGCTGTAACGTATTTCAGACCTTACGCGCAGATTTTACGTGCAGATCTTTTACGCGCCAAGCTTTTACGCGCAGACTTTACACAGACTTTTACGCGCAGGAAGTATAGCAGACTTGTACGTAGACAACTCTGAAGCTCTACTTTACGCTTCTCTGTTTTACGCTGATAATTCTAAAAATCTACTTTACGCCAAACTACCTTGAATCTCTGTTTTACACCAACAGTTGAACCTCTGTTTTACGCCAAACTACTTTGAACCTCTATTTTACGCCAAACTACTTTGAACCTCTACTTTACGCCAGATAGTTGAATCTCTACTTTACGCCAAATTATTTTTATCTCTGCTTTACGCAGACAGTCTCAACCCCCTACTTTATGACAGACAACTCTGAACCTCTACTTTACGCCACACAGCTCTGAATCTCTGTTTTACGCGGACAGTTCTAAAGCTTTGCTTTACGCTTCTCTGCTTTACGCGGACAACTCTGAAGTCTTACTTTACACCAAAACTTCCTTGAATCTTTGTTTTATGCTGACTACTTTGAATCTCTGTTTTACGCCAAATTTTCTTGAAACTCTGGTTTTACGCGGACAGCTTATCAACCTGTTTTACGCCAAACAACCTTGAAGCCCTGTTTATGCAGGGAGAGACTTCATGTATGATTGGAGATTTTGACTAAAAAATACGCAAACAATTCTCCAGCATAATTCATGCTTCTACATTCTATTTAATAGTTGCATCCTGCTTGATTCAAAATACGCGAAACTAAGAAACCACGTCGAAATGGTCGTTCGGTTATTTCGACGAACACGCGATGTGCGGTTCGGAAAACCTCCTGAAACGCACACCAAACCAACTCGGAATCGGCCCAAAATTTATCCACGGGTTCTAAACGATGTCTAGATCCTAGAAAAAATACTACCCCGTCGATTCTAGGCCCGTGGCGAAAATGCACACGCACTTAGAACCGGCGACGACGAAAACCCCAAAAATGCCCATTTCTCCGCGACACGACTTCATGTGTCCGAACGGAGACACGTGCTAACCCTCAAGACACCCGACAATATCTACCTAGATCCGTCTAACCTAGGGCATCACCCAAAATTGGGCCAATTTAGGATTTTACCCAAAATTGACACAAAATCTAGTGTTAAAGTCTCCAAACACAACCAAACTAGTTCCAACTTTCTCCCACGGGTAGCCCTAAGGTCTCTGAAGGTTCTAAACTACTAATTACACTATATTAGAGTAATTACAAGGGGAAAAAATCAGGGTTTACCTCTTAGGAGTTGGAATCCCAAGCCAAAGTCTCCAAAAAGCTCCAAATCCACCACAACTAGCTTCTAAGCTCCCAATCCAAGCTCCAACACCAAATCTAAGCTCTACCCACCTAGGTTAGGAAAAAATTTAGGGTTAGGGTTAACAAACATGAAGAATAAAAGAAGAAAGAGGAGAAATAGGGCACTTACTTGAAGTTGGGAGGAGGAAATAAGAAGAAAGAGTGGAGAGGAAGAAGAAGTAGTGAAGAAGAAGGAATGGGGGGCTGGGGCTGCTGCTACACGGGTCTGGGAAATGGGGGGGGGGGGGGGGGCACAAGCAAATAAAAGGTTTCCCTAATGTCCAAAATACCCAAAATGCCCTCTCCTAACTTGGTTTTGGGTTTCGGGTTCCAAAAGTACTCAAACTAACTCCAAATTTCTCCAACTAACCCACTAAAAATATAATAAATATTCTAAACCCAAAAATAGGTCTCACAAGGATGTGGGCTGGGTCGGACATGGGTCCACTAGGGTTTGACATGGGTCCAGGCTAGCCAAAATCCTAAAACAATCAATAAAAAATAATACAACCACTAATTAAATATAAATATAATTAAATATAAATAATACACAATTAACCAATTTAAAATAAAAAAATACCCGGCTTGGAAATGGGGTAGTGACAAGCCTATCCTCCTTAGAAAATTTTGTCCTCGAAATTTAAAGTCAATCGACTCCCTTTAGGTCAAACTCCCAACAATCACAGTCAAGAAATTCTACCTAAACAACATACAAGATCATGGTCCTACTGGTCATGTTATCACAGTCTCAATCAGGATCACCATACTATCTACAACAGCACAAAAGAAAAAATCTAACATCTACTAATGAAGCACACCACAAGGAATAGAAAAGGATAGGAAGAAGAACAAAGAGACAGACCTGCTAACCCGACACCCGTAGCATCGGCCTCCTCGACCGTCAATGCTTAAGCCCTGCCCTGCTGGGGTGTATCCCTCTGCTGGTGCGGGACATGATGCTATGCCACAGGTGGCCTAGCTCCAACTCTCTGACCCTGTGCTCCACCCAACGGAGGTGCAGTGGGGCAATCTCGCATCTGGTGAGCAGCGGATCCACAGAACAAATACACCTTCAGCCTCCTCCTACAAACATCCCAAGTGTGTCCTGCATTTCTGCAGTAGACACAAGTGGGCGCTCTCTGATCCTAACCCTACTACGCTGCCTTCTGCATATAGGGACGCTTAGCTGGTCCCGCACTACCACTCGCACTACCTGAATCATCCCTGCCTCTCTTGGACTTGAGCTCCAAGTCATCCTCTGCCCTCTGATCATCTCCTACTATCTGCTCGAAAGTCGCCTCGCGGTCGCTCCTTGTCACGACCCGCACCCGGTGTAAGGGTACTAGTCGGAAACAACGCCCAGCCTACGCCGCAGAATCGGCAGTAGAACGCTGTCTAGATAGTCTATCTAACAATATAATGAACCACCAATAATGATAGTATACTCAATCACAGAACTAAGATAGAATGAGCACGAAATCAGATAAGAATAGAATAGTCATCATACAACTCATGAGTTTAAAATAATACACCAATGAGTCTGAAGAGTAACAAAGTAAGCTGGAGACAAATCCAGTACAAAAGAATACTATCATACTATAAAGCTACACTCCAGGGTCAACTGTCTCAGTTGGGATAAGTCCCTCTTGAGCCATGGTCTCCGAATCTAAACCCACAACATCCTGGGGTCCATAATAGGTAGGGTACTCCTCAGTGTCATCTGGAAAAATATATTCAGTCAGGAAAGGAGCAGAGTACATCTCTAACAGCAGTTCTAATCCATGATAAAAACTATGTAACAGTAAATAGCTGTGGATAAACAAGATGCACAAAATAGATACAAGAGATATATAGACAATAAGTAAATACTGGAAAGAAATACAATAATGAACAATATGCCAATGAAACAATAATACTAATGACTAAGTGTGTGAGTACTAGCTTAACATGTGATCGGCTTGGGCAAGATACAATGCGGCCTGGCTAATCATACGTGCGGTGCATGATCAACACTATTCGCTTACCAATACTTTATTCAATAGGGATTTGATCACATATCTATACTAATACTCCCCACCCCCGACTGGTATAATAGATCCAACCACGGTATGCTATGGCACTAGATTTCCCAAGAAGAGAGCGACTCCTCCCAAAAATCGGTGTCTGTACATGTACAAGATAACCAATGAAACAATACTTGCACCATATACACCATATACCAAGGAATAATATCTCATGACGAGATCCGGATATACCAATCCGTGTAACCATAGTGTCAAGAGAAACATGTATATCTACACTAGATACAACGAACATAGAGGATATCATAAATGAGAAACCATCAGAGAATGTACTCGCCTGAAGTCCAAAGAACAGTCTCACAGATGTCTGACTCGGTACCTCGAAGACCTAGATATAGAATACCACATTAATACAAGGTCCCGGAAAGAGAACAAGTCAAACTAGTCAACTTCTAGGTCAATAAATAAATTCTAAGTCAAAAGTCAACTATGGTCAACTCTAAAGTCAACTAAAGTCAAACATGGTCAAACCAAGGTCAACCTCACAAGAAATCTATATAAATAATATAGAAATAAAATACAACAATTTAGGAATCAAAATTAGATTCCAATTGGTACCTACACAAAGTATACTAATAATACAATTAAATACTATTAGTTACAAAACACAATGCACATATTAATGTACGTATTTTACATGGCTAGAAGCACACATAAAAATACATTCATTAAATTAACAATTAAATATATAATAATTATAAATAATATAATTACACATTTAAACACATAAATATATTTTATAAAATATTTATGTATAATTTATGTTATTAACATAAGTACATATATATTTGCATGCAAGAAAGCTACATACATATATTTATACACCACATTAGAACACATAGAAATATCTATAGATCTATGCTACAATAAATACCATAATAAATACACTAAAATAATATATACTATATATATATATTTACTAATTATAAATAAAGAATTAAAAGCATAAATAATTAGATCTACACATAAACACACCAAATTGGAGAGTATCACACCGTATCCCACTAGATCTAGGATACGCATGTGACACGAGTCCAACACACAACCAATTGCACCCCGAAAGACACAAACATGTCACAAATAATATTTATGAATAAATCAAAGTGTCAAAAGTAGATCTATGTGTCCGTGTCAAAATACGACATGTTCAAAACCCCGTGTCGGAGGAAAAATCCCCAAAATGACACGTATCACCAAATAGTTGGGATACGAACCACATGTACCCAAATATGGACACGACACAAGCCCCAAATACATAAGCACATGCCCAATTGATCTATAGGATCAATTGACACACACAACAAAATGTAAATTCGGAATTCCAACAAAATTAACACAAAAAGCACCATAACTTTCTCCATGGGTCTCCTATGAACATAAAACAAAGTCCTATGGGTAGTACATACATATGGGTTGATTTTACATGATTAAATTTCAGATTTAGAAGCTATTTTAATGGGAAAAACTGAATTATACCTATTGGGAGATGGATTCCCAATGAAACCTCCAATTGAGATGAACTTGCTTCCAAATTGTAGATCCTTGCTTCTCTTTGTAGATCCTTGCTTCCTCCTTCTAGATCCTTACTTCTCAACTTTCTAATGATGAATTGGAAAGAATTTGGAATGAATTTGGTGGAGAATTGGAATGAGAATGGAAAGAATTTGGGAGTGGGGAATTCTAGATCTAGATTTGGAATGAGAGGAGAGAGAAATTTTCTCCCTCTTTTAATAGGCCGGCCTTGCCCCTCTCCCAAGCAATTATAAAATGTCCAATGTACCCCTTGGGGCCTCTCATGAAGAAATAATTAAGGAAGGAAGCTTCTAGTCTAATCACTTAATTAATTTAATCCATCTCCTTAACCATGGGCTTTCTAAATGGGTCAAGTCTAACTATTTAATTCATGTTGGTCCATGGGTCCAAACTAAACTAGTTGGGTCTACTAAAATAAGTCCAAAATAATTAAATAACATCCAACAACAATTAAATAATACAACAAAAATTATTTACCATGCACAATATTTATTTAAATAGAAAATTACTAAAATACCTTTTTTCCTAAAATATAATAGTGACAAGTCTACCCTCCTTAAAATAATTTCGTCCTCGAAATTTAAAGATGAAAACTACCCCCAGAAAAATCACAGAACAGAACTAAAGAATCACAATTAACTAATGAACAGAACATTACTAGAAAATAACATACCTCAAGGTACAAACAAATATGGATAACGCTCTCGCATGTCATCCTCTCTCTCCCAGGTAGACTCCCCCGGAGAGTGATGCCTCCATGCGACGCGTACCGAAGGAATAGTCTGGTTCCTCAGCACCTTCTCTCTCCGATCCAGAATCTCAACTGGCTGCTCTGGATAGCTAAGAGTAGGGCCTACATCTATCTCTGAGTGATCCAATACATGACTAGGATCTGCCACGTATCGTCTCAACTGCGACACATGAAACATGTTTTGCACTCCCTCCAATGCAGGTGGCAAGTCTAGTCTATAAGCAACTGCACCGACCCTCTCTAGAATAGTGAAAGGTCCGATGAATCGCGGACTAAGCTTTCTGCCTCCACCGAAGCAAATCGTGTCTCGTGTCGGAGAAATCCTCAGAAACACCAAACCACCCACCTAGAACAAAACACCATCTTAAGAACTTAATCTATAACAAACAAGAACAAGCACAAACAAAATCTAAACTATACCTCGAACTCCAAAGGTCTCCGATGGCTATCGGCCCAATGCCGCTGTCTGTCCTGCGTCACTCGAAGTCTGTCTCTGATCAACTGAACCTTCTCCGCTGCATCCACAACCATCTCTGGCCCAAGCAAAACTCTCTCTCCAACATCGTCCCAAGATAAAGGAGTACGACACCTCCGACCATATAGAGCTTCAAAAGGTGACATCTCTATACTGGCCTGGTAACTATTATTGTAAGCAAACTCTACCAAATGAAGATGGTCCTCCCAAGAACCCCCGAAATCTAGTACACAAGTGCGCAACATATCCTCGAGAGTCTGGATAGTCCTCTCTCACTGTCCATCTGTCTGGGGATGATATGCAGTACTGAACTTGAGCTGAGTGCCCAAACTCTCCTGCAAACTCCTCCAGAAATGAGAAGTGAAACGACTATCCCGATCTGAGACTATGCTGACGGGAACTCCATGTATCCTAACGATCTGCCTCACATACATCTCTGCCAGCTTCTCCGTAGACAAACCCACCTTGAAAGGCAAAAAGTGGGCCGACTTGGTCAACCTATCAACAATGACCCAAATCGCGTCTTTCCCTCCTGGAGATCGTGGAAGTCCGGACACAAAATCCATAGTAATGTGTTCCCACTTCCACTCTGGAATGGGTAATGGCTTAAGTAACCCTCCTGGCCTCTGCCTCTCGGCTTTCACCTGCTGGCACACTAAGCATCTGGATACAAACTGTGCCACTTCCCTCTTCATACTATACCACCACACACTCTCTCGCATATCCCGATACATCTTGTTAGCACCTGGATGTATGGAATATTGAGAGCGATGCGCTTCCTGCAACACCTCCTCTCACAACTCCCCACTAGGCACACACAATCTAACTCCATGCCTCAAAGATCCATCCTCTGTAATAGTAAAATTATCCTCCAATCCTGCTCTCACCTGAGCTCTGATACTCCTCAAAGATACATCATCATACTGTGCTGCCTTAATCATGTCTATCAAATCTGAGTGTATCTGCAATCCCCACATCTGCATAGCACCACCAGGAACAATCACCTCAATGCCCAAGCTCTCCAAGTCCTCCAACAAATATCGATCCTGCGTCAAGAACATAGCTATCGGATACCTGCTCAAAGCATCGGCAACTATATTGGCTTTCCCAGGATGATATTGCAAAGAGATATCAAAATCCTTCATCAGTTCCAACCACCGACGCTGCCTCATGTTCAACTCCTTCTGCGTGAAAACGTACTTCAAGCTTTTGTGGTCTGTGAAGATCTCCACACGCTCTCCGTACAAATAATGTTTCCACAACTTCAGGGCGAATATGACAGCTGCCAACTCCAAATCATGGGTAGGATAGTTCTTTTTATGAGGACGCAATTGCCTGGATGCATAGGCAATCACTTTCCCATGCTGCTGAAGACCACAACCTAAACCCTTTCCCGATGCATCACTATAAATAGTGAAACCTTCGGACCCTGATGGCAACGTCAAAATAGGAGCAGACGTCAACCTCTTCTTCAACTCTTCAAAAGCAACCTGGCAATCCTCCGTCCAAACAAACTCCACATCCTTCCTTGTGAGTCTGGTCATCGGCTCGGCAATCCTCGAAAAATCTTGCACAAACTTCCTGTAATAGCCTGCCAATCCCAAGAAACTCCTGATCTCTGCTACCGAACTCGGAGTCTTCCAAGATTCCACTGCTGAAATCTTCTTCGGATCCACTGAAATACCATCACCAGTCACAACATGCCCCAAGAATTCTACCTTGTCCAAGAAAAACTCACATTTGGACAACTTCCCATACAACTTCTCCTTCCTCAGCACATCCAACATAATCCTCAAATGCTCCTCATGCTCCTCCGGTGTCCTCGAGTATATGAGTATGTCGTCGATGAACACCACCACGAACTTGTCAAGATACTGGTGGAACACCTTGTTCATCAAGTTCATAAATACCGCTGGTGCATTAGTCAAACCAAACGACATCACCATAAACTCGTACTGACCATACCGAGTTCTAAAAGCAGTCTTCGGTATGTTCTCCGGCTTCACCTTCACCTGATGGTAGCCTGATCTCAAATCTATCTTAGAAAATACCTTCGCACCACTCAACTGATCAAACAGATCATCAATCCGTGGCAAAGGATACTTATTCTTGATAGTGAGATTATTCAAAGCCCTATAATCAATGCACATACGCACCGATCCATCCTTCTTCAGTACAAACAATACCGGAGCTCCCCATGGTGAAGAACTCGATCTGATAAACCCCTTATCCTACAATTCGTCCACCTGCTTCTTCAACTCGACCAGCTCGCTGTTGTTTACTCTATAGACATGCTGCGAAATTGGTTCTGCACCTGGCACCAAGTCTATAAAAAATTCAACATCTCGATCTGGTGGCAATCTTGGCAATTCCTCAGGAAACACATCCAAGAATTCTGCTATCAACGGATGCGGCAACTCCTTGTCTTCCACCATAGCTCCACAAATAATGCCTTCTCCCTGCTCCGCAGTTCCTCTAGCAAACTCGAACTCTGGCTCTCCTGGCGAACCAAACAAAAATCTACCTCCTCTACAGTCTATGCTAGCACAGTGCCTACTCAACCAATCCATCCCAAGTACAATGTCGTAGCTCGGAAGTGGCATTACAAGTAGACACGCACTCAACTCCCGGCCTCCCAGAGTAACTCTCCGATCTTTGCAAATATCACTAACCAGGATAATACCTCCCCCGATCATGATCTTGCAAGTCCTAAGCAAAGACTCAGCTACCAAACCATGCTTCAGAGCAAAAGAAACAGATACAAAACTATGGGAAGCACCACTATCAAACAAAGCTAAAGCTGGAATGGAATCAAGAAGAATAGAACCTGCGATGACATCTCCGGTGGGTTCCTCCTCTTCGACGGTCATAGCAAACGCTCGTCCCTGTCGAGCACCTCCCTGCTGTTGATGCTGGACAAAATGCTGCTGCTGTGTCGGAAGCGGTCCCCTCGGCTGTGCTGCAGGTGGTCTCGTCTGTGTCCTCGGAGCTGGAGCTGCTCCCTGAACTGCACGACGAGGACACTCCCTTGATTGATGCCCTTCAGTACCACAATACAAACAAACTCCTAACCTCCTTCTGCAAACTTCCCAGATGTGGCCGGGCTTCTTGTAGAAGTTGCATGGAGCTTGTTGTATCTGTCTCTGCTGCTAAGGTGCCTGGTGAAAAGGCACTCTAGCTGGAGTCTGGTTCTGCTGTGGCTGCTGGAAAGGTCTGGACTGGAAATGAGAACGTTTGGCAGATACTGCACTGCCGTTGGCCCCCAGAAAAGAATCACGGTCTCTCTTGGTCTTCAAACCCAGATCCCGCTCAACCTTGCGTGCCTCCGCAAGTATCTCCGAGTATGTCTCATAAAAAGACTGAATGAGGATCAATATGGCACAAGATGTAAGATATCAAGGAAAGGACAATTTAAGGGATCAAGTATCAATGTCAAAGGAGAATAGTTGAATCAAAAGAATTTTACTAGATGTGATTGAGTATCTCAGCCTATATCCTATATCCTATCGCAGGCTCGCAGTAGTACAACTAAATTGTCGCACTACCACGACATCACATACTTGTGAAGCTAGACCTACATGGGCCACCACCAAAAACGTGTCACGACCCGCACCCGGTGTAAGGGTACTAGTCGGAAACAACGCCCAGCCTACGCTGCAGAATCGGCGGTAGAACGCTGTCTAGATAGTCTATCTAACAATATAATGAACCACCAATAATGATAGTATACTCAATCACAGAACTAAGATAGAATGAGCACGAAATCAGATAAGAATAGAATAGTCATCATACAACTCATGAGTTTAAAATAATACACCAATGAGTCTGAAGAGTAACAAAGTAAGATGGAGACAAATCCAGTACAAAAGAATACTATCATACTACAAAGCTACACTCTAGGGTCAACTGTCTCAGTTGGGATAAGTCCCTCTTGAGCCAGGGTCTCCGAATCTAAACCCACAACATCCTGGGGTCCATAATAGGTAGGGTACTCCTCAGTGTCATCTGGAAAAATATATTCAGTCAGGAAAGGAGCAGAGTACATCTCTAACAGCAGTTCTAATCCATGATAAAAACTATGTAACAGTAAATAGCTGTGGATAAACAAGATGCACAAAATAGATACAAGAGATATATAGACAATAAGTAAATACTGGAAAGAAATACAATAATGAACAATATGCCAATGAAACAATAATACTAATGACTAAGTGTGTGAGTACTATCTTAACATGTGATCGGCTTGGGCAAGATACAATGCGGCCTGGCTAATCATACGTGCGGTGCATGATCAACACTATTAACTTACCAATACTTTATTCAATAGGGATTTGATCACATATCTATACTAATACTCCCCACCCCCGACTGGTATAATAGATCCAACCACGGTATGCTATGGCACTAGATTTCCCAAGAAGAGAGCGACTCCTCCCGAAAATAGGTGTCTGTACATGTACAAGATAACCAATGAAACAATACTTGCACCATATACACCATATACCAAGGAATAACATCTCATGACGAGATCCGGATATACCAATCCGTGTAACCATAGTGTCAAGAGAAACATGTATATCTACACTAGATACAACGAACATAGAGGATATCATAAATGAGAAACTATCAGAGAATGTACTCGCCTGAAGTCCAAAGAACAGTCTCACAGATGTCTGACTCGGTACCTCGAAGACCTAGATATAGAATACCACATTAATACAAGGTCCCGGAAAGAGAACAAGTCAAACTAGTCAACTTCTAGGTCAATAAATAAATTCTAAGTCAAAAGTCAACTATGGTCAACTCTAAAGTCAACTAAAGTCAAACATGGTCAAACCAAGGTCAACCTCACAAGAAATCTATATAAATAATATAGAAATAAAATACAACAATTTAGGAATCAAAATTAGATTCCAATTGGTACCTACATAAAGTATACTAATAATACAATTAAATACTATTAGTTACAAAACACAATGCACATATTAATGTACGTATTTTACATGGCTAGAAGCACACATAAAAATACATTCATTAAATTAACAATTAAATATATAATAATTATAAATAATATAATTACACATTTAAACACATAAATATATTTTATAAAATATTTATGTATAATTTATGTTATTAACATAAGTACATATATATTTGCATGCAAGAAAGCTACATACATATATTTATACACCACATTAGAACACATAGAAATATCTATAGATCTATGCTACAATAAATACCATAATAAATACACTAAAATAATATATAATATCTATATATATTTACTAATTATAAATGAAGAATTTAAAGCATAAATAATTAGATCTACACATAAACACACCAAATTGGAGAGTATCACACCGTATCCCACTAGATCTAGGATACGCATGTGACACGAGTCCAACACACAACCAATTGCACCCCGAAAGACACAAACATGTCACAAATAATATTTATAAATAAATTAAAGTGTCAAAAGTAGATCTATGTGTCCGTGTCAAAATACGACATGTTCAAAACCCCGTGTCGGAGGGAAAACCCCTAAAATGACACGTATCACCAAATAGTTGGGATACGAACCACATGTACCCAAATATGGACACGACACAAGCCCCAAATACATAAGCACATGTCCAATTGATCTATAGGATCAATTGACACACACAACAAAATATAAATTCGGAATTCCAACAAAATTAACACAAAAAGCACCATAACTTTCTCCATGGGTCTCCTATGAACATAAAACAAAGTCCTATGGGTAGTACATACATATGGGTTGATTTTACATGATTAAATCTCAGATTTAGAAGCTATTTTAATGGGAAAAACTGAATTATACCTATTGGGAGATGGATTCCCAATGAAACCTCCAATTGAGATGAACTTGCTTCCAAATTGTAGATCCTTGCTCCTCTTTGTAGATCCTTGCTTCCTCCTTCTAGATCCTTGCTTCTCAACTTTCTAATGGTGAATTGGAAAGAATTTGGAATGAATTTGGTGGAGAATTGGAATGGGAATAGAAAGAATTTGGGAGTGGGGAATTCTAGATCTAGATTTGGAATGAGAGGAGAGAAAAATTTCCCCCCTCTTTTAATAGGCCGGCCATGCCCCTCTCGCAAGCAATTGTAAAATGTCCAATGTACCCCTTGGGGCCTCTCATGAAGAAATAATTAAGGAAGGAAGCTTCTAGTCTAATCACTTAATTAATTTAATCCATCTCCTTAACCATGGGCTTTCTAAATGGGCCAAGTCTAACTATTTAATTCATGTTGGTCCATGGGTCCAAACTAGACTAGTTGGGTCTACTAAAATAAGTCCAAAATAATTAAATAACATCCAACAATAATTAAATAATACAACAAAAATTATTTACCATGCACAATATTTATTTAAATAGAAAATTACTAAAATACCCTTTTTCCTAAAATGTGATAGTGACACTCCTAGTCAAAGACTTGACCGCCATGACCAAGCCCTTGCGAAACTTTCTCGCCTTGGCTGCCTCACTCAAGCCCTCCACGAATCTGCCCAGACGGCAGAACTCCGCTGCGTACTCGTCCACCATCATGCTCCCTTGGACGAGTGCCTCGAACTGGCTCTCCAAAGCACTGAGCGCCACATCTGAGAAAAACTTCTCCTTAAAAAGCCTCTTGAAAGCCTCCCAAGTAAGTCCTAGTGCCGCAATCCTCGTATCAGTACGATACCACGTCAAAGCGAGGTCGAACATCTGACTGCCTGCTGCCTCTATCTGCATGCTGTCTGGAATCTGTGCCAGCCTAAAAATTCCCTCTATCTGCTCTATCCAGTCATCCGCGTACATGATTTTCTCTGTACCCAGGAACTCCTTGGGCCGCATCCTTTGGAAGTCAATGATGCTGCCCGGCCTCGGATGTTGTGCCCGATCTGCCTGTGGCTGAATCTGTGCCACTCTGTCCACTACCGTCATGGCCACCTGGTGGGCGTTCTCAATGCCCAGTCTCATCACATTCACTTGATGGTGTTGCGCGTCCATTATCTCCCTGAAGAACGCAAACAACTGTGCGGCATCTACTGGTGCAGGAAGTGGTGGAGGAACCACCGGAATGACTGGGGTAGTCCTCGGATCGACAGGTGAAGGAGGATCCCCGAGAGAAGTAGATGCTCCCTCAACCGCTGGAGTGGTGAGTGGAGCGGTAGCAGCTGTCTGAATACGAGCTGGACGAGAGGTAGCAGACCTCTCAGTAGCAAATACTGGAACGGTATGACGAGATCGTGTCTTCGGAGACATCCTGAACACAGATCAAAAGAAGTCAATACGGCGCAAGATACGATATCATCAAAGAAGGACAGTAATATTTCAAAAGAAGCAAATTCAGAATAATTAGATTGGAATTGTTCCTAGTCGTGATTGAGTACACTCTCATCCTAGATCCTATATCCTAGAGCAGGCTCGCAGCAGTACAACTAAATTATTGTACCACCTACATGGGGCCGCAACCAAAAATGTGTCACGACCCGCACCCAAAAAATCGGGTATTAGTCGTGGGTACGTCCAGCCTATGCCGCAGCAACGGCGATAGAACGCTGTCTAGGTCAACTATCTAGATAACAATCTCACGCAATTAATATATAAACATGTCAAGATCTCAACTCCAAACGGAGGAGCAATATCATAACGATATTCACAATGTACTCAATCACGAATCTAAGCACGATAAGATAACAAGAAGTCTAACAACTATAAAGTCTAACCAACAACAACTACTACAACAACCACAACATCAATAATAATAATACAACATCCAAAATCATATACAATACAAGGTCTCAAACTAAAACCGGAGACAAATCCGGTGCTAAAAGCTAATAAAATAATAACAAGGTCCTGGTGATCCCGGCTACCAACCCAGAAATTACTCCTAAACTAGAGGGTCCCTGTCTGCACCATCGACAGGCTCAGGTCCATAAAACGTTGGACACCACTCCTCCGGATACTCTGAAAAAAATATGTCCAGTCAGGACTGGAGCAAGTACATCTCTAACAGCAGTTCCATTTAAATGATAAAAACTATAAAGCAGTTATAGCAAGTAGCAAGGTAAAGGAAATAAAGTATGAACAAGAAATATACATATCACTGGTGCATAAAAATAAAGATGCATGGATATCAGAAACAAGATAGTAATAACTGTAAGATGCAAGAATCTAAACTAAGAGTAAGTCCGTGCACATGAACGTGTAGTGAGTCCAGCATGAAATACATGTAGTGAGTCAAGTCCAGAAATATGTAAGTGAGACCAGCAAGAAATACAAGAGAGTCCAGACTATAAAGAATGAACTCGGTGCTTTGAAATACTTGTTTCGACATGTAAATGGCTAGGGGTAAGTACGACTCACCGCGTACTGGGTGTGCGGCTGCTATCATTCCAGATTAGACCAGAGGGAGTGATTCCTGATGATTCCAAATGGGAATATTTACATGTCTACTCGAGTATTTTCCCGCCCCAACTAGTATAAGTGAATCCAAGACCCGACACGTAAATCAAGTATGAGTCCAGCCTGAAACATGAGTGATGCCTGTAGTGATGCCTGTAGGTGATGCCAGTAGTGATTCCAGAATAGAGGCCAGAAACATGAAATATACGTGTCACAAGTAAATGAATCCAGAAATACCAGTCTGTGTCCCGTGTTGTGCCAGAAAAATTAGATGATACTATACTAGAAGCTGAATCATAATAATCATCAGACAATAAAAACTATCAGAGAATGTACTCGCCTGACGTCCTGAGCAACTGACGATCCGAACTGGTGTCGCAAGGACCTATTACGAAAAGCAAGATTAAATAGGTTTCTAATGAGTTAAACAGATATAAAATAACTAAAAATAGGCTTCTAGGGTCGTTCTAGGTCAAACGGGTCAAACCGGTAAAATCTGGATCAAAAAGTCAACTCTGGGTCCAAAAAGTCAACTCTAGGTCAAAACTAGGTCAAAAGTTGACTTTGGCGGTCAATCGAGCCAACTATGGTCAACTCTAGGTCAAACTAGGATGCCCCTAAAATTCTAGGTCAAAACTAGGTCATTAAGCTAATAAACCCTCAAACTCGCCTCCTTGAGATACTAGGATACCCTCGGTATCCGATACCTCACCTTACGCTATACGTCCCGCCTATACCCGCTAAAACCTATGCTAGCATGCGTAAATATATACACATATACATAAAAACCTATCTCTAAACTCAAACCTAGGCAATTGCTCAAAAACCCCGCTCGAAATCCAATACCTTGGATATCTCAAGGTATTGAGATACCTTGGTATCTCAAGGTATTGAGATACCCTCCAATACCTCACTAACTACCCCTCTAGTTAGCTATTTATGCATAAACATATATACCTAGCTAATAATATAAGCTAGAAAATGTAACCTCCGTATCTGAAATTCTAGTTTAAATGTTATTTTTAGGTTAATTTGGGGCTAGTGAAATTTTTCATAATTTTTAGTTAATTAAAAACTAGTAACACTAATTTTCTAGGACTTTCAAGAATTTATTTTAGGTTTAAACTTAATTAAAAATATTCTAAAATTTTATTTTAGGTTCTAAATAGTCAAATATATTTTCTAGAATTTTTTGAGAATTTTTCGAGTATTTTTAGTATTTATTGGGAGTAATTAGGCTAATAACTAATTTTTAGGACTTGTAGAATTTATTGTGCAATCTCAGGAATATAGAATAGACCCACATTATTTTTTAGGGTTTATAATATTATTATATATTTTCTAGAATTATTTCAGAATGTTTGGAATAATTTTAGTATTTATTTTTAGTTAAATGGGTAAAACTAATGTTTAGAGCTTCTCCTAATTATAGTAGAAAACCTATGAATATAAAATTGTCTCAAGTATTTTTCTAGGGTTTCTGGATTCAAAATATATTTTCTGTAATTTTTTCAGATTTTTACGATTAATTTTAATATTTATTTGGAGTTATTTAGATTTAAAATAACTTAAATAATGTTTTGATAAAGGCAAATCAAAAATAAATAATATAACCAAAAACCATCCAATCAAATCATGACATGTGTCAGCCTATAGATATCCATTCAGCTGCAGGTACATCTATCTATATATATAATATAATAACCCTAATTATCCCATTATTTTAGAGAGAGAGATTTTGGAGAATTGCAATCTAGGGTTCCTTCATCTTCCACAAGCCATTGCGCATAGCTCCGGACTCCAAACGAGATCTGGTTTCTTGCGTTAGAAAGATATTGAGGTTAGATTTCTGATTATATAAACTTTTTTACGAAATTATGAGTATTAAATTCTAGAAAATTCATAGAATACAGCATGTCCGAAAATAGACGTGTTTTAATTTTTTCACGATTTTGGGAGAACCAGGAATCAGAATCACGAACCATTTAAAGTTTTGGAAAGATAATCTCGAGATCATTGACATATGTTTTTCCCAGAATTTAATTCAAAGTATTTTTATACTGTTAATTCTGTAGAACTTCTAGGTTAGAATTTAATCATCGGTGCACGATACGAAACTTGTATGTGCCATAATTCCCAAACGAATTTGAATTTGGATGAGCCGTAAATTCCAGCATATTTTTGATGCTGAAATCTACAGGAAATCATGCATGAAAGTCGAGTTTGTGTCGGTTGACTTTTTTGTCAACAGATTGCCTCGATTTGTGTGCCACGAGTCTCGAGTTGATAAAATTCAGTTCCTTTGGACAAAATTTAGGAATTAACCTAAAAATCAGAATAATAAGATTAAAATAGGATTTTAGAGTAATTATTCCAGAATTAAAAAAATAAAATAAATTATCTTTTGACATGGTAGATTTGTAATACATAGGCTATTTGGACTGTGACTTGGACTCTGATTCATACCAGCAGCAGGACCCCAGGCGAGTACATTCTCTGATAATTTCCGTTATTTGATAATTTTTATAATTCTAGTATTTAGAAATGTTATATCTGACTCTTGATACTGTGCTACACGGACTAGTATATAGATTGGATCTTTAGTCATGAGATGTTACATTGGTTATCGTATTGATATTGTACACGACATTGATATTATACATTGATATTAGATATTGTACATGATATATTGGACATTGATCGTGTATCGTGACGTGTCATGATTGGATCCACAGTACTAGTTGGGGGCGGGAAAATTGCTAGTGAGAGATGTGATCAAAATACCTATCGTACAAGTGTAGACATTGAACAGTGTTAATCATACACCTCACGTATGATTAGCCAGGCCATGTAGTCATCGAACAAGTTCCCAAGTCGATCATATTTCGAAACTACGATTTCAAATACTTAGAATAGTTACAGTTCTCTATTTTTAGTTCATATACTACATCACCCGTATATGATATTGTACCTCGTTCTCTTCATTTCATATATGCACTGACTGTACCATATTGTCTGTCTCTTTATTTTGCCATTGCATTTATTCATTGTCTTCTCTCAGTATATAGTATAATCTATTTATTGTTTTATAGTCCTTATCAATTAATTGGAACTTTTATTTGAGATGTACTTTGCTCCATCCTGACTGGAAATATTTTTCCAGACTGCGCCTTAGAGGACTGGTGTCCGATATTTTATGGACCACAAGGAGAGTAGCTGCTGACTTGGACTTGGTAGCACAGGTGTGATTCCCGGGAGGTCTAGTCGGGATCACTAGTTATTTAGTTAGTTTTTAGCAATTTTTGGTACCGGATTTGTCTCCGGCATATTTAGTTGAGACTTGGATATTATTGTTGAGTTAGATTATTTCTATTCTAGACTTGAGTTGCATTTTGATTTAATTATTTCTTTGATATCTTATTGTGCTTTAGTTTATGTGATTGAATATATTCCGTATTATATGGTGATATCTGTGTATCCTTATGGAGTTGGATGCGTGTGAGAATGATTAGATAGTATTGTGACCTAGACAGCGTTCTACCGCCGATACTGCGGCGTAGGCTGGACGTACCCACGCTCTCGTGCCCCTATACCGGGTGCGGGTCGTGACACATTTTTAGTGGCAGCCCACGCAGGTCAGACTTCGCAATTAGAGCGATGTCGTGGTAGTACAACAACTTAGTTGTACTAATGCGTGCCTGCGATAGGATCTAGGATATAGCATATTAGGATGAGAGCGAATATCCAATCACAATTTGGAATATTTCTAATCTATTATCTTGTTATCCTTATTTTCCTTATGTTCCTTTTCGCCTATTTGGTTGATTGATTGATTCCTTAGTACCGTAGTTTGTATTCATAATTTTTTTGTTAGAATATAGTTAATAGTTCACCCTGACAGAGACTGCAATACCATGACAAAAGTGACCATAACCGTACATGTTTTTCTTAGATTGCATGTTGTATGATTGTAGGTAGAATTCTCTTAGACTTTGATTGTTGAGGATTTAACTGTAGTAAAGATTAACGAAGAGGTTATGACTTGACAAAGAGAGACAAGGTGCCTTAAATTTCGAGAAGAAATATTAAATTAAATAAAGAGTTGGAAATTTAATATGGCAAAATTGACGATTTTGTTAAATCATTAATTTTTATGAAGATTATGAAATGATTGAATTTATCATTGAATTTTGAGGAATTTAAGAAGGTTATCAATATATTTATTGGACTGTAAGTTATGAACTTATATTTTGAATATTGTATTGGAGGTTTCATAAGTATTACATCGTTGAGTATTATGTGAAAAAAATTGAGGAATAAGAATACAAATGGATTAGTGTTGAATTCAAATTTTGGGTTGAGATTCAATTTTATAATATGCATTGATTGGATTTAAATTAGAGGAGTACGATCATTAATGGATTAGTGTTTAAATTCAATTTTTGGTATGCGATTTTTAAATTTTATAAATATGCATTGATTGGATTTTAATTAGAGGATTGAATATTAAATTCTTGTATTCGTTATTAAATTAAAATTTTGGAGGAGATTGTGATAAGAATATAATTTGATTTTATATTTGAAGATTTTTAGGGATATGATATTTATAGAATTTTGAGAAATTTTGTGAAATAACAATGTGGATTTACTTCATGATTATTTGGTGTGCTGAATTTAATTTTGATGGTAATAAATAAATAAATAAAATAATTGAGGATTTTAAATTTTGAGGACGAAATTTTTTAAGGTGGGTAGACTTGTAACCTCCGTATCCTGAAATTCTAGTTTAAATATTATTTTTAGGTTAATTTGGGGCTAGTAAAATTTTTCATAATTTTTAGTTAATTAAAAACTAGTAACACTAATTTTTTAGGACTTTTAAGAATTTATTTTAGGTTCAAATTTAATTAAAAATATTCCAAAATTTTATTTTAGGTTCTAAATAGTCAAATATATTTTCTAGAATTTTTTGGGAATTTTTCGAGTATTTTTAGTATTTATTGGGAATAATTAGGCTAATAACTAATTTTTAGGACTTGTAGAATTTATTGTGCAATCCCAGGAATATAGAATGGACCCATATTATTTTTTAGGATTTATAATATTATTATATATTTTCTGAAATTATTTCAGAATGTTTGGAATAATTTTAGTATTTATTTTTAGTTATATGGGTAAAACTAATGTTTAGAGCTTCTCCTAATTATAGTAGAAAACCTATGAATATAAAATTATTCCAAGTATTTTTTTAGGGTTTCTGGATTCAAAATATATTTTCTGTAATTTTTTCAGATTTTTATGATTAATTTTAATATTTATTTGGAGTTATTTAGATTTAAAATAACTTAAATAATGTTTTGATAAAGGCAAATAAAAAATAAATAATATAACCAAAACCATCCAATCAAATCATGACACGTGTCAGCCTATAGATATCCATTCAGCCGTAGGTACATCTATATATATATATAATATAATAACCCTAATTATCCCATTATTTTAGAGAGAGAGATTTTGGAGAATTGCAGGGTTCCTTCATCTTCCACAAGCCATTGCGCATAGCTCCGGACTCCAAACGAGGCCTAGTTTCTTGCGTTAGAAAGATATTGAGGTTAGCTTTGTGATTATATAAATTGTTTTATGAAATTATGAGTATTAAATTCTAAAAAATTCGTAGAATACAACATATCCGAAAATAGACGTATTTTGATGTTTTCGCGATTCCGGGAGAACCAGGAATCAGAATCATGAACCGTTTAAAGTTTCGAAAATATAATCTCGAGATCATTGAAATATATTTTTCCCAGAATTTAATTCGAAGTATTTTTATACTGTTAATTCTGTAGAACTTCTAGGTTAGAATTTAACTATCGGTGCACGATACGAAACTTGTATGTGCCATAATTTCCAAACGAATATGAATTCGGATGAGCCGTAAATTCTAGCATATTTTTGACGCTAAAATCTACAGAAAATCATACATGAAAGTCGAGTTTGTGTCGGTTGACTTTTTAGTCAACAGATCGTCTCGATTTGCGTGCCACGAGTCTCGAGTTGATAAAATTTAGTTCCTTTGGACAAAATTTAGCAATTAACCTAAAAATCAGAATAATAAGATTAAAATAGGATTTTAGAGTAATTATTCCAGAATTAAAAAAATTAAAATAAATTATCTTTTGACATGGTAGATTTGTAATACATAGGCTATTTGGACTGTGACTTGGACTCTGATTCATACCAGCAACAGGACCCCAGGCGAGTACATTCTCTGATAATTTTCGTTATTTGATAATTTCTATAATTCTAGTATTTAGAAATGTTATATCTGACTCTTGACACTGTGCTACACGGACTAGTATATAGATTGGATCTTTAGTCATGAGATGTTACATTGGTTATCGTATTGATATTGTACACGATATTGACATTAGACATTGTACATGATATATTGGACATTGATCGTGTATCGTAACGTGTCATGATTGGATCCACAGTACTAGTTGGGGGCGAGGAAATTGCTAGTGAGAGATGTGATCAAAATACCTATCGTATAAGTGTAGACATTGAACAGTGTTAATCATACACCTCACGTATGATTAGCCAGGCCATGTAGTCATCGAACAAGTTTCCAAGCCGATCATATTTCGAAACTACGATTTCAAACACTTAGAATAGTTACAGTTCTCTATTTTTAGTTCATATACTACATCACCCGTATATGATATTGTACCTCGTTCTCTTTATTTCATATATGCACTGACTGTACCATATTGTCGGTCTCTTTATTTTGCCATTACATTTATTCATTGTCTTCTCTCAGTATATAGTATCATCTATTTATTGTTTTATAGTCCTTATCAATTAATTGGAACTGTTATTTGAGATGTACTTTGCTCCATCCTGACTGAAAATATTTTTCCAGACTGCGCCTTAGAGGACTGGTGTCCGATATTTTATGGACCACAAGGAGAGTAGCTGTTGACTTGGACTTGGTAGCACAGGTGTGATTCCCGGGAGGTCTAGTCGGGATCACTAGTTATTTAGTTAGTTTTTAGCAGTTTTTGGTACCGGATTTGTCTCCGGCATATTTAGTTGAGACTTGGATATTATTGTTGAGTTATACTAATTCTATTCTAGACTTGAGTTGCATTTTGATTTAATTATTTCTTTGATATCTTATCGTGCTTTAGTTTATGTGATTGAATATATTCTGTATTATATGGTGATATCTGTGTATCCTTATGGAGTTGGATGCGTGTGAGAATGATTAGATAGTATTGTGACCTAGACAGCGTTCTACCGCCGATGCTGCGGCGTAGGCTGGACGTACCCACGCTCTCGTGCCCCTATACCGGGTGCGGGTCATGACAGAAAATATATATATAATACATATAAGTATCTACATAACTATATGTATCTATATTCACACATACACATATACACATATACCTATATAAATACCCAACTCACATATATATATCTATATCTAGAACTAGTTATATCTAAACTTCCTATCTAACTATATGTATATATATATATATACATATAGATAGATAACTACCTATCTATCTATCTATCTATCTATCTATCTATCTATCTATCTATCTATCTATCTATCTAATATCTATATATTATCTATCAATCTATCTATCTAGCTATCCATCTATTTATCTAACTATCTATCTATCTATCTATCTATCTATCTATAATATCTATCTATCTATCTATCTATCTATCTATCTATCTATCTTATTTATCTATCTAGGTATATCTATTTATATATCTAGTTATCTATCTATCTATCTATATATTTAACTATCTATCTAACTATCTAGTTGTAAAACCCCCTTCCTAGAAAATCGTATATACTTTTTTTTATTAATTATTAATTAAAATTGTAGTAATTAGGTCTAAATAGGTGAAATAGATTTTTAATAATTTTTATGTTAGGTGTTCGGGCACTTAGAGGACTTGTGGGACCATCAGGAATTTTTAGGAATTTATTCCATGTAGAAGACCCCTTGAGCTGTTGCTAGCCTAACGATGTGCAATACCCTAATCTATAAATTTTTCTTATGTGTGAATATATATATGTATATATATATATACAAATATATATATGTATATATATATATTTAAAGAAAGAAAGCAAGTATTAATAAGAAATTAACTAAGTATAATAATATAATAATAATAATATAATAATAAGAGTAATCATACTACTTAGTACTTAGGAATCCTTATAGCAATTTCAATTCCCTTAAAGCAAGCAAATTCGTGGAATTTGTTGCTGTGTAACCCGCCACTTCCTCTTCAGCCTACTTGCGGACCCGCTAGCAACTTGATACTTGATACCTTCAGCGGCTTCACCCCGCGGACCGTCCATCCTATTCTCTCTCTCGCTTAATATATAATATATATATATAGTTAGCTCTCATAAAACCCTAACCTAATTTTCAGACCTCCTCTTTCCATCTAGAGCCGTCACCGCAGCCAGAGAAGCCTCCCCAAGCCATCCAACCATCCCGTCGACACCGACCTCGCGAACTGCAGTTTTCCACTCGAGGCACCTTCGCTCTGGCGTAATTTCCCGTCGACTCGCTCATCCAAACGCTGTTCCGTTTTCATAGGTATGATCTCCCCTTAACCCTCTTCCATACTTGTTTTATAGTCAACCTCAGAAAACGTGTGCCCCTAGCTGAAAAACAGCGTCCAAGTTGGCCCGGACTCACCCAATTCTGAAATCGCAGAAACTTGCGATGACCACCCATATTGTCGAGTTCGTATCTCCCACCACAGAGATCCAAATTCGATGATTCTTTTTGATACCTATAGATTGCATGACCTAGTTTATTTTCTGTATAATAACCTTGTGCTATTAGTTGCTGTGGACAAAATTATATTCGTCACAAAACTGCGCGCACCCACTTTTTCTAGATTTCCAAAAGTTGGAGATCGGAGCGCGCCCTGCCAAACGGGACCGCCCCGCCGTGTGCCAAGTGTACCGAATGGTGCACGCAGCATAATCAGACACGTGAAAATTTGTGGAGACTGATTCGGACGCGTGAGCGCGCCGGAATCAGGCCGTATCCGCGGACACATTTCGTGTTGTGGAACTTGTGCGTATTTTATGCACGCTTGTCAGATTGCGACGAAACTTGTGCCACTGGACTCGTGGTAACGCGCTGGTCCTGTGACCCAATTTTCACGCATTTCTGAGACGGTTGACCAGATCGCCAATTGGCGGGCCCCATAGTTGACTTTTTGGACCAAATTTTGTTCGGCTCCTCGGAATCCAAATTTGGACATACCGTTGGGTTCGTATTGACATCTAGAGTTGTTTGACCCATAGTTTGTCCCATTTAGAGACTGTTACCCTCGGCACGCTTTTCGGTGCAAAGTGGGCCACACGTGGACCCCACTTTTGTCCGAAATTACGGTTTTGCCCCTGTGTCCAAATTGGACGAAAGGGAAGTGCTTTCTAGCTATTTTGCTTATTTTGGGAATGTTGGTGATATCTATTTCAGCATCCGGAGACATTTGTTCTGAGGTCATAGCTTCTGGTCCTGTGTATTGGACATCTGGACGTGACATTTTGCAGTTTCTTGCCAGGCAAGTATACCTTGCCATTGTACTGTTATTTATATTCCATATGTTGCATGCATCTTTATTTTCTGTCCTTAGTTCATATATTTTAATTGTTATATAAAATGCTCGCGACGGTGACGTCGCGATAGGTTTTTATTTATATATTGCATTGACCTTGTTCATGAGACTACCCCATTATCATGTAGCACCATTAGGTTTCATTTGACTATGACACATATTTTTACATGAGTTGTGAGTCTCATATAGATCACGGACGCACGTATTGACTGATCATCGGTACGTGTGGGACGTGCGTTAGGAATAACTGTTGTTAGAAACTTTGCATGCTAGTAGACTTGGCAGTTATTAGAGGTCCATGGACATAGCCTATTGTAGTACGGTGGTCCCATCCTTGTCCTTGTTTGGTTGCAGGATTGGGCTAGGGTACTAAGAATAGGCTATGGACTAAATCGTGTCATGGATGTGACATGCTTAGAGCATGGGGTGGGGAGAATAACAAGTACCGCATTTGAGCTCCTTTACACTTTCTCCTGTACGCCCGGATTCTCCGCTGGAGATACGGGTCATGATGACCACTATATATTATGTACTATCAGGCGGGCCACCGACGTTCAAAAGACGACGTGCCTTTTAGGCCCCTGGATCTTCAAAAGAGAACCATGCCAAATCCCAGTTTTCAGCCAGATAGCTCACTTTTGGGGAAAGTTGTTCTTAAACTACATTCACTTTAGACGGTTAGGCGACCCATTGGATATTTATTTCAGTACTTTATTGGTATGTGTTTAAGTATACTTGTTATGTCCCTCTGAGGACCTGGTCCGCTGCCAGGTGTACCTGTTCTTGAGTTTTTGCAGGAGCGCAGATTGGAAAGATATAGATGCTTCGTGGATGTCTTCTCTTCGAGCCGTGATTTGGTAGCTGGTACTTATATTATTTGAGTGAGTTGTACTTATATTGTATTTATTTTTTTTCCATTTGAGTTGGTAGTGGATTTGTTTCCATCCAACTATCATCTTTAGATATTTCTTATTGAGATCTAGTTTCATAGATACTGGTTATTTATTTCTATATGATTTTGGTGGATGAGATTTAGATTTTACCCTGTGACTTGTATTACATTTTATACCACTTGTGGATTTTATATTCATATTACAGCGTACGTATGGATTTGGTTTCCATATATTGGAGTTGTCATATCCATGCGGCTGGCATGCTTACGTGTCCTAGTCCCACGTATTTTTTTTGGACTGGGGCGTAACATATTTTTGTGGTGGCCCATGCAGGTCGAGAGCATATTGTCTCGGTTACGTTACTGTACCGAACAAGCCTGCACCTAGGACTAGAGTATAGGATCTCATCCACAATTGACTATGATTCATCTTTCTCCTCTCTGTTATATTCGAACAATTGTACCCTGCTTGATTCCTGTACTTCCCTAATAATTCTTTGAGTATAGCCTTCTGCTAGAATATAGGAACCCCTGTTATTAGGATAATAATTAGAGTAGCACACCTATTAAGAATACAACGAGAATATAGACACACCACTAAGTTTAGAATATCTAGTAAACCCTAGAATTCCTTACCTTTAGAATTGGTTTACCATTACCCCTGATGTATTATGAAGACTTAAGAGTAGTATAGACATTACTAGAGTTAGTTAAAAGGTTACCATAATGTTTGCCCCTAGCATTGAGGAACCAATAGAAAACCAAAACTTAATATTTGGACTGAACCTAACCTTCATAGTTAGATAATATTGGAACTATAAACTTAGATCATTGTCTTATTACTAATAGACAGCACCCTAGGAAGCCTAGAGGAATGTAACCAACACTTCTCCCTTGATCATACCCGAACATAGCAACTAACACCCCACTCCTCTTAGAGAACCATGATGCTATCTAGAACCCTCTATCTTTATTTTATATATTGTTTCCATGCGACCATAGTGCTCGCTATTTTGCGACGGCTAATTATGTTCTTCTTCTCTCCATCTTTCAATTTCGTGCCATCTGACGCTTCTGATTTTTTTGACCAAGCAATGGTATTCTATGATAGGATATATGGTTTGCTAAAGGGATAGTCGTGATCTTGAATTTTGAATTATGTACCTTGTAGTTAGAGCATGATAGTTGAGTTATTCAATTAGATTGTGACCAATTACCCCTAGTCGTAGACCATGTAATTTGTACCCATAGCTCGATACGAGTTAAATCCCTTTTCCCTTAACGGCTAGTAACTCTTCTATCCCTACGATTGACACCTGTTCTATGAGCACTTGACCCTTACCAATATAATGCAACAGGAGACCCTAATAAAGAGTTTCTGTTTTATTTACATGTGCAAGATTATTTTGTAGGACCCTTTTAAGGCTGTCACCGTATTAGTTTAATTCTTTTAAGTTGGGTAGTATGCCTCACCACCTAGTATCACATAGTCCACTTGACCCATCAAGGTAGTGTAACTGAATGGCATTAATTGTATGCTAATATAAGATGATAGTGTTTATCCAGACTATAGAACTTAGAGGCTCATACCCCTACTTTGTCGACTATCGACTTAGGAATTAATATGATAACTGTAGAGATTATAGAGTTTTTTGTTATTGTTGCTTATGTTGTTTTGTTTTTGCAACTTGAATTATTTGTAACTTCTCTCATCATAATCCAGCGTTATATTTTCTGTGCTACCTTGAATCATGCTGCTATTATAGCCTAGTTTTTTTGCAAGCTTATTCCTTATCGAGCTTGTTCATGACATATGTATTAGTGGACGCCCACAATAATACATTTCAGAATCAGTGTATGAAGGTCTAGCTAACCTTAGTGCGCTCAATTCGCCCTTCGTAACGCTACTTTATGTGGATTGAGATATGTAGTGATTAGTAGACGAATATACTTGCCCTAGGCATGTCTGACATATCGTATCAGTTACATAACTGTACTAATATGAGCAGGCAAACAAAGGATTACCAAAATAGGATTTCAATCCACAACTGCTTTGACAATTCCCAATTGAATTCTTTAAACGCCTTGACCCCAATACTTCTATTCTATTACGCTGCCCTTGAACTCTTTATTTTTGATCTTCGTCTTCCCTTATTTCGGAAAGACGAAACCTCGTGCTGGATATAAAGTTTGATACACAGAGAGTACTAGATATACCCCATAGGTCGATCACATACTTGAGGATTATTCTTTCGTAATTAAGGACATATCATATGTGATATGATCGGCGTTGAAGTTTCGAGGATTGAACGACATGAGTAAATAAATTAAGGGATTTTCTTAAGGTATATAGCCTTAGGTGATAGGTGGATAAATTCTAAGTTGGGTAGTAGGGCATTGCCAACTTGAGAGAAATTTCTTTTAGATTATGATCGAGTAAGATTAGATTGGGAGAGGTTCAAGCCATTGTAATTTTGAGAAATTTAGAAGGATGACTAAGATGATGAGGATCAATGAATTGATATTGAGGACCCAATATTTATATCTTAAGTGCATGAGTTAAATTTTTGAACAATGAAGGTAGAATCATCAATTTGGATTTAAAGGATAAATATAGAATTTCAGACTTGAATATTGGTGGACTGCATTTAAATTATTTTTCAATTTGGTGATTTGAATTAAGAATTAAAATTTGGTTGGACGACCTATTGGAAATAATGAGGATGTGAATGGAATTTAAAGAGTTGAGGCATACAAAATTTTATAAGTGAAAATGGGAATATATTGGACTCAAACCACTTCTAAAGGAGATTATGATAGTTAGAGATCGTGAGGTAAAAGTTATATGCATATGTAAATCTTGGAGATGTTATGTGGATATGGATAATTTGAAACAAGGGGAGAATAGATAACCATAGGTTAAATTTTGATTGGAGCAGTGGTCATCTTAACCTAGAAGTGATTGCAATGGATATGATTAAGATTCTAGTTATCGCAAGAAGATTGCGACTGACTTGCCTTATGGTACATAAAGGATTAACCGGTTCTGCCTTATTTCAATTTTGAGGACGACATTGTTTTAAGTTCGGCAGATTGTGAACCCCTCACCCAAAATTTGACCTACTTGGCTGAGTTAGTGAGACTAAGGTTAGCTGAGTCCAGTTAGAGATAGAACACGATATTTTATTTTACAATAGTTATATCACTTAGCGCCCTTACCGTGCTCCGATAATTGGAGCACTACACTAGCCACTGCCTTCCTACAAATTCTACACCCTTATCCTAGACATGCACATCATCCAATTCTCATCTTTGTGCAATTTTCCAATTGTTGGACGCTTTTATGCAAAAGAGCATTTATGTGTTCACACCATTGGACATGACACATGAAGAAACCTATTTTTCGCTCATATGGATTTTTCCATGATTTTTTTTTTCGGGATGTGCAACGTGCAACATCGCCCACCCCTTTAAACCTAGCCTTGCATTTTAAACAATGCAAATCTTAGACCATCCTTGCATTCTATCGTGGCTTAATTTTAATTTCGAGGACGAAATTTTTATAAGTTGGGTAGAATGTAAAACCCCCTTCCTAGAAAATCGTATATACTTTTTTTTATTAATTATTAATTAAAATTGTAGTAATTAGGTCTAAATAGGTGAAATAGATTTTTAATAATTTTTATGTTAGGTGTTCGGGCACTTAGAGGACTTGTGGGACCATCAGGAATTTTTAGGAATTTATTCCATGTAGAAGACCCCTTGAGCTGTTGCTAGCCTAACGATGTGCAATACCCTAATCTATAAATTTTTCTTATGTGTGAATATATATATGTATATATATATACAAATATATATATGTATATATATATATTTAAAGAAAGAAAGCAAGTATTAATAAGAAATTAACTAAGTATAATAATATAATAATAATAATATAATAATAAGAGTAATCATACTACTTAGTACTTAGGAATCCTTATAGCAATTTCAATTCCCTTAAAGCAAGCAAATTTGTGGAATTTGTTGCTGTGTAACCCGCCACTTCCTCTTCAGCCTACTTGCGGACCCGCTAGCAACTTGATACTTGATACCTTCAGCGGCTTCACCCCGCGGACCGTCCATCCTATTCTCTCTCTCCCTTAATATATAATATATATATATATAGTTAGCTCTCATAAAATCCTAACCTAATTTCCAGACCTCCTCTTTCCATCTAGAGCTGTCACCGCAGCCAGAGAAGCCTCCCCAAGCCATCCAACCATCTCGTCGACGCCGACCTCACGAACTGCAGTTTCCCACTCGAGGCACCTTCGCTCTGGCGTGATTTCCCGTCGACTCGCTCATCCAAACGCTGTTCCGTTTTTATAGGTATGATCTCCCCTTAACCCTCTTCCATACTTGTTTTATAGTCAACCTCGGAAAACGTGTGCACCTAGCTGAAAAATAGCGCCCAAGTTGGCCCGGACTCACCCAATTCTGAAATCGCAGAAACTTGCGATGACCACCCATATTGTCGAGTTCGTATCTCCCACCACAGAGATCCGAATTCGATGATTCTTTTTGATACCTGTAGATTGCATGACCTAGTTTATTTTCTGTATAATAACCTTGTGCTATTAGTTGCTGTGGACAAAATTATATTCGTCACAAAACTGTGCGCACCCACTTTTTCCAGATTTTCAAAAGTTGGAGATCGGAGCGCGCCCTGCCAAACGGGACCGCCCCGCCGTGTGCCAAGTGTACCAAATGGTGCATGCAGCATAATAGGACACGTGAAAATTCGTGGGGACTGATTCGGACGCGTGAGCGCGCCGGAATCAGGCCGTATCCGCGGACACATTTCGTGTCGCCACTTTTGTGGGACTTGTGCGTATTTTGTGCACGCTTGTCAGATTGCGACGAAACTTACGCCACTGGACTCGTGGTAACGCGCTGGTACTGTGACCCAATTTTCACGCATTTCTGAGACGGTTGACCAGATCGCCAATTGGCGGGCCCCACAGTTGACTTTTTGGACCAAATTTTGTTCGGCTCCTCGGAATCCAAATTTGGACATACCGTTGGGTTCGTATTGACATCTAGAGTTGTTTGACCCATAGTTTGTTCCATTTAGAGACTGTTACCCTCGACACGCTTTTCGGTGCAAAGTGGGCCACACGTGGACCCCACTTTTGCCCAAAATTACGGTTTTGCCCATGTGTCCAAATTGGACGAAAGGGAAGTGTTTTCTAACTATTTGGCTTATTTTGGGAATGTTGGTTATATCTATTTCAGCATCCGGAGACATTTGTTCTGAGGTCATAGCTTCTGGTCCTGTGTATTGGACATCTGGACGTGACATTTTGCAGTTTCTTGCCAGGCAAGTATACCTTGCCATTGTACTGTTATTTATATTCCGTATGTTGCATGCATCTTTATTTTCTGTTCTTAGTTCATATATTTTAATTGTTATATAAAATGCTCGCGACGGTGACGTCGCGATAGGTTTTTATTTATATATTGCATTGACCTTGTTCATGAGACTACCCCATTATCATGTAGCACCATTAGGTTTCATTTGACTGTAACACATATTTTTACACGAGTTGTGAGTCTCATATAGATCACGGACGCACGTATTGACTGATCATCGGTACGTGTGGGACGTGCGTTAGGAATAACTGCTGTTAGAAACTTTGCATGCTAGTAGACTTGGCAGTTATTAGAGGTCAATGGACATAGCCTATTGTAGTACGGTGGTCCCATCCTTGTCCTTGTTTGGTTGCAGGATTGGGCTAGGGTACTAAGAATAGGCTATGGACTAAATCGTGTCATGGATGTGACATGCTTAGAGCATGGGGTGGGGAGAACAACAAGTACCGCATTTGAGCTCCTTTACACTTTCTCCTGTACGCCCGGATTCTCCGCTGGAG